>CM046805.1:25391761-25707820 GCA_025617405.1 Perca schrenkii
CACACACTAAACATGGTTTTGTACTTTTTTGACTGAGCTAAATTTTATTTTGAACTAAGTTCATTTTTACCCAAGTTTACATGAATATAATATTCAAATACTCGGTATACGTGCAGTTTAGTGTCCCAAATTCCCCATACAATGTCCTTAATTAATTATAAAACTGCTAAACCACCTGTGCTGTTTAACATGTGTTAGGGTTAGGGGGTTTAGGGTTAGGGTTAGGAGCTAATTTGGGACATACAATTTATTTGGGACACTAGACTGCACATATACCCAAATACTCTTCAGATTTCTGTAATTCAGTGATGAATTAATTAAAAAGTTAAGATGAAAAACACATAATTTGAAGACCAAGCCAACAGAGTGAACTGTGAGCTGAACTGAGCATGTGTAAAGAAAGAGAAGGAGCTGTGCTGCCACCTGTTGGCTGTCTCACTCAACTGAAAACATTTTATTGAACTAATAAAGTCAGACAAAATCAACCCGTCCCTGTTTGAATATGTGTAACCCTGTGTACTTTAATATAAAGAGTTCTCAGTGTTTATACTGACCTTGGTTTGTTGTGCTGCTCAGCAGTGAGGTCAGAACTGAAGAGAAATGGACCTCAGGTTAGTTTGAGTTTGTGATACAAGAAGACATTTAAAAAATTTAAATATTAAAAAACTTTAAATAAAATGCTTAAAATTGTCTGTAAAAGCATGTACACAACATTTCAAAATGACTCGCATCATTTCTTCTCATAAACTTATTTATATTTACATTCAGAAGCATTTTCAGCCAAACAAAAACATTTAATTTTGTATTTGTTTTAGCTGATGTTTTTAGAAATGCTCAAAGAGTTTACTTACAGAGTAACCACAGTAGAGATGTGTCCTCCATCCTAACATTTGGTGAAATGATGTCTTCACTTTGTTCAGTTCAAAGTAGCATCAAGTAAACCCTCCTTCCTCTGTGACTTTAGATGGCTCTATTGTGGTTTCGTCTGCACACACCATGTTTAGTTTTGTACTTTTTGACTTGATGACCTTTTAAATAAACCAGCTGTATCTTCCTGTAGATGGCCGCAGTTTACTCAAGAGGAAGTGAACAGGGGGTGATTTGGTACCTGAGTGCCCGACAGCCCGTCTCTGTTTAACCATTTGAATACAAATCAGGTCTAACAAGGTGTACAGAGGGCAGTGGCTTCCAGATGTTTCCACCACAGAGCGTGCCAATTACTGATTAGATCCATTCACTTTTAAACATTTGAATAGCAAATAGCAAAGCCTCAAACTAAAACTCAAGGACACAAGAAGGCAACGGATCAAGACTCTCTCAGCTCTCGTGGCACCATATCTGCTCCTGTTGCTCATTCTGTCTGAAGCAGACCCAGTGGCGGCTGGTCAGCGGACAGTTAGACCCAGTGGCGGCTGGTCAGCGGACAGTTAGACCCAGTGGCGGCTGGTCAGTGGACAGTTAGACCCAGTGGCGGCTGGTCAGCGGACAGTTAGACCCAGTGGCGGCTGGTCAGTGGACAGTTAGACCCAGTGGCGGCTGGTCAGCGGACAGTTAGACCCAGTGGCGGCTGGTCAGCGGACAGTTAGACCCAGTGGCGGCTGGTCAGCGGACAGTTAGACCTTCAGCAACAGGGCAATTCAAAGTGCTTTACATAAAACATTAAAGAGCAGTTATAAAACAATTTAAAAACATTAAGAAACAAATTAAAACAAGAATAAAATTGATAGTGAAGTATAAGAATAAAAGTTACAGTGCAGTATAAGAAATTAAAGTTAATAAAATAGATTATTTAAAGAAAAGCAACATCAAAAAGATAGGTCTTTAGCTTAGATTTAAAAGAACTGAGAGTTGCAGCGGACCTACAGTTTTCTGGGAGTTTGTTCCAGATATGTGGAGCATAAAAACTGAACGCTGCTTCCCCCTGTTTAGTTCTGACTCTGGGGACAACAAGTAGACCTGTCCCAGACGATCTGAGAGGTCTGGGTGGGTCATAATGTAGTAGCAGATCAGAAATGTATTTTGGCCCTAAACCGTTTAGTGATTTATAAACCAGTAAAAGTATTTTGAAATCAATTCTTTGAGGCACTGGAAGCCAGTGTAGAGACTTCAGAAGTGGAGTGATGTGATCCACTTTCTTGGTTTTAGTGAGGACTCGAGCAGCAGCGTTCTGAATCAGCTGCAGCTGTCTGATTGATTTTTTAGGGAGACCTGTAAAGACACCATTACAGTAGTCAAATCTACTGAAGATAAAAGCATGGACAAGTTTTTCCAGATCCTGCTGAGACATAAGTCCTTTAACCCTTGATATATTTTTAAGGTGATAATATGCTGATTTTTTAATTATGTTAATGTGGCTTTTGAAATTCAGGTCTGAGTCCATGACTACACCAAGATTTCTGGCTTTGTCTGTTGTTTTTAACATTGTCGTTGGAAGCTGAGCGCTGACTTTCAATCGTTCCTCTTTTGCTCCAAAAACGACCACCTCCATTTTTTCTTCATTTAATTTAAGAAAGTTCTGGCACATCCAATCATTGATCTGTTGAATACACATATTTAAATGTTGTATTGGGCTATAGTTCCCTGGCGATAAGGTTATGTACATTTTTGTGTCATCCGCATAACTATGGTAAGTTATTTTGTTGTTTTCCATAATCTGAGCCAGTGGAAGCATGTAGATGTTGAACAGAAGAGGGCCCAGAACTGAGCCTTGGGAACTCTGCACGTCATATTTGTATGCTCAGATGTATAATTACCTATAGACACAAAGTAGTCCCTATTCTTTAAATAGGATTCAAACCACTTTAGTACTGAGCCAGAAAGACCAACCCAGTTTTCCAATCGGTCAAGCAATATGTCATGGTCTACCGTATCAAATGCAGCACTGAGATCAAGTAATACTAAGACTGAAATTTTGCGACTATCTGTGTTTAAGTGCATGTCTTTAAAGACTTTAACAAGAGCCGTCTCAGTGCTGTGGTTTGGTCGAAAACCTGACTGGAAGGCATCCAAACTGTTGTTTAGCGATAAGAAAAGGTTGAGTTGTTGAAAAAACACTTTTTCTATGATTTTACTTAAAAATGGAAGGTTTGATATTGGACTATAGTTGTTCATTAGTGTCGTGTCTAGATTGTTCTTTTTTAGGAGTGGCTTGATGACTGCAGTTTTTAGGGCCTGTGGGAAGATACCTGAGAGCAGAGACTTGTTTACAATCTGTAGAAGATCAGAAGCCAAACAATTCAAAACATTTTTGAAAAAACCCCTTGGTAGAATATCAAGGCAACAGGAGGAGGTTTTCAGATGTTGTATAATGTCCTCCAGGTTTTTAAGGTTGATCATATGAAATTGTGTCATGTTGGAATTTGTTTTGCGTGCACACTGTGACAACACATATCCTGTACTTGATATGGAGGCACTGACTGTTTGTCTAATTTTCTGAATTTTGTCTGTGAAGAAGGAGGCAAAGTCAATGCAAGCCTTGGTAGAAAACAGTTCAGATGCTACCGGTACTGGAGGGTTAGTTAATCTATCAAATCTATCTAACAGTAGCAACCAAAGCACGTGAATTATTATTGTTTCTGGTGATAATGTCAGAGAAAAAGGACCGCCTTGCATTTCTTATTTCCCGATTATAAATGCGAAGTCTCTCTTTATAAGTGTTATAATGGACCTGGAGATTCGATTTTCGCCAACTACGTTCAGCTTTTCGACACTCTCTTTTTTCTGTTCTCACAACTATAAAATTTCTCCATGGAGATCTTTTCTTACCAGAGACAGCTTTGACCTTAGTGGGAGCAATAGCATCAATAACATTCGTAATTTTACAGTTGAAATTATCAGGTTCAACTCTGGGATTTCTGTATAGTGATGGTGGATCACTTGTTACCGAGTTAAATCACCATGGTAACTTATGCTGAACACCTAACCTAGTCAGGAGCAGGTTATGTTGGAGATCTGAGATCAACCGGTGTTAAAGCACCGCCTACTGACCAATCAACACTTCGTTAATAACGATGGCGTCCCCGTTCTTAGAAGACGGAGCTCGGTGCAGAGAGAGAGAGAGAGAGAGAGAGAGAGAGAGAGAGTAGGCAAACTGCAGGGGGACCAGCAGGGGGTCGGTGACTTCTTTGAGGTGTGAAAGCACTAAAAGGACTTCATAACCACAGAGGTCAGGGCGACGGGTATGAAGTCGTTAAGTCCTGTGGTCCTTGGCTTCTTGGGAACAGGGATGATGGTTGAGGACTTGAAGCAGGCTGGCACAGGGCATGTCTTCAGCGAGGTAGTGAAAATGTCTGTGAACACTGTGTGAACACTGGAGACAGCTGGTCAGCGCAGTGCTTCAAGCTGGATGGGGAGACAGCATCTGGTCCAGCAGCTTTCCGGGGGTTCTCTCTCCTGAACTTAGTCTAGAAATCTAGATGCACCCTAGCGGCAGCAAAGGTAATTTGCAGCCAGGGTCAGTCTGTCAACTCTCCGTTGGCTTGCGAGCTGGAAAAACCAAATTCTGGTCAGGCCAATCACATCGTGTATAGAGTCGGTGGGCGGGGCTTAACATAATGACGGCAGAGTTGCGACGGTTCCGCGTGAATTCCCAACAACTTGAAAAGAAAGAAGATGGCTGCTGCTGTTGATGAACAGCGGCCTTGCGAATCAGCTTTGGCCGCGACTCTGGAAGACTTGGAGTTAAGCACTGAACTCATTCTTAAAGAAGTGAACTATACTGTCTGTGAATGCACACCATTTTGAACTGTCCTGTTTGTATTTTGTTTGTCGACTAAACGCCCCAGTGATTGTGTACTGTCGGGAAGACGGATACGGCCCATCTGTTGTACATTTTTTTCCCAGCTGGGAAAACTGCACCGGATGATTGTGTTTTAGGTGCATATGCACGTGTGTTTAGTTGCTACTGTTTAACAACAAATTCGACATACGGTCATTCGGTCTGAATCCGAAGTGCTCCCACAATGCAGCTGTCACGTTTGACTTTGAAACCAATTCCATCTTTTTTTTTATTCCTCTAGTGTTTTCTTTGGCTATACTCCTGCACTCTGTGGTAGGCTACAACAGGACCATGCAGCTGACAAGTGACTGATACGAGGGTTCACTCCTCGTTACGCTAAGGAACCGAGAGGGGTCACTGATGCACCAGAGTGGTCATCCAGTCTCTTTGGTAGCGAGAGAAAGAGAGAGAGAGAGAGAGAGAGAGAGAGAGAGAGAGAGAGAGAGAGATGTGGAAAACAAGCATGCAAAAGGTAATTATCGCGGCCGGAAAAAATTATCGAGCTCATTTTTATTCATCATGCGTTTAATTCATTTATTGCATATCGCGACAGGCCTAGTTGGCATATTAATGCAGTTTATTTTATGACCGGAACACAGTAAACATTGTTTTGTACTTTTTGACTGACCTGAGTTAAATTTTTACTTAAGTTTATTTTTATTCAATTTTACATGAATATAATATTCAAATGATCTTCAGATTTCTGTAACTCAGTGATGAAGTAATTAAAAAGTTAAGATGAAAAACAAAATTTAAAGACGAGCCAACAGAGTGAACTGTGAGATGAACTGAGCATGTGTAAAGAAAGAGAAGGTGCTGTGCTGCCACCTGCTGGCTGTCTGACTCAACTGATATTGTAGTGACTATTTTTTGTCTTTAGTTTATTCTTTGTCACCTTGGTGTTGACAGGGGGAATTCTGACGCTTGTTTGGTCTGACGCTTGTTTGGTCCAATACCGATAATCCAAAAATAAAAATAAAAAAAACTTATCCGAGAGGTTAGGGTTGAAATAAATAACATATATTCCTTTATTATAGCAGATCCTTTATCTGTTACTACATGAATCATAAGGCAGACAGGATATTTTAAAGTGCAAAAGAAAGGGGAGCAGCAGATCGTTTGTAACAAGGTCAAAAGCTGTGTGCTCCCAGTCAGCCACACCTCCCTCGCGTCACCGTCCTATTTCAAAGCTTTCGACCTGTGAAGGGGACGCCTTAAGAAGAACAGAACAAACATAATGTAATGAATAATCAAAACAAAATACATAAACAAGGAATGGCTCCTACAGATATGATACTCTCATCCAAACACATTTTTACAATGAGCGTCCAATCCCACTCTCAGCAGTGATAGGGAGCTGACGTTAAAGAAACTGACTGAACTGAGAACTGAAATACAAACCCTGTAAAAGACAGAAAGTAACGCTGATCAATTTCTTGAAAACTACAGAAAAAAAAGCTTTATTGTTATCATATAAAATATTCAGGATTACAGAGATAGCTGTGGCTGGCAGTAAAGGAAGAATTCAAACATAAAGCAATGATTTCATATTGAATATGCTTAAATAATGATTATATCAAGACAGCTGGGGGAACTGTTTCTGATCTACGGAGATTTCAGCTTCTTTTCAGATCAGATCAGAAGTGATGCTCTCTGGTGACAGCGGTGATGACATCATCATAGTCTTCATCCAATCCCTCCTCAGCTTGGGTGGGCGAGGTCATCACCATGGCGACAGGTAGGCCATTTCCTACAGTCAGAGCAGGTTAGAAAGAAAATGTAGATAGTTGATCAGCTGAAGAGTTCTGTTAGAGAAACTGTCAACCATCAACACCAGTTGAGTTGAGAGTGTTACCTCTGGCCCTGCGTTGATATAAAGACACCATGATGAAAGTGGAGATGCAGAATGGACAGAACACCAGTCTGATCACAAGGTGGAGGTGATCTGAGGTTGGGGGCGGAGCTGAAGTTGTGTCAGGGGGTGTGGATGCAGAGGTTGTGTAAGAGCTTGTAGGAGGGCTTGTGGTCGTAGGTTTCTCTGTAGAGAGAATCAACTGTCAGGTGAATATCTGGATGAATGAACTCCTGAAATCAAAGGTAATCTCATCACCTCTGACAGAGACCCAGCTGGGTGGAGACTCTGCAACGCTGCTGATGTTGCACTTGTAGAGGCCTTCATCAGGGGTCTCATTTATAAACGTGGCGTACGCACAAAACGGGGCTGAAAACATGCGTACGCCACTTCCTATGGAGGAAATATTTATTCATAATTCAAATTGAAAGTCCAAAGAGAAATTGAAAGTCCAAAGGGAAAACAAAGCGAGATCAAATTAAAAATATTATTATTATTTTTTAAATTTTCCATTTGGCTTTGGCTTTTGAATTTCAATTTATCATTGGCTTTTAATTTTCATTTAATATTTGGCTTTTGAATTTCAATTTAACATTGGATTTTAATTTTCATTTAATATTTGGCTGTTGAATTTCAATTTAACATTGGATTTTAATTTTCATTTGGCTTTTGAATTTCAATTTAACATTGGATTTTAATTTTCATTTGGCTTTTGAATTTCAATTTAACATTGGATTTTAATTTTCATTTGGCTTTTGAATTTCAATTTAACATTGGATTTTAATTTTCATTTGGCTTTTGAATTTCAATTTAACATTGGATTTTAATTTTCATTTAATATTTGGCTTTTGAATTTCAATTTAACATTGGATTTTAATTTCCATTTAATATTTGGCTTTTGAATTTCCATTTAACATTGGATTTTAATTTTCATTTAATATTTGGCTTTTGAATTTCCATTTAACATTGGATTTTAATTTTCATTTAATATTTGGCTTTTGAATTTCCATTTAACATTGCCTTTTCATTTGGACTTGACACATGTCAATGTAAATGAGGAGGCGTGGCCCAAAGGCCGTAAGCAGAGCTACCCACAGCCATGTTTCTACTGTTGCTTAATTAAATATAACATCAAAAGAGAGAAGTTGTCTGAGTCGTGTTTTAAACAGACACACCTGGGGCGAAGTTGGGAACCAGAATCAGCTTTAAATCCAGTCCTAATCTAGTCTTCACTAACACGGGCCCAATTATAGTAACTACATAAAAACTTCACGGTTGTTGCATGAAATGTGGTTTGTAATTAGCCTACATCATCATTTTCTATCATGTGAAACAAGACCCAGCCTAGTGGTGAAGCTGCAGACAGATGCTTAACAGTGTGCTCCTCAGCAGTAAGCTCCCCCTGCTGCTCATAAGGTGCCTCTGCACTCCTTTCGTTTCAGATCAACAAAGTGTACATAACTAAATATCTGTCTTTAAAACTGTGCATATATCATCAAATGTCAAAGTCTGGAAATACAGCCGTTAAGCTCTCGCGCAATCGTTACGCTCTATGTTCTTGTTATCGGTCTAAAATTTAATACTGTTTATAACAAACCCTGCATGAAGAAAAGTGTGTTTGCTTATTACATTTCGATTTCAAATTGTATCTCGGGGTGGGGGATACCACTAGTAGTTGCTGTGATTTTAGCAAGGTGTTAACAATCACAAATTGTTGTAGACTAAACATAAATACTGCGGTGAACCCGTGCGTGATGCTGCATGATGGCACTTCTGGCCCTGCAGGAGGACCGGAATGGAAGAATCAGGAGAAACTTCAGGAACCATGGCGATGACTGGCTCATATGCCGATTTAAATTCCCTATTAGCTGTAATAGTAATATAGCTGCGCTCTTGGATCTATGTACTGAATTGGGTCCAGTAGAGAGGGCAACGCGCCGGAACCGTGCTATCCTGGTCCAAATACAGGTCTTCGTCACTCTGGGTGAAACCGGCTGTTTCCAGAGGGAAATGGCTGTTTTTTTTAAATAAATATTATATATAATCTTCAACTTCATCACTATGGCTTGTTTGGATATAATATATAGTTCTGTTAAATCTTATTATATACGTCTGGTATATCGAAGCTGTCCCAGAGTGCTGTAATGCCTGTCGTTTTTGGAAGATTTTATTAATAAAGGTAGTCTATAGATCCGGTTTCCATACGCTGTGCGACAACAGGCCGAAATTATAATTCAATTGGCAGCATTTCCCGAGCGTCTGAGAGGTTTTTTTTGGTTTGTTTGTTTTCTCCGCCATTCGTCATGATTCGGCATGTTTCGGTGTTACGAAGAACAACTGCCAGGGTCATTAACATAATGATCAGCATTCACTGGGTGCTTTACATTGACTATTTATGGTTAAAAATGGGCGGGATAAGAGGCTGATCCACGTACGCACACTTGTAGTCAATCTCTGATTTATAAAGGTAAGATTGCTCACAGGTGTGCGTACGCTCGGTTTTATAAATCTGACTTTTTTTCGGCGTACGCCAATTTGGGCTTTTGGGCGTACGTACACTTATAGTAAGGATCCTACGCACAGTTTTATAAATGAGACCCATGACCTGGTAACATGGTCAATCAATCGTTTTATGAGTGCATAACCTATTTGTACTGTGTAGAAGTTTGGTATCATTTTGGGGATTATTAGTGTGGTAACTTACGAGATACATACGTGGGTCCATTAGCCCCTGCGCTAAGCTATTTAGCTGATAACGCTAACTCGTCCAATGTTCCACCCAGCTGAAAAAAGCTTCCGGGGGGTTGTTTGGCTCGAGGACATGGTGCAAAGGACCCTAGGGTGAAATTACTCCAAACCATCACTTTAATCCCTCAGCATCGGATATCAACGAAAGAAAAAACACGCCCCCCCTTAACTCGAAATCTATTTATTATTGGTATTTTTAGCCAAATAACTGCTGTTTTAATCAACATTATTCAAGAGATATTATCATGGTTTATATGTATTTCTTTTAATGTTATTATTTCGGTCTATTTCTGCCGGGGAAGCTGGGTTGCTTTTTGGTTATTTATATTTTTTAAACTATAACACTACATCTATCAACATTTATTTAGATGTTATCATGGTATTCATTTCTTTATTTTAATAATATTATTTTGGTCTTATTACCGGCGAAATAATACAGTATGCTGTAATACAGAACTTTATAATATGATCTGAGCTAGACGCATTCAAAGCTGATATCCCACAATGCAATGCGGCCATTCATTTCAAAGAATCGGGTAGCGATCAGCAGGTCTTTAACGCCAGTATCACTTCAATATACATATATACAGTCAGTGGTTTTGTCACCAGCAACAACACGTTGCTCAGTTTTGTTCCAGTAAGTTATGAACCATAGTAACGCTTAAACGAATCCGCAGAATACTCCGGAAGTGACGTAGTACGTCCCGCTCAACGGATACGAAGATAAAAATACATAATATTCATAATATTGATGTTTTTTTCTAATGTTGTATTTGAGGAGTTAAACAATAGAGATAGCAATAATAATAAAATACAGTTTCATGTATTTGTCTCAGGTATTGTGTGCTCAGTCGGCTGACGGGCGGCCTCAATCTGAAATGGAATGGAGCACATTCACGGCCCACAGCAGAAACACAGGAGCCGAATGCATCCTCCCACCCACTCCGGAAGAACTACAAGTGCTCAAGCTTTGTAACAGCTTCTGTGGCGTGTCTCTTATAGGAGTTGTAGTTTCAAAGTATATTGGTATATTTCTCATAATTTGAAGTTGGCAGTGTATACTTTTGGATACACCCTGGGGTTCTTTGGGATGGGTAACACACTGGTATCATCAGATTTTAACCCCTTAACGCCGACTGTCGCTAATTTGCATCAAACCCATTCCATTCCGACTGCAGGCGAGATAGCGTGTGTATTCCCCCAATGCCGGTTTGTTTACATTCGATTCATACCTAGGAACCTTTTGCACGCACTGGTTTCTCGTATGACCGGTCGGAGTGGGAACTACATCCAGTTCACGGAAGCGAGATTAACCCTAACCCCTAACCTCTAACCCTAAAAAGACAACTGTCAATGTTAGGGAGTAGGAGAGTGTTTTCTTTCTTGCTGTTGTCAAGATTCATTTATTTGTCAATTACTTTGTGACATGAATAAAATCTAAATATCTGAGATGGGAAAATGTGTTTTATTAATTTTACCATTTTGTAAAGAATTTTACCATGAATGCCTGTTGTCGCTAATTTGCATCATACCTACATTTATATCTATTCTATATGCTATAGACAAATTACCAATCTCAACTTAATTTAGCATCAGCTTGGAGCCAGAAACACACATAATAATTTTTTATATATAATTGTGATAAATTCAGGCATCACAGGGTTAAAAATGGAATCTTTAAATAATTGTTCCATAAACACCTCCAACTCATACCACAAAACAAAACTCGTTCTTAATATTTAATCGGCGCAGTCTCACCGTCACATTGTCCGCTACGGAGAGCAGGAGGTGGAGATGTCCCGACTGCATGGAATACAGAATAGCATAAAATAACCTACCATTAGATAACTGCAGAACACAGTGTACATAACTAAATATCTTTCTTTAAAACTGTGCATATATCATCAAATGTCAAAGTCTGGAAATATAGCCGTTAAGGTTTCGCACAATCGTTACCCTTAATGTCCTCGTTATCGGTCCAAACATTAATACTGTTCATAATAAAACCTATATGAAGAAAAGTGTGTTTGCCTATTACATTTCAAATTGTATCTCGGGGTGGGGGATACCACTAGTTAATGCTGTGATTTTAGCAAGGTGTTAACAATCAAAAAATTGTTGTAAACATATAAATACTGCGGTGACCCCGTGCGTAATGCTGCATGATGGTACTGCTGGCCCTGCAGGAGGACTAAACCCCAATGGAAGAATCAGGAGAAAAAGAGACTTGACGAACCATGACGATGACTGGCTAATATAGCGATTTAAATTCCCTAATATAGCTGTAATAGCAACATAGCTGCACTCTTGGATCTATGTACTGAATTGGGTCCAGTAGAGAGGGCAACGCACCAGAACCGTGCCATCCAGGTGCAAATACAGGTCCTCTCCACTCTGGGTGAAACCAGCTGTTTCCAGAGGGAAATGTCAGACAGGTAAGTGTTTTTTTAAAATAAATATTATATACAGTACAGGCCAAAAGTTTGGACACACCTTCTCATTCAATGCGTTTCCTTTATTTTCATGACTATTTATATTGTAGATTCTCACTGAAGGCATCAAAACTATGAATGAACACATATGGAATCATGTACTTAACAAAAAAGTGTGAAATAACTGAAAACATGTCTTATATTTTAGATTCCTGAAAATAGCCACCCTTTGCTCTGATTACTGCTTTGCACACTCTTGGCATTCTCTTGATTAGCTTCAAGAGGTAGTCACCTGAAATGGTTTTCCAACTGTCTTGATGGAGTTCCCAGAGATGCTTAGCACTTGTTGGCCCTTTTGCCTTCACTCTGTGGTCCAGCTCACCCCAAACCATCTCGATTGGGTTCAGGTCCGGTGACTGTGGAGGCCAGGTATTCTGGCGCAGCACTCAAATAAATGATGGTCCAACTAAACGCAAACCGGATGGGATGGCATGTCGCTGCAGGATGCTGTGGTAGCCATGCTGGTTCAGTATGCCTTCAATTTTGAATAAATCCCCAACAGTGTCACCAGCAAAGCTCGCCCACACATCATACCTCCTCCTCCATGCTTCACGGTGGGAACCAGGCATGTAGAATCCATCCGTTCACCTTTTCTGCATCGCACAAAGACACAGCGGTTGGAACCAAAGATCTCAAATTTTGACTCATCAGACCAAAGCACAGATTTCCACTGGTCTAATGTCCATTCCTTGTGTTTCTTGGCCCAAACAAATCTCTTCTGCTTGTTGCCTCTACTTAGCAGTGGTTTCCTAGCAGCTACTTGACCATGAAGGCCTGATTCTCCAGTCTCCTCTTAACAGTTGTTCTAGAGATGTGTCTGCTGCTAGAACTCTGTGTGGGATTCATCTGGTCTCTAATCTGAGCTGCTGTTAACTTGCGATTTCTGAGGCTGGTGACTCGGATGAACTTATCCTCAGCAGCAGAGGTGACTCTTGGTCTTCCTTTCCTGGGGCGGTCCTCATGTGAGCCAGTTTCGTTGTAGTGCTTGATGGTTTTTGCGACTGCACTTGGGGACACATTCAAAGTTTTCTCAATTTTCCGGACTGACTGACCTTCATTTCAATCAGGAGAGACGTCGTTTGCAGATATGCAAAGATATTTATTGTACAACTATATGAAATTGAATGTACAAAGTCTTTTGGAGATTGGACTCCATCGAAATAATGTTCTTAAAGGGGTAGGGAATAGGAACATAACCCCCCGATGGAGCCCAGACACTGGTGGTGGCGGAGAAGAGACCAGAGACCGGACCGAAGAGGCAACGGAGCGGACAGCCGGAGAAACACAACTACCGGAGGAGGCAGGGGAGGAGGAGGGACGAGCGCTTTGCCTGAAACGACAGCTGACAGCACAAGAAGAGAACAGATTTAAAGCAGAGTTGTAAGGCTGTGATTGGCCCTTGAATCTCGTGGCCGAGTCTGATTGGTTTAACTGACACATCACTTCTTGAACAGCTGATTGATTTAAGAATGAGTAGTGATTGGGTGTAATGACGTCTTCCTGAAAGAATTTGCGCTGAGCTTCATTTCAATCAGGAGAGACGTCGTTTGCAGATATGCAAAGATATTTATTGTACAACTATATGAAATTGAATGTACAAAGTCTTTTGGAGATTGGACTCCATCGAAATAATGTTCTTAAAGGGGTAGGGAATAGGAACATAACCCCCCAAAAAATGTGATGGGAATTATAGATTATAGATATAAAACATTTAATATGTAGACTGTAACATGCATTCTTAAAGGTATAGGCTACATACAAACTAGCATAGACACTTTAATACATACCTCTTGCAGCCACTGATCTGAAAATAAAAATATCGGTTAAGTGATACACCCCCCCAAAACGGAAGCAAATAATTCCCGCAGCACAGGCACGGAGTAACATAGAAAGGCAAAAACTGAGGCATGACAAGCGGCAATTCGGGCCGGCATCGGCCACTCAAGCGGACATTGACCGCACCAGCCACACCGGCCGCACCAGCAAGACATGCCGGCATCGGCCGCACCAGCCGGCATCGGCAATTCAGGCCGGCAGCGGCCCCACCAGCCGGCATCGGCAATTCAGGCCGGCATCGGCAATTCAGGCCGGCATAACACAGCACCTCCATGGATCTGGAAGTAGAAAACAAATGCAATGATCCATCCCTAATACAGCAGGCAAAATACAACTTGGAAGTCAGTCATCGGCAACACCAGCCAGCATCGGCCGCACCAGCCGGCATCGGCAAGACAGGCCGGCATCGGCCACACCAGCCGGCATCAGCAAGACAGGCCGGCATCGGCAACACCAGCCGGCATCGGCAAGACAGGCCGGCATCGGCCGCACCAGCCGGCATCGGCCGCACCAGCCGGCATTGGTAATTCAGGCCGGCAGAACACAGCACCTCCATGGATCTGGACGTAGAAAACAAATGCAATGATCCATCCCTAATACAGCAGGCAAAATACATCGTGGAAGTCCGTCATCGGCAAGACGGGCCGGCATCGGCCGCACCAGCCGGCATCGGCAAGACAGGCCGGCATCGGCCGCACCAGCCGGCATCGGCAAGACAGGCCCGCATCGGCCGCACCAGCCGGCATCGGCAATTCAGGCCGGCATCGGCAACACCAGCCGGCATCGGCAATTCAGGCCGGCATCTCCCCCTGGGACGCAACACAGGCAGGCATATCTGCCGGTATGGCAAGACAAGCACGGCATGCCCGCCGGAGAGGCAAGTCAGGCCCGTGCACCGCGAGGGCCTGGTATATGGAGGGGAATCACTCCTATCAGACAACAGCAGGACCAAGACTGAGGACCTACTCAAATGGTACGTAACTGGGCACCTACAACAACAACACCAACTTGTTCGGAGGTAAATATGAAAACAAGAAAATATGTAACAAAGAAACGTGCAACAGAAATAAGTAATGATCGACCGACTAAACATTGAAAACACATTTCTAGCAATTACTCAAAGATAAGCGATACGAAACCCTGAGCCCTACCACTACATATAGGAATTAACTCCACTGCCACGCCTTGCACCAGCAGGACGAATCACGGCATACCTGCCGGGGTGGCAATTCAGGCCAGCAACAAGCAAAATAAAGTCCCAAGTATGTACAGTAACCTTGGTATGCGGCCGGAATGCAATACTGGCCAAAACCAAATAAAGCCCTAGCCTAACTGAGGTCGCCAATCAGAGCAAGGTAGGAATCAAGTTCCAGCCGCCGTTCCGGGTACACTGAACAAATCACATCTCTAAATATGCCGAAAGCCACCAAAAACTGCCCAATGGAAAGCTCCTTGCACAACCGAGGGTCCGCAGATTTAAGCACGGCGGAGAACCCCACCCCGGAAACGACAGATTGGTCACATTTGGGGGAAGGCAAAATTAAGCTCACCAAATTGACGTCCTTGCCCTGCAAAATGTTAGCACGCAGACGGGCAGAAATATTGGCAGAAGCTGGAATGTAAGGCCTACCGGGGGACGGAGCCGAAGCAGCAGTGGCCAGAGAAAAGGCAGCGTCGGCCGGGGCCGAAGGGCCCGTCTGGGCGGAGCCGAGCGCCGGTAGCGCCGCGGAGGAGAGAGCAGCCCCGACAGTCGCGGAACCTGCGGCAGCTGGAATGCCTTCAACGGCCTGCAGTCGTGCTTCCATTGACTGCAACGAGCCGGCCAGAGACTGGAGAGAAGCGAGAATGAGGCTTGTGTCCGACGACCCACTTGGAACGTCCAGGGCAGCAGCGCGGCCGAGGGAACCCGCGCCGCGGGTCTTCGCGGGGGCGCCGAGGGTCTTCGCGGGGGCGCCGAGGGAGGGATCCGCCTTCCTGGTCCGTTTCCGACCGCGGGCAGCCACAGGAGCGGCGGGCGCAGGCGAGGGATCCGGCGAGACGCACCCGACATGGACGGCCAGCTCGCGGAGCTCAGGAGACGGCAAACCCGAAGCCGGCACGACGCCGCGATCACGGAGCCGCCGAAGGAGCAACTCCGACCCATCCGAGCGGGAGCCGGGCAGTGAAGCCAGCCGCGAGCTCCTGCGAACACCGTCCGGAGAACCAGGAATCGCCTCCGGCGACGAGCAGAGAACAGGAAACGGGTCCGAAGCAAGAGCAGGCTCGGAATCCGACATAGCGATCACCAAAATAAACACACCAAACAGAGAGGGAAAGTGATCCATGAAGCCGTCCAACAGACAAAAGTTGAGCGCTTTGCCTGAAACGACAGCTGACAGCACAAGAAGAGAACAGATTTAAAGCAGAGTTGTAAGGCTGTGATTGGCCCTTGAATCTCGTGGCCGAGTCTGATTGGTTTAACTGACACATCACTTCTTGAACAGCTGATTGATTTAAGAATGAGTAGTGATTGGGGTAATGACGTCTTCCTGAAAGAATTTGCGCTGAGCTTCATTTTTTTCTGCAAGCATTTTCCACCATTCAGGACACTGCATACTACAATAATGTTTTCATAATCACAGACTTTAACCATCACTCTTCAGTGAACTGCCTCCTAGTCTGAGATCATTTTCTAGTTAAAGAGCCAGTTATCATTACTAATACATGTAAAAAAAAAAAAATAGCATTAATTCAGTAAGAAAGTGAAAATTTCTAACAAGAATAGGCATATTAGGTCCGGCCCCCAGAGTGTCTGCTTAGAAAAATTCTGGCCCTTGAAAAAATGTTGTTGATGACCCATGTTCTAGGCCAAGCGTCTGTGACCCATCTCACAAGGCATCTTCATCGTCTTCATGTTGGTTAAATTGAATTGAATATTGGCCGTTTTGACCTATGCTTGTTCTAGGCGCGCTACGCGAAGGTGTTTACGTAGGTGGAGCGTTCAATGCAGTAGGCTGTGAGAAAGTCGTGGAACTGGTGAGCAGAAAAAGTTGTTGTTTGGCAGTCAAAAGAAGGCCGTTCAAATCCAGCTACATGTTCAATTTGCAATGCCGATTTGTTTCGTGGTGGCAAGGACCCTAAACAATAAACAACATGGCCGCTGTTACATTTGGTATGAAACATCCGAAAGAATACAAGTTGTGCATGAAGGAATTTACAGACAGCAGCCAAAATGCAGCAACTTCAGGTACGGCAAAGGAAGGACAGTCACAGCTTAAAACTTGTGCCTACTTTATGGGATTATAAATCTAAAAGGCTAATATTTTGGATATTGATAGATCTTGATATAACATAGGCCTATGGTTATTGTCAAAATAGTTTTTCCCACTTGTCTTCCTGGCATAATGTTGCCCATTCTTTTTTTTTTACAGTTAAAATAAAATAAAATGAAAAATATACTGCTGTGGACGTTGTTTAATTCATTAATGTGTTTACTGTGTTAATGGACTGAGGATGGGAGTAGGATTCGGTATTCGGTTTCGGATTCTGCAGAATCTTAACCAGTAGTATTTGGCCGAAGCCCAAAAATCTGCATTCGGTGCATCCCTAATACAAATCACTCTGCATTCCTTTGTGAATTGTGTTTCACGAGTTGCAAATTCTTATGCTTCGCTCTGATGTGATACACTGAGGAGTCATCAGAGCAAGGCCACTTTATTGGATGTTTTTTGAGCTTTTGATAATATTTTGGTTTTCTGCATTTTTTGAAGTGTTTGGTGGGGGATTTGAACATTTTTGTAACATTTCTTTCACGTTTTGTTTGTTAAAGAAATTTTGGGTGCCTTTTTTCGACATTTCTTTTCAGCGCTGGTCGTTAAATAAATACAACTTTTCTAGCACATGGAGTCAACATGAGAACCATATACTCTGTCTCTGCCAGTAACTGATGATTTTATGATTCATAGGAGTTGATTTAAAAGGAAGTGACTGAAGATTGGTACGATGATTCAAACATTGAGAAACCGTTAACTATTAAAGGAACTACAAACCACAATGACTACGCCAGTCAGAAAAGATGGGCACAAACTGTGAAAGGTACAGTTGGTAAAGTACTGCCTGCACACAAATAACTTAAGTCAAGTTATACGAGACAAGTTAAGTTGTTAGACATCACAGATTTAAATTAAAGCTGTTTTTTAAAGTGCTCATATTATGCTCATTTTCAGGTTCATAATTGTATTTAGAAGTTGAACCAGAATAGGTTTATGTGGTTTAATATTCAGAAAACACCATATTTTTGTCGTAATGCACATTGCTGCAGCTCCTCTTTTCACCCTGTGTGTTGAGCTCTCTGTTTTAGCTACAGAGTGAGACATCTCACTTCTGTTACATCTTTGTTGGGAGTTGCACATGCGCAGTACCTAGCTAAGCCTACTAGCCAGTCAGAAGCAGAGTATGAGGGCGTGCCCTGACAGTACCTAGGTAAGGACTACTAGCCAGTCAGAAGCAGAGTATGAGGGCGTGCCCTGACAGTACCTAGGTAAGGACTACTAGCCAGTCAGAAGCAGAGTATGAGGGCGTGCACTGACAGTACCTAGTTCCTCTTCTTCCTGTTTCACGCATGTTCAAAAACACTGACTATGGTGCTAAAACAACTCCTGAAACATAATGCACAAATAATGCACAGCGATTTATATCTGTAAATGCGTATAATGTATGTAGCCTGACATCGTCATACTCCGATTTTAGTCAGAATATTAGTCTGATTCTGCTCCTTTGGGCTGTGATTATGGGGCATGTTTCAACCGAACCAGGAAAGAAAATGCCTCTGCACTCAACTGGATAGACCTACAACCAATCAGAGCAACGAATAGACCTAAACCAATCACAGCAATGGATAGACCTACAACCAATCAGAGTAACGGAGTATGTAACTTATGCGCCCCATCTTCGTAGCTCCCAGAGAAATTAAACTTTTGCCGAATCGCATAGGAAGGACAGCAAAAACATTTTTCCGATCGACAAATGCCCTGATCGCGGTTCTCTGTTCCTCTTTTAATATGAATGCGCTGTCGATATCTTCTTTAACAGATGCAATGGCGAAATCTACACATCTCACTTCTCCAGCGGAGGTCGTCTTTGTTGTAAACAAATTCAACCCAAGCACTCTTTGGTGACGTGGTTGACTTTACTGTTGATCATCTTTCTATCATCGTATAAAGCCCGCCCCCTGACAATTTGATTGGTCCGAACAGCTCTGGTTGGAGCATAGTTGCTCCACAACGGATCAAGTCCAGACCGAACTTCCGACCTCAAATGTTGTGGGCGGGGCTAGGTTTGGCTGGCATCCAGTCTAGCGTATATATTTCCGTCTGTCTAATTTGGAACTCATATTTCATCATTTGTAAATCAAGTATTTTTCAATAAAAATGTATTTGGGAAATCACCTTTTATTTGTGTGGATACTGTTGTAATTTATTTGACGACAAGTCCTAATAATATCAACGCACCCAGAGGAACGTAAAGCAGATTCTAGGCCTCATTAGCGCTTTCTACTGGAGAGCGCTGGGATTTCCACTTGAGATACAAGTTGTTTGTGACCACACAATGCCAAAAAACCTCTCAAAAGGAATAGAACGAGAAACACATGGAGATACCGATACATATTTACAGATACGAATCCCTCTGCATTCATTCATGAATTATGTTTCACAAGTTTAAACTAGTCAGTTTTTATGAGACTGTTTTCATACCATACTAACCGCCACTTTATTGGACGTGAGCTTTTGACAATGTTTTGGCAGGGTTTTTTATGATTAAGGCACTTTACAAAACAACATGTTTTTTTTTTTATATATGTTTTGGACACATTTTTCTAAGTGTTAGTGATGTTTTCTCACGTTTTTGGCAATTCTTTTATGACACTTTGCAAAGCTTATGGTGCTTTTGACTCGTTTGTCAAAGTTGTTGGCATTTTTTTGAAGTGTTTGGTGGGGGGTTTGGACATTTTTGTTAAAAAAATTAAAGTTTTTTGAAAAGACATTTTGAGCGCCTTTTTTCCAAATTTTTTTCAGCCCTGGTTGTTAAATAAATACAACTCTTCTAGCACATGGAGTCAACATGAATGGATGACATGCTGTAGTTTGTCTCTGTGTTGAGGTGGACCAGTGATCCTGCAGAGTCCTGTCCTCCCTGTGACGGAGGGAGAAGACGTCACACTGAGATGTATTAAAAGGAAATCGTCCGCCCTCCCAGCTGAGTTCTATAAAGATGGCGTCTCCATCGGGAGAGGGCCTGAAGGTTATTGGACCCTCCGCCGTTTCTCCAGGTCAGATGAAGGGTTCTACAAATGTAAAGTCGGCAATGAAAAGTCTGAACCCAGCTGGATGCTGATGAAAGGTAAAGAGTCAAACTTTACACACTTAAACGGCTACATGTATGTGTAATTTTCCTTAAGGGCCATTTGATAAAAGAATGGTTAAAAGTATTTTCCATTCAAATCACTCAGCACAACGGTCAGAGCGGCAGCTATTTTTATGTGTACCATTTCCATAGTTATGAAAAAAACCTCTGTATAAGAAAAATTCTGCCAAGTGGCGGAGCTGAGGTTTTGCAGTAACGGACAAACAAACAGTAGAGTAGTAACGTTACGAGGCAGAGAGCCAGCAACTAAATGAGTCAAATACATTTTTCATCCACACAACTTCTATCGCCAGCTGAGTGACAGCTTTATTCGGCTCATTTTCTGTGTATAATGTGGGGAGGGGGTAGCTAACATTAGCCAACTAACATGTTGTCCACTGGCTGGCTGGCCGGTTCTGGCATGCTTTCAAGATTTAAGATGCTGCATTGTCATTGTATGAACACAACAAAATAAGATTGGTTTCAATCAATGTATCCACTGGGTCTAACTGTCCGCTAACCTGCCGCCCCTGGGTCTAACGGTCCCTCCTACTTGGCTCAATACAGAATGCATTAATGGTCGGGCTGCTCTCCTCCCAGTGAGTTGCGACACAGTTTATGGCGCCATTGATGCATGTTGGCATGCCAACTAACATCAATCGCCATATTATTGTGTACTAATCAAATGACCATGGCAACCAGTTCGATGCCCCTTCTACCCATTTTATTTCTATGGTATAAACGCACTGTAACTCCAGCGTTTGTGTCCCCAGATGACTCTGTGCCGGCCTCTCTTCTCTCGGCGTCTCCGGACGTCTCTCAGCTGTTTGAGTACGACGGTCTGTCTCTGAGCTGCAGCAACAACAGCCGATCTCACGGCTGGAGGATCATCAGAGCCACCAAGGTGGACGGGAAGGAGGGGATGCTGGTGAACTCCAGCGAGAAATGGGGCGAAGCCTCGTCTTCTGGCTTCAAAATCCACGCCGCCAAGAAGACGGACAGCGGCGTGTACTGGTGCGAGTCTCCCGCCCGGCAGCGGAGCAACTCACTCCACATCTCTTTTTACGGTACGAGCGATACAAACAACTCTCTCAGCCTCTCTTTTTACGGTCGGCAGTAGGGCTGTAGCGATACACTAATCTCACGATACGATACGATACACGATATTCAGCTCACGATACAATATATATCACGATATTCAGCCCACGATACGATTCGATATATTTCGATACACTTACATCATTTTCTGAAAGATTTAAAGGGGACAGAGTGATTTTGGTGACATCTTGTGAGTGTTCCATTTACTTGGATTTAATTAATTGAACTGAAAACATCAATTACACAATATATGTCTCTGACTACACAGAGAGTCTACAGCAGGGATCATCAACTACATTTTTTTTTTACATGTATTAGTGTGAGCAAACTCCTAAAAAACATGGACATTCCATAATGATTTAACTAGAAAAAGATCTCAGACTAGGAGGCAGTTCACTGAGGAGTGATGGTTAAAGTCTGTGATTATGGAAACATTATTGTAGTATGCAGCATCCTGATTGGTGGAAAATGCTTGCAGAAAGAAAGGCTGTTGTCAGGTAAACATGTCACTGTCAAAGACGCTGAAGCAAAAAGTTGACGTGGAAAAGCCAAAAGCCCTGCTTTAATAATGAATGGACTAATAAGCAGGGTAAGCACTCTTCATGTATGCCTCATTTGCAATGAAACGATGTTGTTGCAAAATAATACAACCATCGTCATCATCATCACTCGAACATAACGATCGCGTCATTCACGTGCATATTAAGTAGCTCCAGATTGTCCGCTCTAGCGGAGAGTTTGGTTTGTTCAGCCAGCAGTGAGGTGTACAAGACTTTGTCCAAATTTCCAGATTCCCGGCAACCTAAGATAAACAGTTAGACTACAAACCGACAGCTTTTGTTTTAGCTTGTTTGTAAAAATTCGCTGTTTGCAGAGTAGAGCTGTGTTAGCGTAAAACAGCGCGGTGGACTGAGCAGATTGAAATATCGCTTTCTACACGTTTATGCCGGTCTACACAGGTGAGTGCATTGATAAGTATTGACTTTCTACTCACGGAAGTTTTATTGTAGCCTATTTACAGAAAAGAGACCAGCGTGAGTTCATCTGCCCCAGCGGCCGTTGGTAACTCTGTATCCTTCCCAGTCAGGTGCTGCGTGTTTTAACCTTTAACACACACACATCTCGGCTCAGCTGTGTGTGTGTTTTAACGGACACACATCTCGGCTCAGCTGTGTGTGTGGAGCTCGGGCATCGATGTACAGAATCCCTGCATGTGAATAGAGATGTAAATACAGGGGGCTGGGTTTTTGCTCTAAATGCTTGAAATGATAAATAACAGAACACATTTTTTCCTCTTCACATTTTGTGAATTCATGATTATTCTGCGGTCCAGACTAAAAGCTTTGGCGGCGGGCCGCCAGTTGACGTTGGCTGCTCTACAGCGACACTAACGGCTGGCTGACCAAATCGCTCTTCCTGCAATGCGAACGGCGGTAAACACGAGGGGATTTGAATGGGACTTATGTATCGATACTCGCGGCATAAAAATCGATACTTTCTTGGGGGAAAAAATATCGATTTATATCGCAGAATCGATAAAATTGCCCAGCCCTAGTGGGCAGGGCCGTTTGAAGGCCCCCCAACCCCCCGCCCCGCACGCACGCAAAGCCTACAGGAACCCCAGCATAGCCATTAAGTTTAAGTTCACCCACACTTTATGTAAATAAAAAGAAGGTTTACAGTGCATGAACTGCTGTTGCATAAACTGTGCATAGATAAATGTTTAAAGTGCAAATACTCGTGTTGCATATACTGTGCATTAGTTAAAAAAAATAATGTTTTTATTAATATAATCCATCTGTCGAGGTACAGAATGCATCACTGAGTGTCTGACACCTAGAAAATTGACAGGCACTACTGTATATTAAAAATTCTGAAATGTCCATGGGCAAAAGTGACTGGTATTTACACAGTTTGGTGGGAATTCAATAGTAATTTGCACTGTTTTTTTTCCTAACAATATGACAGCACACACTTTATCAGTTTAAACTCTGGGCTGTGCAGGATATCAGCTATAGTTATAGAGCTTGTGGTGGTGGTACCTTGTACTATAGAGGAAACATCAGCACTGAGAAGAGATGCATCTGTTGATGTTGAGGATGAAGTTGATGCTGTAGCTGGAAAAATAATTGAAAAAAAAATCTGAAATTACCTGTAAAGTACGTTTTACCATTTCACTGTTAGCATATTGAAAGAGGTCACTAGTAACAGCTCAGCTCAGTGAGAGAAATTCACTCTACCTTTCATCAGTGGAGGTATCCTTAGGAAGACCCTGAGGGCTGAGAAATTTAAGCAAAGCACCTTGAGGGACAAAGAAAAGATGGTAACACTTTATAATAACAATCATTAATAGATGGTAAATTGATAGTTAATTAATCTTTAGTTAATTGTCATTTAACTGTTAGCAAACAATCTTTTTACTGTTAACAAACAATGAAATCATAATTAAATGTTTACTAATTATTAGTAGTGCTGTAAATTCAGTTCATTGTAACACACATTATATCTATCATATAATATATTAGGTATAGGTAGGGATCCCGATAACAGTGTCATTGCACTTTACTGCATTGACTATCAAAGGGGCGCTCACAATTTGTCGTTGCATTTTATTCTTAACCAGTTGTTGTCTTGGGGCCCCAGGCCAGCTCGGGGCCCCAAGCAATTGCTTGGTTTGCTTGCCTTGTCGCGACGGGCCTGACGGTGTCAGCCATAATAAAAAACAAGTATTATAGGCCATTATCACACTTTGCCAGAGCTGGCCATAGGCAAGATTTGCAGTGTTTTTGTTGCTTAATTCAAAGTTTTCTTTACTACGTTTTTAATGCTTTTTATAGATTTTTTGTCCTTTCTTTTAGACATTTTTGTTGGTTTATTAATTTTTTTTACTTTTTCAGTGTTTGTGACATTTTGTTTTAGACATTTATGTAATTTTTTTGCAACGTTGTTGGCAATTTATCCTACTCTATCCTACTGTCTGTTTTTGACACTTTTTTCAAAGTTTTCATCATTTTTTCCGATGTTCTCAGGACTCAAACACAGTTTACACTGTAGGATTATAATGTAAAACAGATGCTGGCAGCTTCAAAAAAAGAGTTTGAACATTGCCTAAAAACCAGAGAGGGACATACAAACACTCATCTCTCTCTCTCTCCATGTTCCAGGTACTGATAAAATAATCCTGCAGAGTCCCGGCCGCCCTGTGATGGAGGGATATAAAGTCACGCTGCACTGCAAAACAAACCAACCCTGGGACTCCTTGGCTGGTTTCTATAAAGATGGCTCCTTCATCAGGACTGAGCGTGATGGTCACATGACCATCCACAATGTTTCCAGGTCTGATGAAGGCCTCTACAAGTGCAACATCAGCACAGTTGGAGAGTCTCCACCCAGCTGGCTGTTTGTCAGAGGTGAGGATGCTGTGATATGTAAACCTGGATGGCAACGCAGCTTTATTTAGTTGGATGTTTTTGGCCCATTTTTTTTCCATGTTTTTTTTTACTTTTGTTTGACATTTTGGACTTTTCATACAGTACAGTTACTTCCCCAACAAAAGACACAAAACAGGAGGTAAGATTAAATGATGCCTATAGGCTACATGTGTGCTGTCTCAGATATAATTAGAAAAGTCCCTTCAAAGGAGAATAAATAGTTGAAAGCAATACAGAATTCCTGACAGCCTTACTGCAATATATTCCATTATGTTTTTATATTTGGATTGTAATCTGTTTCTCTTTAACTAAAGATATTTGCAGCATACATTGATTCTGAAAAAGGTAGAAATAATGCATAAAAATTCACTAGAATGCAGGAAATTAAGTGTTTAATGCTCAAAATCAATTCAATAAATCATTTTAATTACTTTGCTGTTATTGGAATAAATTACACTTGAAAAAACATAAATCTCACTCTAACCTGAAAAAGGCTGTTACTGCAATTTTGTTAATTTCACAGGAAAAAAATACTTATTATTAGACGAGGATCCTAGGATCAAAATTATGAAGTTAATGTCTTTGTCTGTGTCTGACCTGGGCTGACACATGTTCACGTTAAAAAGCGTGTGCGTGCACAAGCACTACGGTCACGCGCAAAGGGTCCCGGTTTTAGTTCCGGGAAATCTGGTCACCCTAGGTTACATACTAGTGTAATATGTTTTATAACGGGATAAGGAAGACGCAGATCTGTTCCAGAATCACTGTTTATCGTATTTAATGACATGACATTGCTATAGCTTTGTAATAGGTTTTGATGAAAGTGGCATAACGTTAGCATGCTATACTAACTATTCCACAGTGATAATCTATTTACCAAATAGGGGTTAGGAAAACCACACAATAAATTAGCTTGGGATGTTTTTAAGCATTAGTAACCCTTAACAAAGTGTTAGGAATAATTTGTCCGTCTATCTATGTAATGTTTTAAAAATGGTTTCTTAAAGGTTTACAAAAAATGTTTAATCATTACCTGATACCTAATATATTATATGATAGATATAATGTGTGTTACAATAAACTGAATTTACAGCACTACTAATAATTAGTAAACATTTATTCATAATTTCATTGTTTGTTACAACCCAGTCTCACGCCAGGTCGTGTAATAGTTACGTTATTTTAATCTATTAAGTCGTGGACAGGTTACGATTTTGACGTTTTTTTCGTGTATATGCAACGACTTTTGAACGTGTACAGGTCACGCTTTTCGAACCTGCTCTGGGGGACGCGACACCGGGGAAATGAGGCGCCACACGCCGGCCAAAACAGCGGGACGGGCCGCCACTCGCGATTCGCGGGCCGCCACTCGCGATCCACCGGCCACATGCCGGCCAAAACAGCGGGACGGGCCGCCACTCGCGATCCACGGGCCGCCACTCGCGATCCACTGGCGCAGGGGCACACAACAACGGGGGAATGAAACGCCACAACGGGGAAATGAAACGCCACAATAACGAGATGGTTGGGGTTAGGAAAATAAAAAAAAAATGGGAAAGGAACCGTCACACGCTGGGACACGCCGACAAAGGAACTGCAACACGCGGGACAAAGGTAGGTACTGCCACACGCGGGGCGCGATCCCCGGTCTCCGGCGTGAAAGTCCTGTGTTTTCTGACCCATCCACCACTCCGACCAACCTCCCTACGCGGACTTTCGCCTTATCAACTACTCGCTACTCGCTTTCGTTCTGGGATCACAAAATATGCTTCCCATTAAAATGCATTGCTTTCAATTTCGTAATCGCCACACGAAAAAAACGGCATTTACGTAACCTGTACACGACTTAATAGATTACAATAACGTAACTATATAACGACCTGGCATGAGATTGGGCTGTTTGTTAACAGTAAAAGGATTGTTTGCTAACAGTTAAATGACAATTAACTAAAGATTAATTAACTATCAATTTACCATCTATTAATGATTGTTATTATAAAGTGTTACCATCTTTTCTTTGTCCCTCAAGGTGCTTTGCTTAAATTCCTCAGCCCTCAGGCTCTTCCTAAGGATACATCCACTGATGAAGGTAGAGTGAATTTCTCTCACTGAGCTGAGCTGTTACTAGTGACCTCTTTCAATATGCTAACAGTGAAATGGTAAAACGTACTTCACAGATAATTTCAGATTTCTTTTTCAATTATTTTTCCAGCTACAGCATTAACTTCATCCTCAACATCAACAGATGCATCTCTTCTCAGTGCTGATGTTTCCTCTATAGCACAAGGTAACAC
Organism: Perca schrenkii; assembly: GCA_025617405.1. Classification (NCBI taxonomy): domain Eukaryota; kingdom Metazoa; phylum Chordata; class Actinopteri; order Perciformes; family Percidae; genus Perca; species Perca schrenkii. The sequence continues at coordinate 25,418,671 of CM046805.1, forward strand.
CAGCACAAGCTCTATAACTATAGCTGATATCCTGCACAGCCCAGAGTTTAAACTGATAAGTGTGTGCCGTCATATTGTTAGGAAAAAAAACAGGGCAAATCACTATTGAATTCCCACCAAACTGTGTAAATACCAGTCACTTTTGCCCATGGACAGTTCAGAATTTTTAATATACAGTAGTTCCTGTCAATTTTCTAGGTGTCAGACACTCAGTGATGCATTCTGTACCTTGACAGATGGATTATATTAATAAAAACATTATTTTTTTTTATTTATGCACAGTATATGCAACACGAGTATTTGCACTTTAAACATTTATCTATGCACAGTTTATGCAACAGCAGTTCATGCACTGTAAAAAAAATTGTATTTATATAAAGTGTGGGTGAACTTAAAGTCCATGTTGCAAGTTTAATTTTCCAACGAATTTGTGGTAATTGCTTGTTGGTAATAAACATTTAAACTGTTATTCATGTATTTGATGTTGTTAGGTATCACAAAACAGAATATAACACGAAAAAGTAGGTACTATTTTACAGCGGTTTGTCTTTCCCCCACAATGCATTGCATGACGTCACGTTGGGGAGACGACAGGCGAAAGCCCCGTCTCGGTTCACTTTCCCGGTCACGGTTTCTGCCACTGATCTGGCAAAATATGGCTTTTGGTCTCGACCGAGTCAATGTGTCTTTATTATATGTATAATAATATTGGGGGGGAAGTGAAAGGCAGCTTGGACGGGGATGCTATTCGGCTTTTCACAAGTTTAAACAGCTAGCTAACGATACGCCGACGTTTGCTAACGTTAGCGCAACAGCGTTAGCTTAGACTGCTACTTAAATACCGGTATTACAACTGCCTTCGGAGCTGCGTCCACGTTGTCAACACAAGACATGTGGCATTAGTGCTCCTTTTGTATCATACTTTTATTGAATGAAATATTAAGCTTCGCTCCTACGAAATAGTTTTTTTTTTGTAACACACACACACAAAGCTAACTTCGGCGATCGGCAGTAGTTTCGGCGAACTAACCGCGACAGTATGTTGCCCACAATCAACCTCTGCTGTTAAAAGCAGTCAATCTGCAGTGATGATTTGAAATGGTGACACATGGATGTGGTAGCTGTCAAGGTTAGCTCACCGAAGCTGCTTGCTGGCTATGCAACGTTAGCTAATGTCCGCTAGCATACATACAGGCTAACTATAGCCAGTTAGCTTTGTGCAACTAACTAACTAACTAACAAAAACCATCTCGTAGGAGCGAAGTTTAACGTTTCATTCAATAAAGTTATGGTACAAAAGGAGCACTAACGCCACAAGTCTTATGTTGACAACATGGACGCAGATATAGGAAACTCCGAAGGCAGTTGTAATATTTACCTAGCCGGCTAGACTAACGCTGTTGCGCTAACGTTAGCGAAGCGTCGGCGTAGTGTTAGCTAGCTGTCTAAACTTGTGAAAAGCTGAACAGCATCCCCGTCCAAGTAATAAATAAACACCAGGCAAATATGTTGTTACTGGAGCTAGTAGCCTACCATCAAAACGTGAGATATCTAATCATGATATCAATCATATCTATGTGTTTACAACCATCGGGGGATTTCAAAGGTGGGACTGGCAAGTTAGTACATAGCTAGCTAGCATGATGCCTTGTATTTTCTAGATCTAGATAAGTTTACCGGTACTTATCTGAACTAACGACATGATCACTGTCACTAGATATAAATAAAACATTGACTTTCACTTGGTGCTATTCACGGACAGTAAAAAACCCTCTTCCTCATCCCAGTCAGTCACCATAGTTCTAGTACTAGGCTGATACACGTCTCCCCAACGTGACGTAATCACCGAATTGCGGAAGTAAAAACACTAATACCAAAAACGACAAAAACTTGACAAAAACTGTCCTTTAACACTATTTTGAGACATTTTTAACAATGATATACATATATTGAGTGCTATAAGTGCCTATTAACAGTGGTGGTTAACTTGCAACATGGGCTTTAAACTTAATGGCTATGCTGCGGTTCCTGTAGGCTTTGCGTGCGTGCGGGGCGGGGGGTTGGGGGACCTCCATGTCCATTTTGCTTGGGGCCCCCAAATTCCTTCAATACGGCCCTGCTCACTGCATTTATTTGGCATTACCAGTTTTGACTGGGATATTACTAGTACTGGGCCTCTTTATCTTCCATTCCTCCACTGCTTGTATCAGTACCTGCGCAAGATGAGTGCTTGTGTGACTCGTAGAGGTGGCGTGTCTGCAGCACCGGACTTCTCCCAGTCTGCTGTGATGAAGTGAGTGGTTATCGTCACATAGCTCTCCGTTCCCGTGGATGTCATAACGTGGCTCAAGCACTTTCAGCATGTGTTTAAAGCCTTCGTTTTGCACAACCGAATATGGCCTCATGTCTGCACCTATAAACACACCGATAGCGTTTGTGATGGCTTTAGCCCGGTCTGATTGTGCAACAAAGGGCTGCTTAAATGCCGCGGTGATAAGCGGTTGTTGAGCAGCTTTCGTTTTCACTCCTGTCAATGAAACACCGGGGTGATGTCGCTTCAAATGCGTGGCCATGCTTGATGTGTTTCCACTGTCATATGGCTTTCTTGTGCCACAGTGCCTACACACCATCACGGTTTTATCCACTAACCTCTTTCCTTCATCATTATATTACATGGAAGCCAAAATGTTCCCAAACAGGGGATTTAAATGACGCGGGGGTCATTTTTCCGAACGGATCACGGATAAATGACGATCCGTTGCACCACTACTGTCTGGCGATTCCTTCATGCACAACTCGTATTCTTTCGGACGTTTCGTACCAAATGTTGTAACAGCAGCCATGTTGTGTATAGTTTAGGGTCTTCGCCACCATGAGACAAATCAGCATTGTAAATTGAACATGTAGCTGGACTTGAATGGCCTTCTTTTGACTGAAGGTACGGCTCACGAGTTCCATTTTCATTTTCTCACATCCTACTGCGTTGCTTACTTCTCCTAATCAAAACGAAAAAAATTCTTAGGTTTGGCAGAAACCGAATCCCGTCAAAAAGCCCAAATATTCGGCCAAATCCGAAGATGAATTTGATGCATCCCTGACATATATATATATATATATATATATATATATATATATATATATATATATATATATATATATATATATATATATTAACACATCAGATGAAGTGTTTCTGGTTTTAGATGATTACCTGTCCAGGTGTGTGTGTTTCTCAGATTCTCGGAGCGATATGGAGGAAACTTCCTCTGCTGTATCCTCGCCTCCGTCTGTGCTGACGCTGATACGCCACCTGGTGGTCGTCTGTCCGTACTGCATCTCCACCGTCCTGCTGGTGTCCATATGTCGACAGAAGCCCAAAGGTAACAGCAACCTTCTCCGGAGCGTCAGCAGCTGTGGTAACAATTCTTTTCCATTTAAAACAAATAACGAGCCCTTTTTTCGTAAAAACAAAGCCGTTTCTTTGCAGAAAAACGAGACAACCAAATAGAAAATAACGGTCTAATTTTGTTTTTTTGCAAAGTCACTTTTTCGTAATATAATAATATGACAACATGCTTCATTTAAAAAAAAAAAAAATACAATTTTAATGTCCCTCAGCAGGAAGGAAGCAGCATGTTTCCATGGCGATGTCTCCACCCAGAGAGGATGATGAGGGAGCGGACCGAGCATATGAAAATGTCATTCCTGATGTCACCACTGAGCATCATTTCTAAACTCTCACTCTCTCTTATGTTGTGTTTTTCTTTCACGGTTGTTGTCTGTAATGTTGTCCTGTTGTCATAAATGGCCTGGCCCTCGGAGTATTTGTCCGAGATTTGAACCCTGCGTGAGCACAACCGGTCATTGCAGTCTTCAAATCAACTGGTTTTAAAAAATCCCAAGGTCAAGGTATCAATGGGGGGGTAATCTGCCCCGAGACTCTGGAAAAGGTTACCCCCTGATATTCACACTATTACAGATGTAGCTCTTTTTAGATCCAAATTAAAAAACCCATTTGTTTAGAATGGCTTTTAATACATAGTAGTGGTGTGACAGTTTCCCTCTCCTCCTCCTATTCCTATGTAACCTTTTCTGATTGTACTGTTTTCTATGTTTCATTCTTTTTATTGTATGATATGTTGTTTTATTCTTGGTTACTGATGTAAATCACTTTGGATACCTGCTGGTTGCTGTAAAGTGCTATATAAATAAATGTTAATTGATTGATTTTGTACATTGGACAGCGAAACCTGGACTGTTTGCTCCTAAACGGTTCCCCTTAATAACATCAGGACGGCTGAAAGTCTACACATCTCTTCAGACAGCATCCTGGCTATGAAGATCATTGTTATGTATATAAAATAATGCACTTACATGTGGCTCTTTGTAGTTTGGCTTATTTGAAGTCAATGTATGTTCTTTGTAATTCATGCTGGTCTGAGTTTGAGGCGTCATGGTTGAATTCACTCATTGGAAGTCACTTTGGATGAAAGTGTCCGATAAATGTAATGTAATGTAAAACATTTTGTAAATAAAGTTTAAGTTACTGTTGTCACAGTGGCCATTGTTAATGTTTTTCCTTTTGTTTTCTTGATTGTTTTGTAACTTGAAGGCCTGGACAGGAGAAAAACTGCAGTTTTATAAAGTATAATGAAAGATGAACGTTTAGTACTGGGGCGACCCCGAGTGGTAGAATCAGAAATGACACCATGTGTTTGTGCAGGTTTGGATTTAAAATGCAGAGACAGCAACAGGCAGGAAACAGGAACTACAGAACAAACTGTTCATTCACCAACAAGGAATACAAATTGTAAAAAAAAAATCTGAAAACAGAAAGAGGTTGAACACAAGGAGCAACACTTAAAGGACAGACACAAGCAGGGCTACAGGGTCACATAACAAGCACAGAAAACTCAAAATACCACAATGAATGAATCATAGAACATGAAACAGCAAACCCCCAAAATATAAAATCCTCTAGAGACTTCTACAGTATAGGAAACTACAAATATACTGTCACACTGACAGTCTAAACTCATATTTTAACAACAAAAGGCCTTGCTGCAGAGCCGTGACAGTAACCCCATTTAATAGCCTAGAAATCTAGACAACCCTAGCAACAGCAAATGTAATTTGCAGCCAGGGTCGTCTAGCAATTCTCCGTTGGCTTGCGAGCTGGAAAAACCCAACTCTAATCAGGCTAATCACATTGGCCCTCATTTATCAATCTTGCGTAGAAACGGGCGTACATGTTGGCGTAAGATTATGCTTACACTCCTCTCACCGCCTGATTTATGAACCTGTGCGTACCTTTGAAATCCAGGTGTACGCAATACCTGCCCTTGATAAATGCCGCGGCTGAAAACGATCGTCATTAGAATAGCACGCCCCAATATATTCTGGGTTTTGAGGCCTCGCCCCTACAATTCACGACATTGCGAGACGTAATCCGGCTGAGAAGCGGCACTTTTCAGAGGTGGAGATTGAAACCCTGATATCTCTGGTTCATTTGCACTAACATGTGTACTATTTGTCAGCCTGAAAACTGGTATTAAAGGCTGTAGAAAGAATGCGGAATGGAAGGAGATCACTGATGCGGTCAACAGTGTTGCCGTGGTAAATGGGACTCCAGCTGAAGTTTAGCCTATTTAATTTATACATCGACACATTTTTCTATAGTCCTAATAGTAATATGGCTTCTATCGCAATCTCTTAGGCCTACATATGTATGTTTACTTATATTTAAATAAACACACGGTAGCGGAGTTTATGCAGGGACTTTTATTTTACTCCTGTTTGTTTTCATGAGTCGGATCGAGACAACAGCTGACGGAGAGCGCTTGTCCTCCGCCCCCCCAGTGCTGGACCCTGTCTCCTGACAGCAGAGGGGCTGGAAAAACAAGCCGAAACAATTCGGTCAATGGCAGAAATAAATCATTCACTTGAAAGAGAAACAAAAACCTGAAGAATAAATAAAAAATATTGTGCATCGTCATGTTTCCTGTATTGAATATCATTGCCAAACATAACACTATAGGCTACTTTTAAAAGCGAGGAATAATAATATCCTGTCTCCTTCGTATAGCCCCCACCTGGGGCTGTTCTGGACACTTCTCTCCGGGCATCGGGTCATTTGGCTCCATCGCTACATTTATGGCACTGTGTTTTCCTGCGAGATGTAGTACAGAACCCCCCCAGGCTAAAACAATGTTGCATACCGGCGCATGGCGGCCTTCTTTTAGTTTGTCAGTGCGTTTTGTGGTGTTAGGAATTGTTTTTCTGCGCATTTCCGCACTAACTGAAAATGTGCGTACATGTACATCACCTCCTGAGCTGGCGTGGGATTTGAGCGTGCCGTACGCCAACGTCCATATTGATAAATCTCAAAGTCACTGTGGTTTGGGTGTACGCCAGGTGTACACTGGAAATTTGGTGTACGTACTTTTGATAAATGAGGGCCATTGTGTGTAGAGTCGGTGGGCGGGTTTAACATCATAACGGCAGAGTTGCGGCGATTCCACGTGAATTCCCTGTTACTTGAAAACAAAGAAGATGGCTGCTGCTGCTGGTGAACAGCAGTCTTTTGGAATCTGGAAGACTTGGAGTTAAGCTTTTCTTTGAGAAAAGAACAAATAACGACACTGAAGTCATTCTTAAAAAAGGAAAATGTGTTCAGAGTTTTCAGACAGGATATGGCAAAAGTTTAATCTATCAACTAGCGTTGCTCTGGTTGGTTGTAGCTATCCTATTGCGTGCAGAGGGAATTTGAAAGACAACTGTTTATCCCGCCCCTCAGATTGAGCCCTGCCAATGGTGAGTTCCCAGACCCAACATCTTGATGTGGGTCTGGCTTGTCAGGCTACTTTTTTAAGGGATGGATTCCAAATGTCCAAAAAGTAGCAAGAGTCCAACTGGATCTGGGTGGATGGAAGGTGTCCGAAGGAGAGACTCAAAGGTAAGTATTTGGGAAACAGTGGAATAGGCAGGGGAGGAGAAAAAAACATCTGGCATATGGCCTAGGGACTTGTGGTCTTGTATGGCTACCGGGGGAACCAAGGCCTCAAGAACTAAAGACTGCTGGGGCCGAGAACTAAAGATTGCCAGGTCATGAGAACTAAAGACTGCTGAGTCACATGAATTTGGGATTGTTGTAACAATGGAGACTCTGGGTCGCTGGAAAGCTAGAATTCAGGAAGCGTTCTGTATCTGATTTTGGACTCTATACATTTGAGCTTATTTTCAGATCAGTTCAGAACTGATGCTCCGTGGTGGCAGTGGTGATGACATCATCATAGTCTTCATCCATTCCATCCTCAGCCCGGGTGGGAACCACGACGACAGACAGGAATTTTCCTATCAGGTTAGAAAGAAAATGTAGATAATTGATCAGCTGAAGAGTTCTGTTAGAGACAACTGTCAACCATCAACACCAGTTGGGTTGAGAGTTTTACCTGTGGCCCTGTGTCGATATAAAGACACCATGATGAAAGTAGAGATGCAGAACGGACAGAACACCACCAGGTGGCAGACCAGTCTGTTCACAAAGTGGAGGGGCGGCAGGGAGCTCAAAGGAGAGCTTGTGGTCTTTGTTTTCTCTGTAGAGAGAATCATCTGTCAGGTGAATATCTGGATGAATGAACTCCTGAAATCAAAGGTAACCTCCTCACCTGTGACAGAGACCCAGCTGGATGGAGACTCTCCAACACTGCTGATGGTGCACTTGTAGAGGCCTTCATCAGACCTGGAAACATGGTGGATGGTCATGTGACCTGCAGGCTCAGTCCTGATGAAGGAGCCATCTTTATAGAAACCAGCTGGGAGGTTGGAGGACCTCTTTGTTTTACAGGTCAGAGTGAGGTCTTCTCCCTCCATCACAGGGAGGACAGGACTCTGCAGGATCACTGGTCCACCTCAACACAGAGACAAACTACAGCATGTCATCCATTCACACACAGCTTCATCAATACTGACTCCACAGTCTGATCTTACCAGTGACAGTGATGTTGATGCTGTTACTGGTTGCTCCCTCTCTGGACTCACACCAGTAAACTCCACTGTCCCACAATGGGATCACGAAGCTGATTCTACAGTAAGAACCAGCAGATATGCCCCAGTCTCCACACTGAGCTCTGGTTTTCCTGGATGTGTTCCTCCTCAGAGTCCATCCAGCAGAGCTGTCGTCCTCCTCACAGCTCAGAGAGACAGATTCATCTTCAAACATCTGAGAGCTGCTCAGACTCACAGTCAGAGAGGCTGGAGGGAAGAGGGTTTAGAAAACACTGAATGACCCCGGGAACAAAGTCTGAAACCCAAACTTGTTTCCTAATATTTGTATCCTAAATTATGTGAGGAATGTCACAGAACAGAAATTAGGCTTTTTTTTTTAAACCAGCATGTTACTGTGCTCAGTTGAAGATCTGTTTGACAGGTAAATAAATCCTCATATAACACTGATCCTGTTGACAGTGGAAAAGTGGCAGTTTGACTTTGTAGGAGGAGATATTCCTACTTTTGCTAACTTTGTTATTTTACCACTGAATGGGAATAGTACCTGTACATCTCTATAGAGTGACACACGTTGTTGGACGTTGTTGCTGTGATGGATTTAAGTGTGAGGATGCAACTTTGTATTCTTTCCCTACAACACTCTTCAAAAGTTAAATGAATGATCAGTTACCTAATTTCATTCATGTTTTTTTAATTCAATTTATAGCATTTGAATAAAATAATTGGTAAAAAAACATTGAAAAAAAATGTCGGGAAAAAAACTTCAAAAGGTGCAAATAAATAAATAAATAAATTGACAAAAACGTTGAAATGAGTGACAATAATATCGGGGGGATGCGTTATTATATTTCGACACAAAAGTTGAAAAAAAACGTTTCAATATTACCCAGAAAAAAACAGAATTTGCTTGTTGATCAACAGGGAACACAACACGTATCTCACACACACGCACACACACACACACACACACACACACACACACACACACACACACACACACACACACACACACACACACACACACTCTCTTGTTGGTCAACGGGAAGACTAAACTTTGACAGTCATGATCACTAAATCAGTGTTTCTGAAATGGGGGTACTTGTACCCCTAGGGGTTCTTTGAAGGACAACAGAATGTTTAATAGTAACAAGGCCAGAACATTCTTCCTCTTTTTGTAGACTTTCTTTTTCCTACCAAAAATGTGACATTTGTGTTGCTTTCTTTGGACCTTATTTCTAGCAATTTCGTCCTTCCTTCTACTGTTCTACTTTTTAAGTTTCTCTTCGCTTTTTTGGAAGTTATGTCACTGCTTTTGATACTATTTTCGACCTATTCTTACCTTACTTCCTTCCTTCTTTCTACCATCTTTTTCCAAGGTTTTGTCTGTTTTACAGTTTTTGTCTACTTTTCTCATGAGCATTTAAATGTGTTTTCAGTTACAAGGTGTGTTTAGTAAATCTATCGCTGACAGTGCTGTACTGTTTTTTTTTTCTACCAACAATGATTATCGCTGGTCAGGGGGTACTTGGCTTAAAGAAACACTTCAAAAGGGGTAGGTTATTGAAAAACCACTGCACTAAATCATAACTATTTGTCGAAATAATTCATAATTTCATCTGTTTTTTTTTTTCAACATTTTATTGAGCTAATAAAGTCAGACAAAATCAACCCGTCCCTGTTTGAATATGTGTAACCCTGTGTACTTTAATATAAAGTGTTCTCAGAGTTTATACTGACCTTGGTGTGTTGTGCTGCTCAGCAGTGAGGTCAGAACTGAAGAGAAATTAAAGGCAGGTTAGTTTGAGTTTGTGATACAACAAGACATTTAACATTTATTTAAAAAAATTAAATAACATGCTAAAAACTGTCTGTAAAAGCATGTGCACAACCTTTCAAAATGACTTGCATCATTTCTTCTCATAAACATTTTATATTTACATTCAGAAGCATTTTTAGCCAAATAATAACATTTAATTTTGTATTTCTTTAAGCTGATTTTATTTAGAAATGCGCAAAGAGTTTACTTACAGAGTAGCCACATTAGAGATGTTTCCTCCATCCTAACAGTTGGTGAAATGATGTCTACACTTTGTTCAGTTCATATTCGCATTAAGTAAACCCTCCTCCTTCCTCCGTGATTGGCAGTGTGACTGGCAGTGTTATGGTTTCAACTGCACACACTCTGAGAAAACAAATTGTGTTTAGTTCCCATGAAGCAGATATATTCACTTTTAAAATAAGGAAGTGAACCATAACATGAAGTGGAGAGAAGAAAAACTAAGTGAAGATTTTGAGATAAAAAATTACTGAATATAAATAATACGATGCCAATATTGTTTTGATGCCTGAGGTGAAAGTTGTCTTTTCACAAAGATTCACAATGTTTATTTGAATGTCAGAGATTCATAAGAAAATTACTTCATGATTTTCAAATAAACCAGCTGTATCTTCCTGTAGATGGCCGCGGTTTAGTTGAGAGGAAGTGAACGGGGGGTTTCCAGACTTTCCACCACAGAGTGTACCAAGTACTGATGTAACCCGTGCTGTTAGATCCACCAACTTTTAAACATTTGATTGAATAGCAAAGCCTCAAACTAAAACTCACAGACACAAGACGGCAACGGAACAAGACTCTCTCAGCTCTCATGGCTCCATTTTTGCTGCTGTTGCTCATCCTGTATGAAGCAGCTCCTGGTAAATATCAGCTTTTATCCTGAAAAGATTTATGTAGACATTATTTCTGACCTTTGTTGTTATGATGATTGTGGTTAAAACACAGACAGTTTCATGTTTTATAAAGTTTATGAATAATGTAGGAGCTGTTTCACATGTAAGTATATGAAGTATCCGAGTGTGATGGCCTAAGCCACACAGGTTAAACAGCCAGCAATGGTAATATAGTACACCATTTCACCTTATACTTTTTGGTACACTAATGGGGGGGTTAGGTTTAGGTTGGCGTTTATTTGTATTAGTTTCAATTATGTCTATTTTAGTTTCCCCTGGGTGGTTATTTGGTTTGGCCCAGTTAGTATATATGTTCCCTGTTGTCTCATTTTGGGTGGGCAGGTTTTGATGTGCACATGTATTTTTTGTTATAGTTATTTTTGGGTTAAGTTATATTGAGTTTACCTATTTTAGAGGTTTATATATTAAGTTCTTTGTTTTATATTGTTTTTCGTGAATTTTTGGGGTAAATAAAAACCCACTTTTTTACAACAAACTCCTGTTATCCTAATTGTCTAACTGCTTGGTCTCTGACACCGAGGGATAATGTAGAGCGTTCTGGTCATGACCAGGGATGACCGGAGTGCTCTCCGTTATCTTTTATATTACACGGCTACTTACTAAAAAATCAATCACTTGATCAAATAGATTGATTTTACAAAGATTGTTTGGCTTCTGTATTTGACGGTAAGGGAATGTGATTGGGTTGTTGCTCTCAAGCCAGGTCGCCCAGCCCAATAAATGTGAGTTAGTCAAGTTGCTACATCGTCATCGTTAGCCATTAGCTCTGTTAGCTCTGTTAGCTTGAAGGTTGAGACAGAGAGGGAGGAGACAGAGAGTGTATGTAAAAAAAAATGTAAAACCTTCTGCTGTGTCACACCAGTGGAGGCCTTTTTGAAATAGCACAACTTTTTTTATTGATTATTATTATTGTTTGTCAGACCTGACTATGGTAACAGTTGATCCTGGTGATAATGTCAGGCTGGCAATGTCTCCAACAGTGTTGTACAGTGGAGCAGACGTGACCTGGAGCTGCCAGAGTACGTCCTCTATTACAGCGATGAACACCTGGATCCATCCCAGCAGCATCCATCCTCTAAGGACAGGGTGGAGCTGGTGGACAGAGATCTGAAGAATGGAAAAGTGTCTTTAATTCTGAAGAATGTGAGCAGACACAACGCTAGAAAATACGAGTGTCAAGTTGCATCAGCTGGTTCAAGACGTAAAAAGAGAGCCATTATTGACTCTGATCCAATCAGAATCATATGTCTGCAGGTTAACAGGTGAGTGAGTATCTGTGTGTTTTTCTGAGTATCAGATTGTAGCTGCAGTTTTAAACATCAGAGAGGATAAAGACTGCTCCTCTATTCAGACAATTACTGACTCTTATGTTTTATTCATCTTCAGGTCAGGAGAGCGCACACACCAAGGATGAAAACTCAATGCATGATGTCCCTGAGGATGGAAACTCCTCTCCTGTAGGCCAATACCATGGACTGGCAGCAGGTGTTCCAGTTGGACTGATTCTTGTAGCTGCTGCAGTGGTTTGTGTCCTGACGTATAAAAGACGTAAGAACAAGAGATCAGGACCGCCTGCTGCTGCTGATGATAGAGCATTGGCCATTCAGTTCATCTGACAATTCACAGACCAGAGGCCTGTACTACGAAGCAAGATTTGGCATTAACGAGGTAACTTCAGGTTAAACCCAGGGATTTGAGCATAGTGATGGTGGTTCACTTGTTACCGAGTTAAATCTCCATGGTAACTTATGCTGCACACCTAACCTAGTCAGGAGCAGGTTATGTTGGAGATTAGAGACCAACCGGTGTTAATGCACCGCTTACTGACCAATCAATACACGGTTAATAACGACGGCGTCACCGTTCTTAGAAGATGGAGCTTGGTGCAGAGAGACAGAGAGAGAGAGAGAGATAGATAGAGAGAGAGAGAGAGAGAGAGAGAGAGGTGTGCTAATAAAAGTTAAAACATTTAGAGACAGACAACGCCGTTAACATTCACTGATGGGTATTTATGAAAGATATGGATTTTCAGCAGAGGGAATAACATCTAGGCTATTTGTCAGATTCTTGGGCACCAATGGTCGCATCGGTTTGAATTATGTTTTTATATTTTTTTATTTGCTCTCACAATCGCTTCCACTGCCAGGGTTGCAACTGAAATAAAAGGCTAAAGCAACGACAGTATATGGAAAGAACAACTGTAATTATGTTCAGATCTTGGTCTTTACTGATGGGGAAGTGATATTGATAAGAGTTGTGATTTACACATTTACAGCATCAGCTATTTTTTGTTGCTAGCTTTCATACTGTTTTAGGAAGCAGCAACCATATTGCGTTTAGCCTGTAAAACTGTGTCTGTGTCCTTCATATTTATGTAGAATTATATAAAATATTAGAATCAGAATCAGAAAAGCTTTATTGCATGTATGCAAGTATGTTTTTTACACATGTGTATACACTGTCTGTGAGTGCACACCATTTTGCACTGTCCTGTTTGTACTTTGTTTGTCGAGTAAATGTCCCAGTGATTGTGTACTGTCAGGAAGATGGACACGGCCCATATGTTGTTGTCATTTTTTCCCAACTGCACTGGATGATTGTGTTTTAGGTGCATAAGCATGTGTTTGTATGTTTGTATTTTGTATGTTTGTTGTGTTGCCATGTTTAGTTGCTACTGTTTTACAACAAATGCGACATACTGACTCGCTCAGGTTAAGTGGTTCACCATGGTCATTCGGTTTGAATCTGAAGTGCTCCCACACTGCAGCTGTCGCATTTGGCTTTGAAACCAATTCCATCTTTTTTATATGCCTCCAATTCTCAACTAGCGTTTTCTTTGGCTATACTCCTGCACTCTGTGGTAGGCTACGCCAGGACCATGCGGCTGACAAGTGAGTTACACAAGGGTTCACTCCTCATTACACTAAGGATCCGAGAGGGGTCACCGATGCACCGGAGTGGTCATCCAGTCTCTTTGGAAGCGAGAGAGAGAGAGATGAGGAAAACAAACAAGCATGCAAATGGAAATTATCGCGGCCGGAAAAAATTATCGAGCTCATTTTTTATTCATCATGCGTTTAATTAATTTATTGCATATCGCGACAGGCCTAGTTGACATATTAATGCAGTTTATTTTATCACCGGAACACAGTAAACATCAATGTTTTGTACTTTTTGACTGACAGATGAGTTTAATTTTTACATAACTTAATGTTTACCCAATTTTACATGAATATAATATTCAAATACTCTTCAGATTTCTGTAATTCAGTGATGAATTAAATAAAAATAATTTAAGATGAAAAACACATCGTTTAAAGACCGAGCCAACAGAGTGAACTGTGAGCTGAACTGAGCATGTGTAAAGAGAGAGAAGGTGCTGTGCTGCCACCTGCTGGCTGTCTGACTCAACTGATATGATGCTTTCATCCAAACACATTTTTACAATGAGCGTCTCATTCCCACTCTCAGCAGTGATAGGGAGCTGATGTTAAAGACACTGACTGACCTGAGAACTGAAATACAAACCCTGTAAAAGACAGAAAGTAACGCAGATCAATTTCAGGAAAAAAATACAAAGAAAAAAAAGATTTATTGTTATATTATAAAATAATCAGGGTTACAAAGATAGCTGTGGCTGGCAGTAAAAGAGCAATTCAAACTTGAAAAAAAAGATGAAAAAAACAATGATTTGTATATATTTGTATATTTGTTTAAATCATAATTATATCAAGACGTCCAGGGGAACTGTTTCTGATCTACGGAGATTTCAGCTTCTTTTCAGATCAGTTCAGAAGTGATGCTCTCTGGTGACAGCAGTGATGTCATTCTCATATTCATCATCCAATCCCTCCTCAGCCTGGGTGGGCGATGAGGTCGTCACCATGGCAACAGGTAGGACATTTCCTACAGTCAGAGAAGGTTAGAAAGAAAATGTAGATAATTGATCAGCTGAAGAATTCTGTTAGAGGCAACTGTTAACCATCAGCACCAGTTGAGTTGAGAGAGTTACCTGTGGCCCTGCCTCGATATAAAGACACCATGATGAAAGTGGAGATGCAGTATGGACAGAAGACCACCAGGTGGCAAAACAGTCTGACCACAAGGGGGAGGTAGTCTGAGGTTGTGTAAGAGGGTGGCAGAGGGATTGTCGTAGGAGGGCTTGTGGTCTTAGGTTTCTCTGTAGAGAGAATCAGCTGTCAGGTGAATATCTGGATGAATGAACTCCTGAAATCAAAGGTAACCTCCTCACCTGTGACAGAGACCCAGCTGGGTGGAGACTCTCCAACACTGCTGATGAGACACTTGTAGAGGCCTTCATCAGACCTGGAAACATGGTGGATGGTCATGTGACCTGCAGCCTCAGTCCTGATGAAGGAGCCATCTTTATAGAAACCAGCTGAGAGGTTGGAGGACCTCTTTGTTTTACAGGTCAGAGTGAGGTCTTCTCCCTCCATCACAGGGAGGACAGGACTCTGCAGGATCACTGGTCCACCTCAACACAGAGACAAACTACAGCATGTCATCCATTCACACACAGCTTCATCAATACTGACTCCACAGTCTGATCTTACCAGGGACAGTGATGTTGATGCTGTTACTGGTTGCTCCCTCTCTGGACTCACACCAGTAAACTCCACTGTACCATGTGACCATGTAGCTGATGTTACAGGAAGAACCAGCAGATCTTCCCCAGCCATCTCCACACTGAGTCCTGGTTTCATAACTTGTGTTCCTCCTCAGAGTCCATCCAGCAGAGCTGTCGTCCTCCTCACAGCTCAGAGAGACAGACTGTCTTTCAAACATCTGAGAGCTGCTGGGACTCACAGTCAGAGAGGCTGGAGGGAGGAAGAGGAAGTAGTATTTAAAAAAAACTAGTTGATGGGACAATCACTGCCTTTGGCTACAGTTTGTGTAGAGGACAAAGAGTGAGGGGAACTCTGATGCTTCACATTGATTTTCTGAGACAAACAATCTCATCTCTTTACACTTGCAATAATGTATGCTCCCAGGATGCTCCAGTATCTCAGCCTGATTGTGTGTGATGCTTTCATAATAATAATAATAATAATAATAATAATAGTACATCTTATTTAAAGGCGCCTTTCTCGGCACTCAAGGACATTCATCCTTATCTTTCTCGTTTTCTAATCTTTCTCACAAGCATTTCTACATTGAAGCTACTCAGAGTTTCAAAGGGATGTGGTTAACCATATCTGGTATTCTGGGGGAGTTCAAAGTGTGAACAAACCTGCGGATGTAGATGTAGGTGTGATGTATCGTTGTTTATGTGCAGGTTTGATGAATACCAAAATTATTATTTGTACAAACAGTTCATACACCCACATTGACTTCTTGTTCTATGCATGCTTTAATAAATGAGGCCTCTGCCTTCTCAATGATGAACTTCCTAAAAAATATTTGTTTTGTCTAAAGCTGTGCTGCAGAAACATGCTGTGTTTTGATCGTGGCCTAACTGTTTTATCTAGAAAAAAAGTGTACTGACCTTGGTTTGTTGTGCTGCTCAGCAGTGAGGTCAGAACTGAAGAGAAATGAACCTCAGGTTAGTTTAAAGTTTATTTAAAACATTTAAATAACATGCTAAAAACTGTCTGCAAAATCATTTACACAAATTTCAAAATGAAACCTTATGTTTACATTGAGAAGCATTTTTAGCCAAACAAAACATTTTATCTTTTATTTCTTTCAGCTGATGTTTTTAGATAATGCACAAAGAGTTTACTTACAGAATAGCCACAGTATAAATGTTTCCTCCATCCTAACAGTTGGTGAAATGATGTCTACACTTTGTTCACTTCATAGTTGCATCAAGTAAGCCCTCCTCCTTCCTCTGTGTCTGGTAGCTGGCCGTGTTGTGGTTTGCTCTGCACACATTTATCAGAAAAAAGTTGTGTTTAGTTGACTGACACCTGGATGTAAATAATACAATGCCAACACTGTTTTGGCATCGGTTAAAGAGGTTAAAGATATCTTTTCACAAATGAACAATAAACAAGCTCTATCTTACTCTAGATGTCTGCGCTTTAGTTGAGAGGAAGTGAACAGGGGGGGTGGGGGGGGTGGGAGGGGCTGATTTTGTACCTGGGTGCCTAACAGCATGCCTTTGAAGAAACATACTAAAACAAAGTGTGTAGCTGCACGCTATCAAACTGCACCTCAAAAATCCAATCAGGTTTGCACATAAAAGGAATGTGCCTTAGTGTTTTGGTACAGTAAAAATAACAATATTTGCAATAGATTTGCATTACCATAAAATGTAATGTTCATGGTACGAACGGAGCCCAGCTGGATGTGTACAGGTCCAGGAGGGTCATCAGGGTCAAGAGGCATAAAAGCCTGTGAGAAATGTCAGATTGCAGCCAATGATACGCTGCAGTCTGCCCTTGTCCTTGGCGGTGGCAGCAGATGGTCCCAATGGACTTGATAATGGCACTTTAGAAGTGAACTATCATTGTCTTTCGCAGGTTGAACTTCTTCAGGTGCAGCAGGAAGTACATCCTCTGTTGGGCCTTTTTGATGAGCCACAGAAGCGAGGGACTCCTCAGTGTTGACTCTAGAGACTCCCAGGGTAATGGCGGCATGAGGCTGCATAATTTCTGAAATCCACAACAATCTCCATTGTCTTCAGAGCATTGAGCTCTAGCATTACCTACATATGATCAGAGGACATCATTATTGCTTCTGGCGGTTGCACCTTAATGGTCATTCCCTTTACCAGTATTTGAAAGAGGTTTTTAACAAGTCTAAAGCTCCATCCCTGCCTCCTCAAAGAAAATACGATCGTGCCATACTCCCTGGTAGCCTCAAGGGCCTTCAGTCAGCCTATTGTCCGGTTACCACTCTCAAACCAATGAGCACTCATATCGATTCAACCCGGAGTTCAAGATGGGCCTGCGTTGTCTGGTGTACCGGAACCAGTTGATACAGGTTGAGTATGCGCACACCATGTTTTTCAAGTTCCTTCATTGGCCTGTCTCCGTTTCTGTCAACCTACGGATACCAGCCTCCCCTGTTCTCTGCTCTCTTCCCTCTGCACACGTCCAGCAGAGGGCTGTAGAGATGCTCATATCTGTTCATAGTGTGGAGGGGAAATCACTGTGTTTGTAATCAGACACTTTTAACCAATTTACAGCCCCAGTGTGTAACGTTTGTATTTGTTCATTATCAAAATCTCTATTGCCCTTCACAAACTTGTCCTTTTTCATGAATATTGACCACCACCATCAATTCCAAGTATTCCTATTAGCTTGGAATTTTACATTTGCGTTTGCATGAACTGGGGTAGACGCTCTATAATGATGTAATTCCATCTTGTAATACGTTAGCCGGTAAGGGACATACAGGACATACTGCTCCGCCTTTCGCGTTTTCGACTCACAGCTGCATCTAATGGGAATCGTCGCTTCCCGGCCCCGGCAAGTTTGAAGAAGGAAACATGGAGGACCACATGTATTCAAAATCAAAATTTTAGGAACAGGAGTCTTATTCTTTGCCCAAAAAAAGAAAACGGATATTGAAAAGAGCAAGACACCAGAAAAAGAGTGGACATTGGAGCTGCTTTGGAGGAACACACCAAATCCCAACTGGTTAATTATCCTCCGGACCGCTGCAGTCTCCTTTTCTTTCTCTCACCTTTCCGTGGGGTGGCGCACGTGCCCGCTCGTGGCGTCCGCGCCACTCTCCGACATGAACTCATGGATGTATTAAGAGAACACATGAACTCCAACCATGACGGTTGATAGAAGGCCTTTCGTACACCTTCGCTTTCTGAAGCGTGAAAATTACCGTAGTTACAATACTGCGTAGGGCGAAAGAGAGTTGATTGTGATATATGATTTAAATGCTAGATGGGAGTAATTCTTACACAATGTAGCTTTAAAGGAAATGGTGGGGTAATATTTAAAGTGGTGAGCATGGCGTGCTCAAATGGCTCTGGGTGTGCTGTGATGCTGATTGGAGCACTTTCTAAATGTCTAGTTGACCAATCAGATTGCCTGGTCGGATCTACGACCTACGTGTCGGATGTACAGTCTGTTGCTGCTCTGAATGATTAGTTGATGAGTCACGGGAGCTCTTGAACACAAATCAGGTCTAACAAGGTGTACAGAGGGCGGTGGCTTCCAGACTTTCCACCACAAGAGGAAAGTGTGCCAAGTCCTGATGTAACCTGTGCTGTTAGATCCACCCACCTTAAACATTTGATGAAATAGCAAAGTCTCAAACTAAAACTCTTGGATACAAGACAGCAACGGTTCAAGACTCTCTCAGCTCTCATGGCTCCATTTCTGCTCCTGTTGCTCATTCTGTCTGAAGCAGCTCCTGGTAAATATCAGTTTTTAATGTGAAAAGATTAATGTAGACTTTATTTCTGACCGTTGTTGTTATGATGATTGTGTTTAAAACACAGACAGTTTCAGGTTTTGTAAAGTTTATGAATAATGTAGGAGCTGTTTTTCATGTAAGTATATGAAGTATCCGAGGGATAATGTAGAGCGATCTGGTCATGATCAGGGATGACCGGATTGCTCTCCATTATCTTTCATTTTACATGGCTACTCACTAAAAAAATCAATAACTAGATCAAATATATTTATTTAACAAAGATTGTTTGGCTTCTGTATTTTACGGTAGGGGAATATGAACAGGTTGTTGC
This sequence comes from Perca schrenkii, assembly GCA_025617405.1. Lineage (NCBI taxonomy): Eukaryota > Metazoa > Chordata > Actinopteri > Perciformes > Percidae > Perca > Perca schrenkii. The sequence continues at coordinate 25,438,100 of CM046805.1, forward strand.
TCTCAAGCCAGGTTGCCCGGCCGAGTAAATGTGAGTTAATCAAGGAGCTACATCGTCATCGTTAGCCATTAGCTCTGTTAGCTAAGTTAGCTTTTCCTGTTTCCTCTCTTCACCCTTTCTCTCCCTTCATTATCCCCACTCAGATAGAGCACAATGCAAAGCCATGTAACAAGTAAATGCAGTTTCTTAAACAATATTACACAATCAAGCTCTAGAGGGGGGTGAGAGTCAAACATTAGGTACTGGTCAGTGTGTGTTGGCTTCCGATAAACTTCCACCTGGAGCTCTCCCTCTTCCCACAAACTTAACCCACAATCCAGGAAGGGGAGTTGATTTTCCCTCACCTCCTCTAGGAGCCGAACCCGAGTACGGTATTCGGAAAGGCACAAATAACGTGGTTTTTACGAATACTTATTTCAAACAAATACTTTAAAAAATATTTTTATTCGGGAACAAGAAAAACTTTATATCAAAAAGCTGCGTTTCCTCATGAGACGGCAGTGCATGCCCGGATGAGTGAGTGAGTGAGTGAGTGACGTTCAGGAGTCGGGGAAAAGAGTAAAAGAGGTAACTGACACAGGCTGCTCCACACAGCAACAGAGAGGGCTCGGCTTGAGCGAAAAAACACTTAACTGCATCACTATTTTTGTTGAATAGATTTTTTTGTACATTAACTGGGTTCTGGAGGCAGTTTATAACTTTCGGGAAGCAGAGTTTGATTGGGAGATTATTCCATTACGCTGCATTATTGACGTCTGCAGTCGGGTGCTTTCATGTTTGCGCCGTTTACGTAGCTCTGTTAGCTCGGTCATTTAGACAATAGCCTGTTGACAGAGTTAACGTTCAGTTAAAAAAGTTTTAAAAAATGCTTGTGTAGTTGTATCGAATTGTATGCACTTGTGGGAGTTGTATGGTACATTTAAGTTACTCTGTCTTTTGCAGACAGCAAAATGTAGGCTATAGGCGAGGCTAGTTAACCTTAGCATAGCTTCCGTCACTCATTAACTTAGCTGAAACTCCCCACATGGATTTGGGCAACCAAATAGAAAAGAGTGTGGCTGCTGCTGAGCCATCTCTTGGTCCTCCACCAGCCAAAAAAAACTTGCTCAAGTTCTGTGGAAGCATTTTACAGTCAGTGCTGCCGATAAAGCCAAAGTGATATGTAATGTGTGCAAAAGTCAAATAAGCAGAGGCAGAGATATCAAACATCTGTCAACATCTGCTATGCATAATCACATGCACTTAAAGCATCCTCTCCTGGTACTGTCTGCCAACCCCCCCACAAGCACAAATCCCCCCACCAGCACCAAATCATCATCACAGCCATGTTCTGCCCCTGCAAGTCAGTTTCAATCACCTGTATTAGCTGCATTTAATGCAAAACAGGCTTATCCACCCAACCATCCCACTGCAAAGCAAATAACAAACATGATTTGCCTTGACCTGATGCCCTACTCAGTAGTGGAGAATAAAGGTTTTTGCAAGCTTCTCAATGTGGTTGCACCTCGATACCAACTACCATCTCGTTGGCATTTCTCTCGCACAGTTATACCACAACTTTACCAAGATGCGAAAACAAAAGTAAAAGAAGCTCTCTCAAAAATTGAAGGGAAATTTGTGCACTGCACATCTGACATCTGGACGAGCAAATTTTCCACAAATGCATATCTTTCTCTCACTGGCCACTGGATAGAATGCAAACAGAGTCCACAAGGAATAGATGAACATAAACGTGTGACAGCACTTCTCAAGATGGAGGTTCTTAATGAAGATCACACAGCAGCCAACATTTTACATTCCTTCCAGGCCATTGTGAAACAATGGCAAAATGATGTTGGAGCAAAGTTTTCTGTTGAGTATTTTGTCACAGATAATGCCACTAACATGGTTAAGGCAAGAGCTGATGGTAACTATCTGCACATTAGGTGTATGGCTCACAACTTACACCTAGTGGTAACAGCTGCTCTAAAGGAGTGCCAGGGAGTGACCAATGTGATATTGATTGCTCGCAGGATCACTAGGTTTGTACACAGATCAAACAAAGCTGTGAACAAACTTCACAAAATCCAGGAAGAGCTTGGCCTTCCCAAGAAAACTTTGGTGCATGATGTTTCAACCAGGTGGAATTCCTCCTTCCACATGCTCCAGCGGCTGTTGGAGCAGAGACGATCACTGACTACCATGAGTGCAGAGATGGATCTGGGAGGTGTAATGATACACCATCAATGCAACCTGATCTCACAGAATTCCGTAAAATGGGCACGGACCCTTAACTCAAAATCCGTGGCAGTTTAACGGAATTGCAACAAAATCCGTTAAACTGTCACGGAATAATTCCGTTAAATGAACACGGATTGCCAACGGATCGCCAAATTCCGTGATGGGCCCACGGAAGAATTTCGTGTAATGAACACGAATCGCCGAAAACGAAATACAGGCTTACGTGACACGCGGATCGCCGAAAAAAAACGGTGGGTGGGCTTACGGTTCCGTGACACGCGACAACAACGGGACGGTTGGGTTCAGGAAAAGGTCGTGGGTGGGCTTACGGTTCCGTGACACGCGACAACAACGGGACGGTTGGGTTCAGGAAAAGGTCGTGGGTGGGCTTACGTTTCCGTAACACACGCGGGACACGCTTAAAAAAAAAAAATAAATAAAAATAAAAACACAACCGACAAATGCCACACGCGGGACGCGAACTCCGCTCTCTTGAGTGAAAGTCCTGTGTTTTACACGCGGGACACGCTTAAAAAAATAAATAAAAATAAAAATAAAAAGACAACCGACAAACCAGGACGCGAACTCCGCTCTCTTGAGTGAAAGTCCTGTGTTTTACCCATCCACCACCCAACCAACCTCCTTATGCGGAATTCCGGCCTTACATACTACTTACTACCATGCCACGTCATCTTCTCATTGACTTTACATTGGCATTGTTTTCCGTGGTGGCCACACGGAATTTTCCCACATTCCGTACCACCACCACGGAATGAGCTGTTGCCAGTCCGTGCCCATTTTACGGAATTCAGTGAGACCAGGCTGATCAATGGGAACTAGTGCAGGCCATTGTGAAAATACTACAACCATTTGAGGAGGCAACACGCACTGTGTGAGGATGTGGCTTCTCTGTCTTCTGTTATCCTTTGTGTGCAGGCTCTCAAGACTGCATTAACAAACTTGTGGATGCGGATGTACAGGCTCTTCCAGAGGCACTTAAAATGGTGACCACATTGCAGTCTCAGTTGGCTCAGCGCTTCCAGGCTGTCTTTGATGACTCCTCGGGTCATTACTTTAAAGCCACCCTACTGGATCCCCGATTTAAGAGCTTGCCCATGTCACTACTTAGTACATCAGAGTTTGACAGGCTCAAGGCATATGTGGCTGCAGAGGTGGATGCAGAACTCCAAGCGGATGATGTTTCTGGGGTACCTGAAGCTGCCAGTTCATCCTCAGTTGAGAGTGAGACCAGTGGGCAAAAAAGCCTCTTTTGGGGGGCAATGCACAATCTTGCTAAACCAAAAGCCAAATCTGCCTCATCTGGTGCTATGACCTCCCTCAAGATAGTTGAGAGCTACTTAGCTGAGGACAGCACTGAATCACTGTCCTCAGATCCTGCAGTAACCTTCTGGTCAAAAATGATGCAGCCACAGCCAGCCCTGGCTCATGTGGCAATGAAATATCTCACCTGCCCCCCAACAAGTGTTTCCTCTAAGAGGATCTTTAGCACAGCAGGAGATATTGTGTCCCCACATCGCTCCAGACTGCTCCCCTCACATGTGGAGGAGCTTGTGTTCACAAAATACAACACTGTAATGTAGAAATTTAACTGAGAATATGTTGGCAGAAGATATCTTCTTCCAAGTGAAATATGGTTAAGTTATGGTTAACATAAAACAAAAAAAATATAAAACATAAAAAAATAAAAAACATAAAAAACATAAAACAAAAGAAAATTAAAAAACATAAAACAAAACAAAAAAAACCTTTGTGTCTGTTTTTTGGCAGACAGTTGACAATAGCAGGGCTGTATCTTTTAGTTTATAAAAGTATTATATAGAATACAACTTTTGTTCTGCGAGATCTCCCAGTCAGGGGTTGATAAAGTTTAGTTCTTGGAATTCTGTACAGTTCTTTGAAGTGTTATTTGTTTTTATTCTGTCTGTTCAGCGTCCAACAAGGACGGGTGGTGGTAGGGTTCATAATGTTCACAATGGTATTTTATTAGTTGTTGGTTTAACCATGGATGAGGCAATGGCTGTTATGTTATTTTCTTTTCAATGACGTTCCTTGTTACATGTTCATTGCTGGATTTATGGAAAAACATCAACCAATATTGCATATCCATAATTATTATAATGGATATAATTAAAGAATACTTACACTTTAACGTAAATTAGAAGTGTAACGCTAAAAAAATGGATTTTTACGCCTATTTTGAATTTTACTTGAATACAAATACAAATACAAATACTTTTCCCCCCTCAACAAATACAAATACAGATACAAATACCAGCTGCTTTGCACACCCCTAACCTCTTTTGTGAACTTGATTGTGTATTATTGTTTTTCAGACCTGATTGTGGTAACAGTTGATCCTGGAGATGATGTCATTCTGCCATGTCAGGCTGCTGATTCCTCCATCAAATCTGTAGAGTGGAGCAGAGATGACCTGAAGCTACCAGAGTACGTCCTCTATAACATCGACGGTGACATGGAAACAGACGACCAGCATCCATCCTATAAAGACAGGGTGGAGCTGGTGGACAGAGAGCTGAAGGACGGAGACGTGTCTTTAATTCTGAAGAATGTGAATATCAACGACACTGGAACATACGATTGTCGAGTTGCATCAGCTGGCTCAACACGTACGAAGAGAGGCAGTCTTGACATTGACTCTGAGCCAATCAGAATCATCCGTTTGCAGGTTACAGAGCCAGGTGAGTGAGTCTCAGTGTGTTTTTTCTGAGTATCAGGTTGTAGCTGCAGTTTCTAACATCAGAGAGGATGAAGGCTACTCCACTATCCACACATTTACTGACTCATGTTTTTTATTCATCTTCAGGTCAGAAGAGTGCACGCCCCAAGGATGAAAACTCAATGAATGATGTCCCTGAGGATGGAAACTCCTTTCCTGTAGGCCTCCTCGTTGTACTGGCAGCATGTGTTGCAGGTGCAACGCTTCCTATAGTTGTTTGTGTGGCTTGTATCCTGATATATGAAAGACATGAGCACAGGAGATCAGGATGGTCTGCTGATGATGATTATAATACGCTTAATATCACAATACACAATACACAAAAGACGAAATAAAACAAGATAAAACTCAAATGTTCTGTAATTATATTGGCATGTTATGAAGTTTATTTTCATGAATAATACGATAAACAGGACAAACAATGTTTCTGCTGATACTGTTTTCGATGCCTACGTCTAGCGGAGAATGTCATTTTAATATGGTCATCATATAAAGTATCATAATGTTTTATGGCTTTAGATTGTTTTATTTGTGTTTTAAATAGGGCTGATCTCGATTGAAGAAATTCTTAGTCGACTAACACTCATTCAATTGTATCGACTAATCGATTAGTTGATTTAATCGACAGATCTGTAAATCTGAGTTTCTCCGCAAAGAGTCATGCAATAGCACCACTTTAATTCTTGTGTTTAACAGAGACGTGCTCGTATGTTTCTTGGAAATAAGTCATTCAGCATGAAAAAAGCATCAAACATGACTAATCGATGAAAGAGATCTAAGTTGACTAAGACCAAAACGACCGATTAGTCGACTAATCGACTAAGAGGGAGCAGCCCTAGTTTTAAATGTTTATTTTTTATTGTAGGTCTAAAGCATGTTTAAACTATTGTGAAAGGTACAATAGAAAGGTTTACTAATTACTCCTTGCGCAGAACTATTTGTCATTTACAATTAGATTAATTCCGACACCTTTAGCTTTTTAGAAACAATCCAATTGATGGGTATAAACAGTTAACAGCTAATTGGGATTTGTTATGTGGGACCCCCATAGGGAATTTTGTTTTGAAAAATAAACCATTAAATGGCACTTTTGGGAGAGTTTTGTGCAAAGAAGTGGAGAAATCGAGTCTTACATGATATGTGCAAAACTGCAAGGTTAAGAGCCTATACTTTGCATTGTTGTAGTATCAACAGGTATTAGGGCATTTAGCATTTACATTACTGTTAGTCAGTCATCACGTGATTACAAATTGTATTAACTTGTTATGATATAGGAAGTGACCCATACAATGTGCCAAACATAATGTACCACATGAAGAAACAGTGCAGCATATGAGAGTAGCAACATCTGAGAAGATTTGGGTCTGTGGTGACCAGGTCCACCTCACACAAACATCCTTCTCCAAATCTCTCTCTTTACTACTACTGCAACACACACACACACACACATCCCGCGCAACTAAGGATCTTCCAAGAACATTCATCAAAAATATAGCCTAAGCATACCTAGATGCAAATGCGCAAGCGGTGCACAATGGTCGACTGACAACAAGATTAAGCAGCTGAACAGGAATACGGCCGTGGTGTGATTGTTGTCATCTCAGCTCCGCCGAGACAAAATATACATTCCATTTCAAAAAGCTTTAATTTATTGTCAGTATCTGATATATTTCGTGTAGGCAACTGCCTGCAAGCAGGCACATCCGGACACAAACGAGCAGGGTTATCTGCTGAGGCTGATCCCCGGAGATCCCCAGCCCAATTTAACCACTGGGTATTAAAAGGTATGCCAAGTGCAGTGACGCAGAATGGCTGGTTTTGCACTGTTGGGAGATGTGGCACACTGAGCCCCTCGGAACAAGCTAACGAAGAAGCTAACAGCGCTAGCGAAGCAGCATGGGGAACAAATGTGTCAATAGAGCCTCCATCTTGGAACAGGGGAGTCACTCCTCTTTAATGCATCAGCGTCAATGTAGGCAAAGGTCTAACGAAAATAAAATCACTATAAATCGTCAAAATCTCATGTGACAAAGAGACTAATTAATGTGTTAATACAAAGAATATTTATTATAATCAGTTCACAGATGAGTCAACCCGGTCTCACGCCAGGTCGTGTAATAGTTACGTTATTGTAATCTATTAAGTCGTGGACAGGTTACGATTTTGACGTTTTTTTCGTGTATATGCAACGACTTTTGAACTACGGGGAAATGAGGCGCCACACGCCGGCCAAAACAACGGCACGGGCCGCCACTCGCGATCGGGGAAATGTTGACGCGACTACGGGGAAATGAGGCGCCACACGCCGGCCAAAACAATGGCACGGGCCGCCACTCGCGATCGGGGAAATGCGGCGCCACACGCCACTCGCAAGACACGGGAAATGAAACGCCACAATAACGAGACGGTTGGGGTTAGGAAAAAAAAAGAAACGGGGTATGGAACCGTCACACGCTGGACACGCCGACAAAGGAACTGCCACACGCGGTGCGCGGACACCGGTCTCCGGCGTGAAAGTCCTGTGTTTTATGACCCATCCACCACCCCGACCAACCTCCCTACGCGGACTTTCGCCTTATCAACTACTCGCTACTCGCTTTCGTTCTGGAATCACGAAATATGCTTCCCATTAAAATGCATTGCTTTCAATTTCGTAATCGCCATACGAAAAAAACGGCATTTACGTAACCTGTCCACGACTTAATAGATTACAATAACGTGACTATATAACGACCTGGCATGAGACTGGGCTGGATGAGTACAAACGGAAACTTCACCCTTCTGAACCCTTTTTTTCTGATTCTGATTCTGATTCTAAAAGTTCCTGCTTCAAAGTGAAGTTTAAACAGACTGAAATGTCCACGCTCACTCCTCCACTATTGATTCATTTATTTCTGCGTGTATTTATTTATTTAACGAGAATTAACCCCTTAATGCCGACTGTCGCTAATTTGCATCAAACCCCTTCTATTCCGACTGCAGGTGAGATAGCGTGTGTATTCCCCCAATGCTGGTTTGTTGACATTCGATACATACCTAGGAACCTTTTGCACGCACAGGTTTGTCGTAGGACCGGTTGGAGTGGGAACTACGTCCAGATCACCGAAGCAAAATTAACCCTAACCCCTAACCCCGAACCCTAAAAAGACTACTGTCAATGTTAGGGAGTAGGAGAGTGTTTTCTTTCTTGCTGTTGTCAAGATTCATTTATTTGTCAATTATTTGAAAATGTGTTCTATTAATTTTACCATTTTGTAAAGAATTTTACCATAAATGCCTGTTGTCGCTAATTTGCATCATACCTACATTTATATCTATTCTATATGCTATAGACAAAAAACTTAATTTAGCATCAGCTTGGAGCCAGGAACACACATAATAAAGTTCTTATATAACTGTGAATAAATTCAGATGTCAAGGGGTTAAAGTCATGTTTCGTCGTCCACAGTCCAAGTCCCGCCAGACGCCATTTAGGAAAACTTCAGCAGGCTGTGACAGTCCACCCCGTCCCGCTCAGTCCTGGTTCTGGTTCTCCCGGGCTTCCCTTCCCTTCAGCGGGGAAATAATAATGAATAAATACGGGGAAAATAAGCTTTATTGTTATAATATAAAATATTCAGGATTACAGAGATAACTGTGGCTGGCAGTAAAGGAGCAATTCAAACTTAAAGCAATGATTTCATATTGAATATGTTGAAATCATAATTATATCAAGACGGCCGGGGGAACTGTTTCTGATCTACGGAGATTTCAGCATGAACCACCCATGCTAAATAGTTTTGGAGTACTGTACGCAGCCTAATATTAGATATCCTGATCCACCCTCCACACCAGATGGTGGCGGTAATGCACCAAGAAGAAGAAGAAGAAGACACCTGCTGCCATGTTACTTCAGCAACAGGTGCATGCTAGTTGTGGCTAACATGCTAAATGCTAACATGCTGATGGATGATGCGAGACTTTAGGTTCAGACAGGTGAGTTCAACAACACGCTCTCTGGGATGGATGGTACTGTTCAGATGGAGGTTGCTAGGAAACGTAGCGTTTGTGTGTGTGTGTGTGTGTGTGTGTGTGTGTGTGTGTGTGTGTGTGTGTGTGTGTGTGTGTGTGTGCACTAAGACCAAACACACATGCAGTGTCTCTTTTTCCTGTGTGTGTTTTGTGAACAAAAGGTCAAAAGCTTAAAAAAAGTTTCGAAAAAACTCAAATTCAAAATCAAATTAGGAAAGTTGCTGGGAAGCACTACAGAACTGCAGGGTTTCTGCTGTGTGTGTCTGAAGCTGCTATGGAGTTCATATTGTTTACATTAATGTGTGTTGTTGCCATGCAGATTAATAATGTTAAAGATAATGTTTGTTGCACGGTGTTGTCGGTCATTTTAGTTTAACTGTCTGGAGTTTGGTCTCTGTTCTGTTTTCTGCTGCAGAGTGGTTCTGAAATGTATTAACTGTTGGTTTGGACACTCTGTGGTGAGAGGTCATGTGTGTGTTCACATGTTAATGATCTTCATTTTATTAACGGAACATAAACAAAAAATTGTTTTGTACTTTATGACTGACCTAAGTTTTATTTTTACCCAATTTTACATGAATATAATATTCAAATAGTTGTTGTATGTGCAGTTTAGTATCCCAAATACTGTTTATTGTTTAGGTATTAGAGTTAGGGCTAATTTGGGACACTAAACTAATTTGGGACAATAAACTGCATGTATACTCAAATACTCTTCTATTTCTATAATTCAGTGATAAATTAGTTAAAAAGTTAACATGAAAAACATAATTTAAAGTGAACTGTGAGCTGAACTGAGCATGTGTAAAGAAAGAGATGGTGCTGTGCTGCCACCTGCTGGCTGTCTGACTCAACTGATATGATGCTTTCATCCAAACACATTTTTACAATGAGCGTCTCATTCCACTCTCAGCAGTGATAGGGAGCTGATGTTAAAGACACTGACTGAACTGAGAACTGAATTACAGAGATAGCTGTGGCTGGCAGTAAAGGAGCAATTCAAACTTAAAGCAATGATTTCATATTGAATATATTTAAATCATAATTATATCAAGACATCCGGGGGAACTGTTTCTGATCTATGGAGATTTCATCTTCTCTTCAGATCAGTTCAGAAGTGATGCTCTGTAGTGACAGCAGTGATGACATCATCATATTCATCACCCAATCCCTCCTCAGCTTGGGTGGGCGAGGTCATCACCATGGTAACAGGTAGGCCGTTTCCTACAGTCAGAGCAGGTTAGAAAGAAAATGTAGATAATTGATCAGCTGAAGAGTTCTGTTAGAGACAACTGTCAACCATCAACACCAGGTGAGTTGAGAGAGTTACCTGTGGCCCTGTGTTGATATAAAGACACCATGATGAAAGTGGAGATGCAGAACGGACAGAACACCACCAGGTGGCAGACCAGTCTGATCACAAGGGGGATGGTGTCTGAACTTATGTCTGAGGTCAGGGGTGGAGCTGAGGTTGTGTAAGGGGGCGGCAGAGAGCTTGTGGTCTTTGGTTTCTCTATAGAGAGAATCAGCTGTCAGGTGAATATCTGGATGAATGAACTCCTGAAATCAAAGGTAACCTCCTCACCTGTGACAGAGACCCAGCTGGATGGAGACTCTCCAACACTGCTGATGAGACACTTGTAGAGGCCTTCATCAGACCTGGAAACATGGTGGATGGTCATGTGACCTGCAGGCTCAGTCCTGATGAAGGAGCCATCTTTATAGAAACCAGCTGGGAGGTTGGAGGACCTCTTTACATAACCTTATCCCCAGGGAACTATAGCCCAATACAACAATTAAATATGTGCATTAAACAGATTAATGATTGGATGTGCCAGAACTTTCTTAAATTAAATGAAGAAAAAACGGAGGTGCTTGTTTTTGGAGCAAAAGAGGAACGATTAAAAGTCAGCGCTCAGCTTCAAACGACAATGTTAAAAACAACAGACAAAGCAAGAAATCTTGGTGTAGTCATGGACTCAGACCTGAATTTTAAAAGCCACATTAACATAATTAAAAAATCAGCCTATTATCACCTTAAAAATATATCAAGGGTTAAAGGGCTTATGTCTCAGCAGGATCTGGAAAAACTTGTCCATGCTTTTATCTTCAGTAGACTTGACTACTGTAACGGTGTCTTTACAGGTCTCCCTAAAAAAATCAATCAGACAGCTGCAGCTGATTCAGAACGCTGCTGCTCGAGTCCTCACTAAAACCAGGAAAGTGGATCACATCACTCCAGTACTGAAGTCTCTACACTGGCTTCCAGTGCCTCAAAGAATTGATTTCAAAATACTTTTACTGGTTTATAAATCACTAAACGGTTTAGGGCCAAAATACATTTCTGATCTGCTGCTGCACTATGACCCACCCAGACCTCTCAGGTCGTCTGGGACCGGTCGACTTATTGTTCCCAGAGTCAGAACTAAACAGGGGGAAGCAGCGTTCAGTTTTTATGCTCCACATATTTGGAACAAAATCCCAGAAACCTGTAGTTCCGCTGCAACTCTCAGTTCTTTTAAATCTAAGCTAAAGACCTATCTTTTTGATGTTGCTTTTCTTTAAATAATCTATTTCATTAACTTTAATTTCTTATACTGCACTGTAACTTTTATTCTTATACTGCACTATCAATTTTATTCTTGTCTTTTAATGTTTTTAATTTGTTATGTTTTATGTAAAGCACTTTGAATTGCCCTGTTGCTGAAATGTGCTATACAAATAAAGCTGCCTTGCCTTGCCTTGCCTTTGTTTTACAGGTCAGAGTGAGGTCTTCTCCCTCCATCACAGGGAGGACAGGACTCTGCAGGATCACTGGTCCACCTCAACACAGAGACAAACTACAGCATGTCATCCATTCACACACAGCTTCATCAATACTGACTCCACAGTCTGATCTTACCAGTGACAGTGATGGTGATGCTGTTACTGGTTGAGCCCTCTCCGGACTCACACCAGTAAACTCCACTGTCCCACAATGGGATCACGAAGCTGATTCTACAGTAAGAACCAGCAGATATGCCCCAGTCTCTACACTGAGCTCTGGTTTCTCTGGTTGTGTTCCTCCTCAGAGTCCATCCAGCAGAGCTGTCGTCCTCCTCATAGCTCAGAGAGACAGACTGTCCTTGAAATATCTGAGAGCTGCTGGGACTCACAGTCAGAGAGACTGGAGGGAGGAGGGAAGAGGAAGTAGTAGTTAAGAAACTAGTTGATGGACTTTCGGTGTGGCTGCATAGGGAAGCGGCTGCGTCAGCCCCCCGCTCCCATCCCTTCCATCTCTAAGTTTCTTTGCAGTCCAGCCAAAGCTTTACAACTAACCATTTATACTTGACTACATTAGGCAGCACCCCGCCATGACAAAAGCATGTCCAGCAAGTTGAAAAAAGATGTTTCAAAGAAGGGTGATTCACCTGTGACTGCTGCCATGCTAACGGCTATACTAGCGAAGTACAAGGCCTCACTCCTGACTGAATTCTAGTCTTTTTTCCAAGCCGAATTCAATGCAGCACTTTCCAAACTCGAGGGAAGATTAGATAGTGTCCAGATTACTATATTTGATCACCAGCAGCGTCTTTTGTCGCCACTAGCCAGGACATGATAAACGTGGAGGCTAAGATAGCTGCGGTGTCTGAGGTTAACGCTAAGCTACATGCTAAACTCCTCAGTCTTGAACACAGACACTAGCTAAGTTTCCATCCACTTGTCAATCGAATTATCTGAAGGGAAAAAAACTCATGCGAATAAAGCTGGTGAAAGTGTGTTTCCATCCAACAGCTTTAAAGCGAATAAAAACCTGTTGCATAATGACATCACATGCTGTTTTGTGATTAAATTGGTATATCGAATTGATTTGAGTTGATTGTTTCCATTCATTTTCGCACTGAATCGCACAACATTCAAGCAAACATTTGCGAACAAAGTTTTGCTAGACAACAGTAGGCTAGTTGTTGTTGTTAATATTAGAAGCCAAGGAAGCTACGATAGGCCTTTGACCGAGGATCTGATCCAGCTCATCAAAAAGGTGGAACTTGACTTTTATTTTCCCTCCGGCACCGCTGCGAGACAACTCTCTTTTTTGAGACGTGTATCGCTGTTTGAGCGCTTCTTCTTCTTCGTTTTGTGGCGGGTTGCAACCATAAAATGACCTAAAACTTAATCGCAATTCATTATTTTTTTGGCAAATAACGTTTCCATCAGCGTTTATCGCATAAGCCGTATATAGATCAAGAGAAAATCCGATGAGACCGAACGTATTTCCTTTGAGTCGATATTCATGAAATTCCTTCGAATTTTACTGTTTCCATGTTGGCATTTTTAATTCAATATCACTTAATTTGGATAAAAACATGTGGATGGAAACATAGCTACTGACGATATAACATCAGAGTAGTCGGCCTCCCTGAGAACATCGAAGGTGCGCAACCGTTTTTTTTTTTTCTCAACTCCTAGCAGATTCTGTTTTTCTTTTCTTTTTTGTGCATTGCCTGTAATGTTTGTTCCGTATGTCACGGGTTTGTAAAATTAAAAAAGCAAATAAAAGAAAAACAATTGCTGCTTTTGGCTACAGTTTGTGTAGAGGACAAAGTGTGAGGGGAACTCTGATGCTTCACATTGATTCTCTGAGACAATCATCTCATCTCTTTACACTTGCAATCATTTATGCTCCTGTGACGCTCCAGTATCTTAACCTCATTATGTGTGATGCTTTTCATCTTTATATTTCTCCTTTTCTATACTAAAGCTACTTAAAGTTGCAAAGGGATGTGGTTAACCATATCTGGTATTCTAGGGGAGTTTCTGTATGTGAATAAGTGTGAACAAGCCTGCGGATGTAGATGTAGGTGAGATGTATCGTTGTTTATGTGCAGGTTTGATGAATAACAAATGCATTGAATGTACAGTTTACACACACAAATTGATGACATGTTTTACACATGCTTCGATTAATCTGACTTATTAATGATAAACTGCTCAAAAATCAACAAATCTTAATTTGAACCCTTTCCGCATGTCTAAAAGTACACAAAAGGCCCGATCAGACAGAGCTGTTTTACAGGTTGTAAAACACGAGGCAGAGTGCACTGCCTTTTTTGTTGAAGAAGACGCCCCGATCAGACCAGTTGCGTCTTTTATGTTATTTTTGCTAGGCAACCAATGAGTCACCTGTCCTCAGCCAAAGATAAACGTTAAATGAAGTCGGTGGCCCTTCTGTTTTTTCGACACAAGCCGTCCCGCAAAAACACGCTGTGTTTTGATCGGGGCCTAACTGTTCTATCTAGAAAAAAAATGAGTACTGACCTTGGTTTGTTGTGCAGCTCAGCAGTGAGGTCAGAACTGAAGAGAAATTACACTCAGGTCAGTTTGAGTTTGTGATGCAACAAGACATTTAAAGTTTAAATAATAAATGGAAATAACATAAAAAAATTGTCTGTAAAAGCATGTACACAACATTTCAAAATGAATCGCATAATTTATTCTCATAAACTTGTTATACTTCTATTCAGAAGCATTTTTAGCAAAATATAAACATTTAATTTAGTATTTCTTTAAACTGAGGTTTTTAGAAATGCTCAAAGAGTTTACTTACAGAGTAGCCGCAGAGATGTTTCCTCCATCCTAACAGTTGGTGAAATGTCTACACGTTCATTTCATAGTCGCATCAAGTAAGCCCTCCTCCTTCCTCTGTGACTGTGGCTGGCCATGTTGTGGTTTCATCTGCACACGCTGAGAATTTTTTTTTATTTTGTACCTGGGTGCCTGACACCAGGCCTCCGTTTAAACCACAGAAATGTGGTTAGAAAGAGACTAAAACAAAGTGTGTAGCTTCACGCTATCAAACTGCACATTAAAATTCCAATCAGGTTTGCACATAAAGAAATTATGTGTCTTGGTGTGGTCAAAATAACAATATTTGCAAAAGATTTGAATTAATGTAGAATGTAGTGTTCATGGTATAAAGGGAAGTCAGCTGGAGGCGTACAGGTCCAGGAGGGTCATCAGGGTCAGGAGGCATACAAGTCCGGGAGCGATGGCAGATTGCAGCAAATGATAAGTAGTGATGGTCAAATGAAGCTTCGCGAACCAGTGTCTTTACTTTCTGAGCTCACTAGATGGCGCTCTCTGTTCAACAAAGGGTTTGAAAACCCATTGAATTGCCATTCATTTAACGTTTTTCTTTGAACAGAGAGCGCCATCTAGTGAGCTCAGAAAGTAAAGACACTGGTTCGCGAAGCTTCATTTGACCATCACTAATGATAAGCTGCAGTCTGCCCTTTTCCTTGGCGGTGGCAGCAGAGTACCAGATGGTCCCAATGGACTTGATAATGGCACTATAGAAGTGAACTATCATCGTCTTTGGCAGGTTTAACTTCTTCAGGTGCAGCAGGAAGTACATCCTCTGTTGGGTCTTTTTGATGAGCCACAGAAGCGAGGGACTCCACAGTGTTGAGTCTAGAGTCACCCAGGGTAATGGCAGCATGAGGCTGCATCATTTTTGAAATCCACAACCATCTCTACTGTCATCAGAGCATTGAGCTCTAGCGTTGCCTACATATGATCAGAGGTAAAACCGGTAAGTAGGACGGACGTCATTATTGCTTCTGGCGGTTGAGCCTTGAAAGGTCAGCGCCAACAACTTCAAAGTTTAAATGATTTGAACTGCAAATTTTAAGTAGTGTGCCATGCCAAGGGTAGCGCTGCCTAAAAATTGGTCTCCCCAGAAGAAAACAATGGCAGAGCCAGCACAGAGTGGTTTTACCGTGGATCGCAGCCTCAGTTGTTCGGACAGCACCAGGTTACCAGATGGTCAGTCTTCCAACATGGATGCTTTCTCACCACCTGTCAAGTAAAACTCAGGGCTCATCACTGAACGAGATGAGCAGAAACAACATTAACTCTTGTCCTCCCTCCTTGCCTGTAACATTATCTTCTCCCTCTGCTCTTCATTCCCAGGTGGTGTTGGTGGATTCTGACGCTTAGGCTAACTTGATGGACGCCAGTCTTGCCAATGAGCTCAGCCTGGACGTAATACCACAAGCTGAGGCACTGGAAGCTACAGCCCTAGACTTCATGCTCCTCTGGTGAGTAACCCACCACACCACCCTTGTAAAACCAAGCAGCTGATACGGGTTGAGTTTGCGCACACCATGCTTTTCATGTTCCTTTATTGGCCTGTCTCCCTTTGTGTCGACCTACGGATACCAGCCTCCCCATGTTCTTTGCTCTGTTCCATCTGCACACGTCCAGCAGAGGGCCACGTGGAATGTAGAGAGGCTCATATCTGTTCATAGTGTGGAGGGGATACCACTATGTGTTTCTCATCAGACACTTTTAACCAATTTAAAGGAAATGGCGGAATAATATTTAAAGGGATGAGCATGGTGTGCTCAAATGGCTCTGGGTGTGCTGTCATGCTGATTTGAGCACTTTCTAAATGTCTAGTTGACCAATCGGATTGCCTGGTCGGATCTAGGACCTACGTGTTGGATCTACAGTCTGTTGCTGCTCTGAATGATTGGTTGATGATTCACGGAAGCTGTTGAATACAAATCAGGTCTAACAAGGTGTACAGAGGGCGGTGGCTTCCAGACTTTCCACCACAAGAGAAAAGTGTGCCAAGTCCTGATGTAAACCCGCCCTGTTAGATCCACCCACCTTAAACATTTGATGAAATAGCAAAGCCTCAAAACTAAAACTCTTGGGTACAAGACAGCAACAGATCAAGACTCTCTCAGCTCTCATGGCTCCATTTCTGCTCCTGTTGCTCATTCTGTCTGAAGCAGCTCCTGGTAAATATCAGCTTTTGATGTGAAAACATTAATATAGACTTTATTTCTGACCTTTGTTGTTATGATGATTGTGTTTAAAACAAAGACAGTTTCAGGTTTTGTAAAGGTTATGAATAATGTAGGAGCTGTTTTACATGTAAGTATATGTAGTAGGGGTGTGCAAAGCAGCCGGTATTTGTATCTGTATTTGTATTTGTTGAGGGGGGGGAAAGTATTTGTATTTGTATTCGAGTAAAATTCAAAATAGGCGTAAAATTCCATTTTTGCATTACACTTCTAATTTACGTGTAAATATGTGTAAGTATTCTTTAATTATATCCATTATAATAATTATGCCAGCTAATATAGGTGATTGAAACTGACTTGCAGGGGCAGAACATGGCTGTGATGATGATTTTGGTGCTGGGGGGGGTTGGCAGACAGTACCAGGAGGAGAGGATGCTTTAAGTATATTGACAGATGTTTGATATCTCTGCCTCTGCTTATTTG
Source organism: Perca schrenkii (assembly GCA_025617405.1). Classification (NCBI taxonomy): domain Eukaryota; kingdom Metazoa; phylum Chordata; class Actinopteri; order Perciformes; family Percidae; genus Perca; species Perca schrenkii. The sequence goes on from CM046805.1 coordinate 25,455,365, forward strand.
ACTTTTGCACACATTACATATCACTTTGGTTTTATCTGCAGCACTGACTGTAAAATGCTTCCACACAGAACAAGTTTTTTTGGCTGGTGGAGGACCAAGAGATGGCTCGGCAGCAGCCACACTCTTTTCTATGTGGTTGCCCAAATCCATGTGGGGAGTTTCAGCTAAGTGAATGAGTGACGGGTAGCTATGCTAAGGTTAACTAGCCTAGCCTGTAGCCTACATTTTGCTGTCTGCAAAAGACAGAGTAACTTAAACGTACCATATAACTCCCACAAGTGCATACAATTCGACACAACTACACAATCATTTTACCTTTTTAACCGAACGTTAATGTTACTCTGTCAACAGCCTATTGTCTAAATGACCGAGCTAACATAGCTACGTAAACAGAGCGAACATGAGAGCACCCGACTGCAGACGTCAATAACGCAGCGTAATGGAATAATCTCCCGATCAAACTCCGCTCCCCGAAAGTTATAAACTACCTCCGGAATGTACGAAAAATCTATTCAACAAAAATAGTGATGCAGTTAAGTGTTTTTTCGCTCAGCCGAGCCCTCTGTGTTGCTGTGTGAAGCAGCCTGTCAGTCACGTCTTTTACTCTTTTCCCCGACTCCTGAACGTCACTCACTCATCCGGGCATGCACCGCGGTTTCATGAGGAAACGCAGCTTTTTGATATAAAGTTTTTCTTGTTCCCGAATACAAATATTTTTTAAAGTATTTGTTCGAAATAAGTATTCGTAAAAAACACGTTATTTGTGCCTTTCCGAATACCGTATTCGGGTTCGGCTCCACCCCTAATATGTAGTATCCAAGGGATAATGTAGAGCGATCTGGTCATGACCAGGGATGACTGGAATGCTCTCCATTATCTTTTATATTACACGGCTACTTACTAAAAAATCAATAACTTGATCAAATATATTTATTTAACAAAGATTGTTTGGCTTCTGTATTTCACGTAACGGAATATGAACGGGTTGTTGCTCTCAAGCCAGGTCGCCCGGCAGAGTAAATGTGAGTAAATCAAGGAGCTACATCTTCATCGTTAGCCTTTCTGCTAGCTCTGTTAGCTCTGTTAGATCTTCCTGTTTCCTCCCTTCACCCTTTCTCTCCCTTCGTTATCCCCACTCAGTGCACAATGCAAAGCCATGTAACAAGTAAATGCATTTTCTTAAACAATATTATGTTTGTGTTTTGTTAAACTTTGTTAGTTATTTTAAAATATAAATAGGGATTGGGAACACTTTCACTTTCTAAGAGGGAGGAGATAGACAGGGAGGGGACACAGAGGGAGGAGACAGAGAGGGAGGAGACAGAGAGAGAGAGAAGGGAGGAGATGGAGGGAGAGAAGGGAGGAGATGGAGAGGACAGTGAGAGAAGGGAGGAGACAGAGAGAGGAGGGAGGAGTTAGAGAGGGAGGAGACAGAGAGAAGAAACAGAGGAGACAGAGCGAGGTGACAGAGAGAGGGGAGTAGACAGAGATAAAAGGGAGGAGACAGAGAGAGAAGGGAGGAGACAGAGAGAGAACGGAGGAGACAGAGAGAGAGGAGAGAGAGAGAGAGAGAGAGAGAGAGTGAGTGAGGGACAGAGTCTCTGTTTGAGGCTTTTACCTTTTATTCAAATTTTATTATTGTTTATTGTTCCAACAAAGCTTTAATTTAAAAAATAAAAAATACAAGACGCTTCAGTGTTCATCCAAACACCATCATCAGTTGTGTGCACAAGAAGTAACTCTGGCCTTAATACACAAGGCAGTCACATGATCTCATGGCATAAAGTCACATGACTGCTAAGATGTAGTCCATTTGTGTTTGCCAGAGAAAATGGTTCCCAGCAGCTTCAGATAATGCCCCTCCCCCTGCTCAAGAGGTGGAGCAGGGTGTTGTGTCTGTAAAGTGCCTGGGAATGGTTTTCAGAACCATGTTGTAGGCTGAAGGCAAATGATGTCTCAAGCCACCTCCCGTATTCAATGGCGTAACGAGCCAACACCGGGCCCTTAAACAGGATTAGGCGGGGTCCCGTACTACAGCACGTGATGACGGCGCAATGTCCATGAGTATGCTACCATGAATAGGACAGGATATGATCATATCGGCTATTATATGTTGTGAGACACAGCATATAATAGCCGGGACACACTTAGCCGATTATCAGCCGTTAGACAGTCTGGCGAGGTCAGTGATGCGAATCTGTTCGGTGTGTCCTGTGCCGTCGTCAGTCTGGGGGGCTGTCTGGCCGAGCTGACATGTTCAGTCGGAGGCAGGGCAGTCGGGACTCACCTGGAAATGGGGAGCGGAATGAGGTGAGTAGAGTCTCTCAAAATCTGATGGAAATCTTTTAAACTGACCTTTGTTGATCTGAAATGAAGACAGATTCAGGAACTGCACGGCTTATTTCTCTCTTAAAATGTTTTCAGAAACATGTTTCAGTGAACTATTTTAGTCCAATATGAGATTGTATTCTGAACGGCCGCCATGACAGTCTGGCTTTGAATTTCCGGAGAAAACAAACCCAGGTGACGCGTTCGTCCAATCAGCTGCCGGTTTTCATTTCCTGGGCAAGAATACCGAGTAGCGCTGCCTGCTGTTATAGAGATGTATTACATCTCGTCTCGTCTTTTCGGTGTGTTCTGTGGCACTTTTTGGACCAACACGGGGAGACTGATCATTTCGACTGGCTTTTCTGTCAACGGTCAGCCGTCTGCTATATGTGTAAGCAGCTTAAGAGATGAGATGACTGACAAATCAGGAGTAGCCTACACGCACCACAACAACAAAACCATTGGTGAATGCGCACCATAACACATGAAAAAACACACAAGAGCAGTCCCTCCAGGATTTTGCTGCCTTTTTTGAGATAGTTGCTGCCCAAAATCCCAGATTTCACGGGAGCTTTTGTAAAAAAATTGTGATAAAAGTTTTTTTGTATAGTTCTTTAAAAATATAAAGGAAACTTGTTTTGGGGAGAATAAAATAACTCTAGGCTGAGTTTTCCAAGGAATCTTACCAAAAAAGCTCACAATGCTGCAAATGTTAGAATATTATAAAAATGGCTGGTGGATTTAAGACAAAAAATTATCATTTATTGATTGAATCAAATATTAACATATCTGTCACTGTCAGTGGCTTGTTGCTCTTGACATTGTTAGTTAATTTCCTCATGGCCTGGGACTAACATTCATACCGTTTGATAAAGAACTTATTGGACTTTAACTTATCATTGCACTTACAATAACAAGGGTGGCTGTCCTCAATTTAGGTCATCCAGTGTGCATCTCATCTGTGGTTTTTCCTGCATCCATCGTGGGTGATTGTGTATGTTTGTGTGAGTGTGCGCACGTCAGTCGCAGGGGGCGCGAAGCAGGCCCGCCCGCTGCAGAGAGCTGACAGGATTGAAACAGCAGCAGTGACATTATGGTGAAATCGTTACAACGTACAGTGATGTTAAAATATATACAGCTTGGCAAGACGGTCTGAAATGTTTTGCATGGTCTTTTGCTGTTCGTTTTGTTGGTAAATGTGAGATGTTCGAGTCACACACGTGTCTTGGTCACGGTCTCGTTTTCATATCAGAAAGAAGGAAATTAATTCATTAATTCATTAATTTGACCCATTCTCACTCCCGCTTGGTCACTGGCTGTCAGAGTGCATGTGGGACTGCTGGGATTGTCACGAGTAATGAAAATGTGATAGGGGGCCCTCGCTGTCAATCAATATCTTCCAGTCACGCAGGCCCCTGATTGGTCCGGGCCCTCAGTGTGTTTTTAGGTTTAAAATATACAAGGATGTTGTAACTTGTAATTAGAGCAACATTCTCTGGAACTTCTCAGACAGCCCAGCCACATATAGGATGACAACATTGCTTCTTCTGACCTTAAGATTTGTTTCTGTTGAAGGTTTAGAAACTTTTCGGGGGTTCTTGTATGTTTTAACAAACGCCCACTCAAGAGAGTGACAGTGTTTTAATGCGTCTTTTACATGTTTTTGTTTGTTATCCCTGGCCTCCCCATTTGTAGGCACAGTCTCCACCCAATGTTGCAAAGTGTGGATAACTCCCAGTTCATGCTCTAGAGGGGTGTGAGAGTCAAACATTAGTTACTGGTCAGTGTGGGTTGGCTTCCGATAAACTCTCGCCCTTCCTGCAAACTTAACCCACAATCCAGGAAGGGAGTTGATTTTCCCTCACCTCCTCTTTTGTGAACTTGATTGTGTATTATTGTTTTTCAGACCTGATTGTGGTACCAGTGCACCCTGGATATGATGTCATTCTACCATGTCAGGCTGCTGATTCCTCCATCAGAGCTGTAGAGTGGAGCAGAGATGACCTGAAGCTACCAGAGTACGTCCTCTATAACATCGACGGTGACTTGGAAACAGCCGACCAGCATCCATCCTATAAGGACAGGGTGGAGCTGGTGGACAGAGATCTGAAGGACGGAGATGTGTCTTTAATTCTGAAGAATGTGAAAATCAACGACACTGGAACATACGAGTGTCGAGTTACATCAGCTGGTTCAAGACGTACGAGGAGAGGCAATCTTGACATTGATTCGGAGCCAATCAGAACCGTCCGTCTGCAGGTTACAGAGCCAGGTGAGTGAGTCTCTCTCAGTGAGTTTTTCTGAGTATCAGGTTGTAGCTGCAGTTTCAAACATCAGAGAAGATGAAGACTGCTCCACTATCCACACATTTACTGACTCATGTTTTTTATTCATCTTCAGGTGCAGACAGTGGACACCCCAAGGATGAAAACTCAATGAATGATGTCCCTGAGGATGGAAACTCCTCTTCTGTAGGCCTCCCTGTTGAATTGGCAGCATGTGGTGCAGGTGGAATGCTTCTTGTAGTTGTTATTTTGGCTTGTGTCCTGATATATGAAAGACATAAGCACATAAGATCAGGATGGCCTGCTGATGATGATTATAATACACTTAATATCACAATACACAATACACAAAAGACAAAATAAAACTCAAATGTTCTGTAATTATATTGGCATGTTATGAAGTTTATTCTCATGAATAATACGATAAACAGGACACACAATGTTTACACTGACAATGTTTTCAAAGCATCCGTCTTTTTATTATGGTCATCATATACAGCAGGGGTCATCAACAAAAATTTTTAAAGGGCCAGAATTTTTCTAAGCAGACACTCTGGGGGCCGGACTTTCAAATAAAGAAAATAAAATGTATTTATACCTAATACGCCTATTCTTGTTTGAAATTTTCACTTTCTTACTGAATTAATGCTATTCTTTTTTTTCTTTTAGTTTGAGCAAACTCCTAAAAAACATGGAAACTCCATAATGATAACTGGCTCTTTAACTAGAAAATGATCTCAGATTAGGAGGCAGGTCACTGAGGAGTGATGGTTTAAGTCTTTGATTATGGAAAAAATTAAATGATGAATGACTGATAAGCAGGATATGCACTCGTCATGTATGCCTCAATTGCAATGAAAGATGCTGTTGCAAAATAATACAACCATCATCATCATCATCAAGAATGAAGAACTCGAACATAACAATCGCATCATTCACGTGCATATTAAGTAGCCACTTATAATACCTCCATAGATCTACCGCTCCAGCGGAGTTTGGTTTGTTCAGATCAGCAGTGAGGTTTACAAGAATTTGTGAAAACGGTAGCGAGTAGTATGAAAGCACGAAAATGCTTGGTTGGGGGGGTGGATGGGTCAAACAACATAGGACTCAACTGTTGGTTTGGATACTCTATGGTGAGATGTCAATGATCTTTATTTTATCACCGGAACACACTGTTAACATTGTTTGGTACTTTTGTTTTGACTGGCCTAAGTTCATTTTTAGCCAATTTTACTTGAATATCATGTTCAAATACTCGGTATACTTGCAGTTCAGTGTCCCAAATTCTACATACAATGTCCTTAATTCATTATGAAACTGCTAAATCAACTGTGCTGTTTAACAGGTTTTAGGGATAGGGTTAGGGCTAATTTGGGACACTAAACTGGACATATATCCAAATACTCTTAAGATTTCTGTAGTTCAGTGGTGAATTAATTAAAAAGTTAAGATGAAAAACTATTTAAAGAGTGAGCCAAGAGAGTGAACTGTGAGCTGAACTGAGCATGTGTAAAGAAAGAGAAGGAGCTGTGCTGCCACCTGCTGGCTGTCTGACTCAACTGATATGATGCTTTCATCCAAACACATTTTTACAATGAGCGTCTCATTCCCACTCTCAGCAGTGATAGGGAGCTGATGTTAAAGACACTGACTGACCTGAGAACTGAAATACAAACCCTGTAAAAGACAGAAAGTAACGCAGATCAATTTCATGAAAAAATATGGAAAAAAAGCTTTATTGTTATAATATAAAATATTCAGGGTTACAGAGATAGCTGTGGCTGGCAGTAAAGGAGCTATTCAAAGTTAAAGCAATGATTTCATATTGAATATGTTTAAATCATAATTATATAAAGACGGCCGGGGCAACTGTTTGTGATCTACGGAGATTTCAGCTTCTTTTCAGATCAGTTCAGAAGTGATGCTCTCTGGTGACAGCGGTGATGTCATTCTCATATTCATCATCCAATCCCTCCTCAGCCTGGTGGGCGAGGTCATCAACATGGCAACAGGTAGGCCATTTCCTACAGTCAGAGCAGGTTCGAAAGAAAATGTAGATAATTGATCAGCTGAAGAGTTCTGTTGAATAAAACTGTCAACCATCAGCACCAGTAGAGTTACGATACGATACGATACAACTTTATTGTCAGCCAAAGGCTGAAATTCTTTGTACATCACTGGGTAGCTCGTTTGAACAAAAGTGAGCACGTACACATACATCCAACCAGTGGATGACATACACATACATCTTGTGTTGAGAGTGTTACCTGTGGCTAGTGATGGTCAAATGAAGCTTCGCGAACCAGTGTCTTTACTTTCTGAGCTCACTAGATGGCGCTCTCTGTTCAAAGATAAAGGTTAAATGAATGGCAATTCAATGGGTTTTCAAACCCTTTGTTGAACAGAGAGCGCCATCTAGTGAGCTCAGAAAGTAAAGACACTGGTTCGTGAAACATCACTACCTGTGGCCTTGTGTCAATATAAAGACACCATGATGAAAGTGGAGATGCAGTACGGACAGAACACCACCAGGTGGCAGACCAGTCTGACCACAAGGGGGAGGTAGTCTGAGGTCTGGGGTGGAGCTGCAGAGGTTGGTGGGTCTTTAGTCCTAGGTTTCTCTGTAGAGAGAATCAGCTGTCAGGTGAATATCTGGATGTATGAACTCCTGAAATCAAAGGTAACCTCCTCACCTGTGACAGAGACCCAGCTGGGTGGAGACTCTCCAACACTGCTGATGGTGCACTTGTAGAGGCCTTCATCAGACCTGGAAACATCGTAGATGGTCATGTGAGCTGCAAGCCCAGTCCTGATGAAGGATCCATCTTTATAGAAACCAGCTAGGAAGTTGGAGGACGTCTTTGTTCTACAGGTCAGAGTGAGGTCTTCTCCCTCCATCAAAGGGAGGACAGGACTCTGCAGGATCACTGGTCCATCTGAACACAGAGACAAACTACAGCATGTCATCCATTCACACACAGCTTCATCAATACTGACTCCACAGTCTGATCTTACCAGTGACAGTGATGTTGATGCTGTTACTGGTTGCTCCCTCTCTGGACTCACACCAGTAAACTCCACTGTCCACTGGGTCCACGTAATTGATGTTACAGGAAGAATCAGCAGGTCTTCCCCAATCATCTCCACACTGAGTCCTGGTTTCTCCGGTTGTGTTCCTCCTCAGAGTCCATCCAGCAGAGCTGTCGTCCTCACAGCTCAGAGAGACAGGCTGTCCTTGAAACATCTGAGAGCTGCTGGGTCTCACAGTCAGAGAGGCTGGAGGGAGGAGGGAAGAGGACGTAGTAGTTAAAAAAGTAGTTGATGGACAATCACTGCCTTTGGCTACATTTTGTGTAGAGGACAAAGTGTGAGGGGAACTCTGATGCTTCACATTGATTCTCTGAGACAATCATCTCATCTCTTTACTCTTGCAATAATTTCTGCTCCTGGGATGCTTTAGTATCCAAGCCTTATTGTGTGTCTAAATGCAATAATTGATCTAAGCTGGAAAACCTTCCTTCATGTTTGCTCACAATACGCTCCAATATCTTAACCTCATTTTATGTGATGCTTTGCATCTTTATCTTTCTCGTTTTCTACTTTTACCCACAACAAGTATTTCTACATTGAAGCTACTCAGACTTTCAAAGGGATGTGGTTAACCATATCTGGTATTGTGGTTTCTGTATGTGAATGAGTGGGTACGAGCCAGCAGATGTAGATGTAGGTGAGATGTATTGTTGTTTATGTGCAGGTTTGATGAATAACAAATGTATTGTTTGTACAAACAGTTTATACACACATTGACAACTTGTTCTATGCATGCCTTGATACATAAGGCCTCTGGCTTCTCAATGATAAACTGCTCAAAAATCAACAAATTAATCAGCGGCTTTTCTGCTCTGAGAGTTTTTTTTTTTTTTTAACTCAAGCCGTCCTGCAAAAACACGCTGTGTTTTGATCGTGACCTAACTGTTCTATCTAGACATTAAAGTGTACTGACCTTGGTTTGTTGTGCTGCTCAGCAGTGCGGTCAGAACTGAAGAGAAATGAACATCAGGTCGGTTTGAGTTTGTGATACAACAAGACATTTAAAGTTTATTTAAAGAATTAAAATAACATGCAATAAACTGTCTGCAAAATCATTTACCCAACCTTTCAAAATGATTTGCATTATGTCTTCTCATAAACCTTATATTTACATTAGGAAGCATTTTTAGCCACGATTAATATTTTATCTTGTGTTTCTTTAAGCTGATGTTTTTAGAAACGCACAAAGAGTTTACTTACAGAGTAGCTGCAGTACAGATGTGTCCTCCATCCTAACAGTTGGTGAAATGATGTCTACACATTGTTTACTTCATAGTTATAGCATGAAGTAAGCCCTCCTCCTTCCTCTGTGCCTGTGGCTGGCTATGTTGTGGTTTCCTCTGCACACAATATGAGAAAAAGAGTTGTTTAGTTGCCATGAAGCAGATACATTAACTTTTAAAACAATGCCTTTGACTTGTTTTGTATTTTCTGTTCGTTTTTTCACTCATGATATGTTGTATGCTTATGAGTCATGTCGTAGCTGGTTAGCCTAAGGCCAGGTCTAAAACTCTTTATAATGGCAGAAATTAATGGGAAATTTACTTCTGGAAACCAACGTCTCACAGAGGAGGGGTGGGACTATTATCTGGAGCTCTGAGCTCTGAGATGGTCCCTGAGGAGGGTCAGACTAAGAGTTACTCATTTCAAATGTTTACAGAATAAGAATATTTGTTCTCAGTTCAATATAAAAAGTAGGTTAGTTAAAATGTGACCTGATTTACTGCAGTACATTTCTAACAGCTGTTTTAACAGAAACAATGTTGTCCTGTTTGAAATGTCAAATGTGTGTTGTGACTTAGAAATATATAAACCATATGAAGTTCATGGAAACACAATAGGCTTTTACCCATGCAAATATTTTGGTCTTTTGTCAATCCTGTTGTCTGTCCTGTTGAAACTGTTTCTTATGGAAGAAGTGTAATGTTCTTTTGAGTGTCAATTAAGTTGTTTAACAGAAGACGGAGTCCTGTCTGTTTTTTTGTTATGAGACCACAAGCAGTTCAGCTCAGCTGTGTCAAAGAACTTCTAATATATCAAGAAGTTCCACTCCCTCGTTACTTCCGGGTTCTGAAATGGTTGCAGTTCCACCAGAGATCCATATAGGGGGCGCTCACAGACCAGTGCAGAATGAATGGGACTCTATGGAGCTCTACCCCTCAAACCCCACTTTTCTCAGGATATAATTTTTTGTCTAGTAATTTGAATGTTGCATTCGAAAGGGGAGGCAAAGAAAATACACACTGCTGGGTGTTAGATTTTTTTAAAGTAGCTTTTCTGTTCTAAAAAGCCTTTTAAAATGTCAATGACGTCATACACATATACGGCCAGAGATACTGAGTCTCTTCCTTTGTTCTCTCGAGGCATCGACAACACAGCTGACAGGTTAGACTCTCCCTGTTAATACACATGCTAGAAAGAGGTTTGCTGATGTTTTAAAGACCACGCCGAAATATTCACTCTGACATTCAGGCTCTGCTTCGGATGCCGTCAAGCTGGAGCTCCGATCGTAATCAGTCCTTCACTGACCAATCAGCATTCATTAGCAGAATGCTAGCGTGTTATGGGCTACAACGACTCACCCTGTAAGAAATCAAAAGGACATAAGTACTCGTTCATTCAACTTTCGACCTATAATCCATGTTGAACTTGCAAAATCTACAATCAAATCTGAGGTTTCTCAACGACAATCGGGCGAAAGAGACAAATTTAGCCGTCTAGCCTCATAGGGTCCCATTCGTTCTGCACTGGACCGCGATCACCCCCAGTGGAACTCTGGTGGAACTGCAACCAAATCCGGTACAATGGGGCTGGATAGGGAGTGGAACGACTTTCCGTAGACCGGCTTTGGCTGTGTGAAATGAATCTGAAACCAATGGGAGTACTTAAAACAATTTATTGAACAGTACTTTGAAAAGTATTTAGGAAAGTACTTTGAAAAGTATTTTGGAATGTACTTTGAAAAGTATTTTGGATGCCTTCAACACTTTTTTCCAAAACGTTTTCCATGCTTTTTTACACTGTTTTTTACTCTTTTATTTCTACTCTTGTTTTTTTTAAACACTTTTTGCGTTTTTGTCGACTTTTTGCATTTTTTTCCCCGAAGACTTTGACACATTTTTCAAGGATTTTAACGCTTTTTCCCAATAAAATTCAACATATTTTTTATGCTTTCTGACAGTTTCAACTCCTTTTTTTAATTTTTTGTTTTTTAGTACAATGTCTTAAAACTTTTTTTTAAACTATTTTTTGAACCGTATCATGAACAGTATTTAGGAAAGGATGGTTGGCATCGGCTGGCTGTGAGTTTCTGTTTTTTTGTTTTCTATTTTCCATTTTGTTTTCTAGAACAGTCCGGCTCTCCGTTGCACGTTCCTGGCTGGCTTCAGTGAGCAGACGAAAGATCTTGTGGCGAACATCGCCAGGGTGGCTGAAACGACGATCCAGCGAAGATGGTGGGTAGATCTGGGGTTTAAGTACTGGGCTTGATTGTAGCTGATGACTGGCAGGTGTGTACAGCGTAAGTAATGGTGGGATGACGAGCAGGTGTGCGTAGTCACAGAGAGGCCAACAGAGGAACTGACAGGAGAGCATAATGGAAAACATAATGGAAAATAGAAAACAAAACAGAAACTCACAGCCAGCCGACCCCAACCATCACAAATGGACCTTTTGAAAAGTATTTTCAATGTGCATAGTAATTTAAAATGTATTCTTGTTTGTGGTATTCATAATAAGATGTTTTTACGTCAGTCTCATATCTGTAAAAGCTATCCTACATTTATACCAGAGTGGAATGCAGCCATCCTAAATGTTAGATTAAATACACCTGTGCTCTCTCTGTTATGACAGATTATGACAGAAGTTCTATTAGCTCACATTAAAGGCAGAATGAGCAGGATTTGTCTGTCGCTGTGTAGGAGATTGACTTGTTGATCATACAGGAAGTGGTTTCATTATTCTGGAATGTTCCGCTGAGTTCTGGAAACAAGATGTGCGCAGGTCCGTTAAGAGGACAGAGAGTTTACTACAGTTCACAAGAGGAGTGTGTCCTTATCTTGGGGCCATATAAACAACGGTCTGTAATAACTGCTGTCAGATGATGTACTATGCTGTGTGATTATGTGCATAACCCAATATATGAAGTACTGCATGCTTTTAGAATGTTTTGGTGATACTCTGCAGAGTGGCCTCCTTGAATAATTCATTACTTTAGTCATAAACAGAGAAATCCACAACAGATGTTTGTAACAGTCGAAGTTGGCTGAACCACACTAGCCTGGGAGTTTAGCCAACTTCACTCTAGAGAGCTAATATGTTTGAACAAAGCTCACTGACACTGATGACAGTGTCAGCTGGTCCGGGTATTGCACACACACACACACACCCACACACACACGTCAAACCTAACAGCTTCTCCAGCTGTTTCTCTCTCTTCCACCTCCCTTGTATTCAGAAATGGGCCAAAGACTCGGTGTTCCTCGTCTACTCCGTCACCGATGAAGACTTCGGACCACCCGACCAGCACGTTAAGTAACATAAATCAACCTGCTGCCATGTTACTTCACCAACAGGTGCATGCTGGTTGTACCTAACATGCTAAAGGCTAACATGCTGATGGATGATCCTCCACTTCACGTTCAGACAGGTGAGTTCAACAACACGCTCTCTGTGATGGATGGTACTGTTCAGAGGAAGGATGCTAGGAAACGTAACGTTGTGTGTGTGCACTAAGACCAAACACTGCATTGTCTCTCTTGGTGTGTGTGTGTGTGTGTGCGTGTGTGCGCGCGCCGCGGAGTGTATATTGTTTAATTATTTCTGTGTTGTTGACATGCAGCTCAATAATGATGTTTGTTTCAGCTGTTTTGTACTTTGGATGGACTGACCTAAGTTTTAATCTTACCTAAGTTAATTTTACCCAATTTTACTTGAATATGATATTCAAAACTGTTCAGATTTCTGTAATTCAGTTCTGAATTAATTAAAAAGTTAAGATGAAGAACACATAATTTAAACAGCGGGCCAACAGAGTGAACTGAGCATGTGTAAAGAAAGAGAAGGTGCTGTGCTGCCACCTGCTGGCTGTCTGACTCAACTGATATGATTCTTTCATCCAAACACATTTTTACAATGAGCGTCTCATTCCCACTCTCAGCAGTGATAGGGAGCTGATGTTAAAGACACTGACTGACCTGAGAACTGAAATACAAACCCTGTAAAAGACAGAAAGTAACGCAGATCAATTTCATGAAAAAATACTTAAAAAAACCTTTGTTATAATATAAAATATTCAGGATTACAGAGATAGCTGTGGCTGGCAGTAAAGGAGCATTTCAAACTTAAAGCAATGATTTCATATTGAATATGTTTAAATCATAATTATATAAAGACGGCCGGGGGAACTGTTTCTGATCTACGGAGATTTCAGCTTTTTTTCAGATCAGTTCAGAAGTGATGCTCTCTGGTGACAGCGGTGATGTCATTCTCATAGTCATCATCCAATCCCTCCTCAGCCTGGGTGGGCGAGGTCATCACCATGGCTACAGGTAGGCCGTTTCCTACAGTCAGAGCAGGTTAGAAAGAAAATGTAGATAATTGATCAGCTGAAGACTTCTGTTAAATACAACCAAACATCACTGACTCTTCACTACATCTCAGCAGTGTTATAGACTGTATATTCATGTATATTGTGTTATTACCATATCACTTTCACATATCCTTCATCTTACTTACACCTCACTTTGCACCGGCTTTGCAATGCCTACTTAATCTGTACTCTATGTATGTTATATTCTGTGATTTTTCTTGTACTATATGGAATGTGAAACTGTATGTTGTCTTGCACGCTTATGCTTTTCTTGGCCAGGTCGCCGTTGCAAATGAGAACCTGATCCCAACGGCCTACCTGTGTTTTATTTTTATTTTAAATGAGATTGATTGTAAGGTCAGTGAATGATTTAGAGAGTTACCTGTGGCCCTGCGTCGATACAGAGATACCATGATAAAAGTAGAGATACAGAACGGACAGAACACCACCAGGTGGACGACAAGTCTGAATAGAAGGATGGGGTCTGAGGTCAGGGACGGCAGAGAGCTTTTCGTAGGTGGGCTTGAGGTCGTAGGAGGGCTTGTGGTCGTAGGAGGGCTTGTGGTCGTAGGAGGGCTTGTGGTCGTAGGAGGTCTTGTGGTCGTAGGAGGTCTTGTGGTCGTAGTTTTCCCTGTAGAGAGAATCAGCTGTCAGGTGAATATCTGGATGAATGAACTCCTGAAATCAAAGGTAACCTCCTCACCTGTGACAGAGACCCAGCTGGATGGAGACTTTCCAACTCTGCTGATGTTGCACTTGTAGAGGCCTTCATCAAACCTGGAAACATGGTGGATGGTCATGTGACCTGCAGGCTCAGTCCTGATGAAGGAGCCATCTTTATAGAAACCAGCTGGGAGGTTTTTGACGTCTTTGTTTTACAGGTCAGAGTGAGGTCTTCTCCCTCCATCACAGGGAGGACAGGACTCTGCAGGATCACTGGTCCACCTCAACACAGAGACAAACTACAGCATGTCATCCATTCACACACAGCTTCATCAATACTGACTCCACAGTCTGATCTTACCAGTGACAGTGATGTTGATGCTGTTACTGGTTGCTCCCTCTCTGGACTCACACCAGTAAACTCCACTGTGCCATGAGAACATGTAGCTGATTTTACAGGAAGAACCAGCAGATATTTCCCAGTAACCATCTCCACACTGAGTCCTGGTTTCTCCGGTTGTGTTCCTCCTCAGAGTCCATCCAGCAGAGCTGTCGTCCTCCTCACAGCTCAGAGAGACAGGCTGTCCTTCAAACAGCTGAGATCTGCTGGGACTCACAGTCAGAGAGACTGGAGGGAGGAAGAGGAAGTAGTAGATATAAAACTAGAGGAAAATTGTATTGCTCAATGGTTGCTATTCTACAGCTCAGGAGACACAATTGTGATTCTCAGTTCAGCCAAGTTTTTATTTCAATTTTGTCTGACCTATTTCTTATATGTGGCTCCTAAAATTCACTAGGAGAAATAGGTGAGACAGAGCAATATCAGCAGGAGTCATAGTTGAGACATGATGGAGATAACTTGCTCAGTCTCGTTTTGTTCTCCTTTGGAAAAGAAAATGAGCAGTACCAGAGATAATATTGAGCAATATATGAGTTATACATGTATATATCTATAAATAAATTTAAAAAAAATTAAATAAATCAAGGAAACTTTCAACAAATGGAGCCTTTATTAAATGTTAAGAAGGATCTATCTCTGTAGTGATCCTTTCCATAATGTCAGACACTTTCAAAAACAGCACTTTCAGTTTACACTAACTGACGCTGAACATTTGCAGCAAGAACTTCGGAAAATCTGAACTCAACATCTGTCCACCTCTCTGGTGTGCCACTTTCAAGAATGTATATTGTCCATGTCTTTGCGGTCCTCATGCAGCATTTGGTAATCAAGGCTTTTTTGGCCAAATTAAGACACCAAGCACTTAAGGAACAACTAAGAAAAATTCATGCTGTGACTTGATATCAAAACTTTGACAACTGATTTTACAGTTAGATCTGCATTTTTAGCTTCATGGGGAAAAGAGAGCATTTAGGCTACTTGGGTTAGCTTTTATCTAATACTGCATTTTATTAACATAGAAAGTCTGCAAAGGGGCGACCCTCATGTAACTTACCCATATTCACTTATTTAATAATGACAATGTCATTTTCTCCCTACCAAAGTAGAACTTTGGAACACAATTCATCCCCACGACAACCTGCAAAGTCTAGTTAGGTTTAGCTAGGAGCTGTGTTAAAGTCTGATTGTGTTATCTAGCTAATTCGGACGAGGTTGCGGGCAGCGGCTTTTAATAGGTTCTCTATTGTGGCAGCTACCAAATAGCTAGCGTTAACATTTACAAGTGCATAGGCATGTGGTCTAATGCTAACGTTAGCTAACCTTTGTAACGTTATGTGTCTTTGGCCGAGGTCGCGGTTTTCCCCGTGGTTTTTAAGAAGTTCATAGCTACTTATTAGTTAGCTAATGTTAACATTCTCATGTTCATAGCCACGTAGTCTAGTCGGGTTTAAGACTAACGTTAGCTAACCTTAAAACCGGTATGTGCCATATAGCTAGTTACAGTATGTGGACCATTTTCTTTAAAAGGTTTCCTAAACTATTTCTGAAACTTCCTCATTTCCAAATAAGTACCTTCTAATTGTTACAAAAGTATACTTAGCAAAGACTTATTTTAATGATTTTACCTTTTGCGAGTGCTTTTCTCCTCCGTGGTGTTCCTCCTGGTCGCTCTGCGTTCCCCTTACGTTAATCAGCCCACTTTTCATATTAACCAATCAAGATGCAGCATGTGTAATTGACAGTGCTCTTGTCCAATGAAATGTCCTGATGCTGGTTCAAAGTTTACATCTTTTTGCGCTAAATTTGTTCAACCAAAAAAGTGGAAGTGGATAAAGCTTGATATTGCTTTGACCAAAAATAGATAATTTATTGAGAGTAATCACATGTAATTATGAGCTTACTAGAAGTTCCTGTAAAGAGGACAGTAGTTGCATTTTGGGAAAGTTGATGTTAATTGATTTGTCCTCAATGCCTGGTAATTGTGTTTGCTGCACATTTCCCAAAATACTTGAAAGGGACTGAACATGTTTTGAAGTCAAAGATGAGGTCATATTCTGAACAGAAGAGCCCATGATTTTTACAACTAGTTCAAATTTCCTATTGAAAATTAGAAGTCTAAGTTGATAGACAAACATGACATATTTGTATTGTGATGCCATACCAAAACAAATACTAGTGATCTCACAGTGGTATTATTGTAGGCATATCGGTTGTCACAAATAAAAGGTCACTTTTGGGCCCTGTATCATAAGATAAAAACATCTGAATATACTACATTTACACCAGTTATGAGCCAGTTCTAAGATGTTGGTCAATTTAGCTTTGATACAAATAAAATGCTGTCTTCTCCTTGTCTAAAATGACTGCATTACATGAAAGTGATAATTTTATGAACGTGAAAGACACTTGGAGCTGAGTGATATTAATGTCAGACTAACTGGTTATCATCCTCGTTACCAATTAGCTGTTTTCCATGTCTATTTGTCCTATTCAAGAGCAAGTAATATTTATATATTATTGATTTTGAAATATTGTTAAATTTGCTTGTGTCTGCATTATGTAGCCCCAATTTTCACCATGTAAATATCAAAACATCCGTTCAATGTCATGGGAATTTGTTTTTCGTCATGGACAAGCATATAAACGTCATTACAATGAGCAAGTTGAGTTCATTTTTTTTAATTTTTAAAGAAAACAATACATCTGGATGAGAATTCAGAGAGTGCTTGTGGAGAGCTCTTTGTTTGCTCTGTCTGAGTGCAGCATGAGATGCACGAATTAGACTAGGATGTGAATAGATTGAGTTTATCAAGAGAGCTCTCTGATATCTCTGCCTGAGATCAAAAAGAGCCACACAATTTAAGAAAATCTGAGACTTATTTCAGAGCTTGATGAGATCTATTTTGAAACTCAAAAGGAGACTAATTTGAGATTTTGTGAGGCTTTTTCTCAGGAGAAAAACATGAGAAACATGAGAAATAAGCCATAATCTTGTTTTGGTTTCACACTGTTGTCTAGGAGAAATGCATGAGACATTTTTGAGAGTTCTTTTCTAGTTTTCTTTTCCTCTGTCTGAGTGCAACATAAGATGCACGAATGAGACTCGGATGTGAATAGATTGAGTTTATAAAGAGAGCTCTCTGATATCTGTGCCTGAGATCAAAAAGAGCCACACAACTTGAGAAAATCTGAGACTTATTTCAGAGCTTGATGAGATCTATTTTGGAACTCAAAAGGAGACTAATTTGAGATTTTGTGAGGCTTTTTCTCTGGAGAAAAAACATGAGAAACAGGAGAAATAAGCCATAATCTCATTTTGGTCTCACACATACCTCATTGTTGTCTAGGTGAAATGTATGAGCAGTGGCGGTTTCTCTAGGAGGCCAAAGGAAGCCTGGCCTCCCCATAAAAATATAAAACAATTTAAAATATAAAATAAATTTTATTTTTAAATAAAATAAAAATTTATAATTTAAAATATATTAGTATATTTTAAATATATTAGTATATTTTAAATTATGTTTCATATTTTTAACCGTAGGAATTATAAATTTCCCTTATCAAAACATTCCATTATCATTTTCTTCTTGCTGGTAGAGCGAAACAGCGCCCCTCTGTCACTACGTGCGTGGTGCAGTCCTGTCTGTGCTCTGTCTAGTGGCCATTAAAATGCTACGAACGCTCAAAGGAGGCCAGCTTTTCCTTTTTTTTTATTATGGCGTCTGTGTTCGTGTCGGCCACTGTCCATTTCCTAAGGTTCTGAAATGCAAACATTTTTTTGACTACTTTTTTTTTAATAGGGTGTGCACGTGTGAGCACCCACGGAGGAAAACATAAATCGGCGCCTATGCTTACGTGGATTATCGGTCTTTCATACTACTCGCTACCGTTGTCACTCTTACAGCCTACTACGTCATTTCACATCACCGCGGTAAAGTTTCAAATTTTGTATATTGTATAAGTTAAAGTTATTATCAAGATAATAGGCGTGTGTGTTCGTGTTGGCCGCTGTCCATTTCCTAAGTTTCTGAAATGAAAGGGCGTGCGCCCGTGAGCACCCACGGAGGCCTATGTAAGGCAACATGATCTCCATACTAAGCTCACTGGCTTCCTCGGTAAAATTTGCCACGCACCGCCACTGTGTATGAGACATTTTTGAGAGCTCTTTTCTAGTTTTCTTTTCCTCTGGGGGATTTAGAAAACACTAAATGAACCCGAGAAGAAAGTCTGAAACTCAAACTTGTTTCCTAATATTTGTATCCTAAATTATGTATATATATATATATATTATTATGATGAGCAACAAAAGTGTTGAAAAAAAAAGTTTTAATATAAAATTGTTGACCCAAAAAAAAACACACACTCACACATGCAGACACATAAACACACACACACACATACATGTACACACACATACAGACACACACTGTGGCAAGCCAGGGGAAACGGGTCAGCCATTCCAGCACAGGGCGCGGGTACATAGGCTCAGACTAGGATAAGTGATTGAGGGAGTCTATCTGCCTGTGCAGGTGCTGCAGTCACTTGGCACCTGGCACTGGTCACACCTGCAGCCCATCAGGTAATCAGAGTGAAGGTGATAAGAGAGCCAGCCCAAGGCTGCAGGGGGAGAGGAGACAGTGAGCAACAAAGGCCCAGAGGAGCAACATGTTAGGAGCTGATGGTCAACAAGGATATTGGCCAGGAAAAGACTAACCTCTCCCTCGGCTTAAATCCTCCCAGGACTACACCTTTTAAAGGCTGACCGACCCCAGATGGGAAGAAACCAAAGCTGCCGTTTGTACCATTACCCTTTTTGTCGAGCTGCTTCATTAAAGAACACTTTCTGTTTAAGCCGACTGTCTCTCTTTCCTATGTTCATTGTGAATCTGGCGTTCACATCCCCTGGGTTGCCACAACACACACACGCACACACACACACATATATACAGACATAGTCACACACTCACACTCCAACACACGCACCTACGCACGCACACATACAGACACACACATACAGGTACACACACACACACATATATAGACACATTCACACACCGACACATGCACGTACGTACGCACGCACACACACAGACACACACGCATGCACACATACAGACACACACACACAAACACGTACACACACACACACACATACAGACACACACACACATATAGACACACACAGTCACACACACACACCGACACATGCACGTACGCATGCACGCACACCCACACACACAGACAGACACAAACTCACACACATATGTACACACACACACAGACAGAAACAGATACACATAGACGCACAAACAGACTCACACACACGCTTGCATGCACGCACACATACAAACACACATACAGACACACACACACACACATACAGACCCACACGCACACACATACACACACACACAAAGACACACACGCACACATACAGACACACACACAATCACACACACACATACAGACACACACAGACACGCACACACATGTACAATGTACACTGTACAAAAGCCCATCCGTTGTGGTGTGTGTTTAGCCAGTTCTGTTTATTTAAGGTCCACAGCAGTTTTTCACATCAGTGAGCCACAAGCATCCCGGCTGGCACGAAAATCAAATGGTTCAGATCGGCCCAGCGAGCCCAAGAAATTCTGCCCCTGTTGCAACACCACTCAATGTTATCTGAATCAGTGTGTGAACTTCCGGATCCTCACTATGGAGCAGATTGGAAAGAGGATCCGGTCCAATCAGAGATGCTGGAAGTGCAGAAGGGAACACTTGTCAGCTGAATGCATTTTGAGGCCCAATTGTAAGAGGCTCTGGGATTGGAAGCGTGAATGGGATGATACGGGTTTACCTCATGACCTCCTTCAAGCATGGTTTTCCTGGGTACTGGAACTCCCACAGCTAGCATGCATCACACTGCCGAGATGCTACACCACAGCAGAGCTGGATGCAAACACCTGCAAACGTAGCATCCACGTCTTCTGTGACGCATCTGAAAGAGCATATGTCTCTGTTACGTATCTTTGCACTGAAGACAATAGTGGATTGCATTTATTGCTGCACGCTCTAGAGTGGCTATCAAACGGCAACTGTCTATCCTAAGACTGGAGCTCTCTGCTGCCTTAACAGGTGCACAACTGGAGTCAGTACTGAAGAGAGAGCTAATCCTTGATGTCCACAGCTACATCTACTGGACAGACTCTATGACAGTCCTTACTTGGTTGCAATCAGAATATTGCAAATACAAAGTCTTTGTGGGTATTAGGATTGCGGAAGTGCAGGAACTGTCTGATGCATGAACCTGGCGCTATGTTGAATCGCAGAGAAACCCGGCTGATGACATCACCAGGGGGAAGATGCTGGAAAAACACACTCATTGGTTCCGAGGCCAAGCCTTCCTTTGGCAGCCTAAGACCTACTGGCCGGAGAAGCCATCTGAAAGTCCAGCGGATGCTCCTGAGGAACTGTGGAAGCAAACCTCTGGAGCTACAGCTGTTGACAGTGATACACCCCAGCTTGATGTCAGCACATTCCAGGAGCTCATTGAAGCTGTAGCCTGTCCACTACATGGGGCGGCTTCAGAGACCCACAGCCTGTCAGCAGACAACCTCAGGACAGCTGAATTAGGTATTCTTCGTTGAGCTCAGACTGAGAGCTTTCCAGATGACATGGCCCAGTTGCAGGCAGCAAATCCAGTCTCCGCGAATAGTAGACTAGTCACACTTGCCCCGGAGCTTGACACCGATACCCAGCTCATTCGGGTTGGAGGCCGCCTATGTAGATGTAAAAAGGTAAAGGTACTTTATTGTCACACACACATACATGTGGCGAAATTCATTCTCTGCATTTAACCCATCCCTCAAGGGAGCAGTTTCCCCCAATCACAGCGCCCGGGGACCAACTCCAGATCTGAGCCAGTGCCTTGATCAAGGGCACTGACTGGAGAACCTAGTACATGTTTTTGATGGTGGGGGAAACCGGAGCACCTGGAGGAAACCCACGCAATTATGTGATCAACTAGATCAGGAAGTGCAACATCCAATCGTGCTTGATCCTGCCCAGCCCATTACAAAGTTGATCATCAAACGCTATGACAACGACCTACACCACCCTGGTCCAGAAAGGGTATTCACAGAGATCAGGCAGCGCTTTTGGATCCTGAGAGGATGGCAGGCAATCCACAAGTTCCAACAGAGTTGCCCTGAGTGCCGCAAGTGGCTTGGAACACCTGACATCCCACGGATGGCTGATTTGCCCCCCTCCAGTCTAAGGCTCTACAAATCAGCGTTTTACTTCACCGGAATAGACTGTTTTGGCCCAATTCAGATCAGAGTGGGGAGGCACAACAAAAAGCATTGGGGCATCTTGTAAAAGTGCCTTACAACCAGGGCAGTCTACATAGACCTTCTTTCAAGCATCGACTCTGATTCCTTCCTAATGTCACTCCGTCATTTTGTGTCCAGGAGGGGAAAGCCACACGAGTTCCTTTGTGACAGAGGAACAAACTTCAGGGGTGGTGACAAAGAACTGAAAGAGGCATTCCAGGCCCTCCAGCCTGCCCTGAAATAGCAGCTGACACCCCACCAAGTGCTCCCCACTTTGGCGGCTCATGGGAATGGGAAATACGATCCATTAAGGCAGCACTGTACACAGTTCTTGGAGCACAGACTGTGCCAGAAGAGGTGCTCAGGACAGTCTTGGTAGAGATTGAAGGCATACTTAATTCCAAACCTTTGGGTTATGTGTCCTCGGATGTCTCAGATCCTGTGACTCCAAACTCTCTTCTCATGGGGCGGCCTGACACCTCTCTGCCCCAAGTGATCTATCCAGAGTCTGAGTTGCTAACACGCAAACGATGGAGGCACAGTCAAGTCCTGGCTGACCAGTTTTGGGCCAGATTTGTCTGCCAGTACCTGCCAATGCTACAGCCACGTCAAAAATGGTAAAAGGAGAATGAGAACCTGACCAATGGCACAGTGGTCATGATCGTGGACCCCTTAGGCACCGAGAGCCCTGTTGGAACTGTCAAGGCAGTCCATCCCGGCTCTGATGGAAAAGTGACGGCAGCTGAAGTGCTGGTCAAGGACCTTACCTACCTCCGACGAGTGGCCAGACTGATCAATCTTCCTGCACTTCCAAACGACCACGGATAGATGGACTTTCAGATGCAAATCTGCACAACAGATTTGGGGTGGCGGTAGCACTGCATATTACGGTTCGGTAATAAGATGGTAATAGTGGGTAACAGTGAGGTAATAAAGCGGTAATATATAGGTAATAACATGTAATTACCAAAGTAATAATGTGGTAATACATCACAGTAACAAGATGAAATGCAGGGGTAATAAGGTGATAAGGTAACAGATGTAATTACATGCAATTACAAATGTAATAAGTAGAAAAGGGTTTGATAATAACCATATGTATATCTGGGTAATGGTAATATAGTTATATTAATTTTGTAATAACATGGCAATAATGGGGTAATATATGTTGATGTTTTCACAGTATTATATGCTATGAGCGCAATACCTTCCAAATTAGATAAAACTTCTTGGAATTTAAAATTGGTAATTACCATATTATAATGCTGGAATTCTTCCACCCTTTATGTTCCAAAGATTTCACTTTTGTTTCAAGGTAATACTTCACAAATTATATTTTTAATCTTTTGACTTCTTACCTGGAAATACATCTGGTAGTTTCTGTGTAACTTCCATGAATCAGTACCGCAAAATGCAAAACTGCCTGTTTCTATTGTATAATATTGTAATATTAGAATACCAGAGGTGCAGAGATTACCCTGAAATGCTTCTGGTAGTTTCTCTGCACCTCTGTTATTCTAATATTACTATGAAATGTGTCTTTTCCTGCATGCACGTAACCCTGTGCTGTCTGACCAGCAGCTAAACGCCATCCACCATCAAGCACTGGAGACTGTGATTGTCGTAACTCAGTTCATTGGACTAAGAACGGGTGAAACTGGGAAATGAAACACAATGACCAGTTGCTTACGTATTGATGACTCACAAACATTATACGATCATACGACACTGTAATGCAGTAGTATATACAGTAGCTAACATGTAAGCTGAAATAAAGGAAATACATAATGTATTGTTATACAGTGTACATAGAATAACCTATATTGTTTATCTAAATAAACTAAAATACACTTACATGTAGCACAACCCAAGATAACAGTGGCAAACTAGCTTAATGAGGCATACGGATAGCCTAATATGAGCTATCAATCATCATCAAAAATATACATATTGCACATCAAACTTTCTGACAATAATTAACAAAGATATCAGAACAGTACGTCAGCATCTGTTTCACATACCGAGAATGCTACCAAAGGCATGGAACGTCGAAGATTGAAGCGGATTGTATGGAGAGATAACACATGAGGCTGTCCTGCTCACGTTCAACTTCCTTACTGAAGTCCCATGGTGCAAATGTCCTACAGTTCGTAATGGAACACACACGCATGTGGAACAAACTATATACTATATCTGGATAATGGTAATATAGTTATATTAATATTGTAATAACATGATAATAATGGGGTAATATATGTTGATGTTTTCACGGTATTCATTTAAAATATTTTAATATATATATATATATATATACATACATACATACATACATACATACATATATATATATATATATATATATATATATATACATACATATATATATATATATATATGAATTTAAAATAGTTATATAATATTATTATGCTGAAATTCATCCAACCTTTATGTTCCAAATATTTCCCTTTTGTTTCAAGGTAATACTTTACAAATGATATATTTAATCTTGTGATTTCTTACCTGGACAACCATGAATCAGTAGTTGCAAAAAAATTACCTGTTTCTATTTCATTTTGTTCTGTCCCCATCAGGACATTAGTTCACTTAAATGTTTTTCTTCTCGCATTGCTGGCAGTAGTTTGTTCCACATGCATGTGTGTTCCTTTAAGAACTGTAGGACATTTGCACCATGGGACTTCAGTCAGGAAGTTGAACGTGAGCAGGACAGCCTCATGTGTTATCTCTCCATACAATCCGCTTCAATCTTCGACGTTCCATGCCTTTGGTAGCATTCTCGGTATGTGAAACAGATGCTGATGGTGATTGATAGCTCATATTATCATATTATAGTCAGTATGCTTCATTAAGCTAGTTTGACACTGTTATCTTGGGTTGTGCTACATGTAAGTATATTTTAGTTTATTTAGATAAACAATATAGGTTATACTATGTACACTGTATAACAATACATTACGTATTTAATTTATTTCAGCTTACATGTTAGCTACTGTATATACTACTGCATTACAATGTCGTATGATCGCATAATGTTTGTGACTCATCAATACGTAAGCAACTGGTCATTGTGTTTCATTTCCCAGTTTCACCCGTTCTAAGTCCAATGAACTGAGTTACGACAATCCCAGTCTCCAGTGCTTGATGGTGGATGGTGTTTAGCTGCTGGTCAGATTGCAAAGAGTTACGTGTATGCATGAAAAGAAACATTTCATGGTAATATTAGAATAACAGAGGTGCAGAGATTACCTGGAAACTACCAGAAGCATTTCAAGGTAATCCCTGCACCTCTGTTATTCTAATATTACCATATAATGAAATAGAAACAGGCAGTTTTGCATGTTGCACCACTGATTCATGGTTGTTACACAGAAACTTCCAAAAGCATTTCGAGGTAATCTCTACACCTGTTATTCTAATATTACCATGTAATACAACAGAAAAAAGCAATTTAGCATTTTGCGGTACTGATTCATGGTTGTTACACAGAAACTACCAGAAGCATATCTAGGTAATCTCTACACCTCTGTTATTCTAATATTACCATATAATACAATAGAAACATGCATTTTTGCATTTTGCGGTACTGATTCATGGAAATTACACGGAAACTACCAGATGTATTTCCAGGTAAGACGTCACAAGATTAAACATATAATTTTAAAGTATTACCTTGAAACAAAAGCAAAATCTTTGGAACATAAAGGGTGGATGAATGCATCATAATGTGGTAATTACCAATTTTAAATTCCAAGAAGTTTTATCTAATTTGGAAGGTATTACGCTGATAGTAGCCTATAATACTGTGAAAACATCAACATATATTACCCCATTATTACCATGTCATTAGGATATTAATATAACTATATTACCATACCCAGATATACATATGGTTGTTACTGAACCCTTTCCTACTTATTACATTGGTAATTGCATGTTATTACATCTGTTACCTTATAACCTTATTACCCTAGTATTACATTTTGTTACTGTGATGTATTACCACATTATTACTTTGGTAATTACATGTTATCACCTATATATTACCTCTTTATTACCTCACTGTTACCCCCTGCAGTGCTACCAGGGCGGCTGTACAAAAGCCCATCAGCAGTGCTGTGTTTAGCCAGTTCGGTTTATTTTGTTTCTTGTTTTTGTATTCAGGCAATGTTATTCAATTCCTGTGAATAGGTCATACTATTATTTTGATCAGGCACTCTCACGGTCATTCTCACATGTGCAGGGCATGGTTATGCAGGTTGACTCCTCAGATTGCAGTTTGTTATTTGGTGTGCATGCATCTAATGGTGAGTTGATACCAGTAAATCTATGCATATTTCTAGCTTCAATCTTTTCAATTGAGGCACCGCTTTAAATTTATCTGGCTCTTCAGCCAAATTATGCTAATGTGTTTGTGCTAATGTTGCTATGCTAATGCTAGGACATTCTAGTTGCTAATATGCTACCTTTCTTATGTGTTTCATTGTTAGCCATTGTTAGCCATGTTGCTTAGCCTCAGGCTGTTAGATTAACAGGTCAGGATGTAATGTTAGTTATGCTAATTGCATGTTTTCATTGGACATTGAATTGTCTTTCTTTATGATTATTTCAGAACTAAACCCAAGCTCCCAAGCTTTCATTCACCTGATCCTGATCCATCTCTGTTCTGTGTTGTGGGAGTGAAGACATAATGTAAAATAAATCTCTGAACGACCTTGACAAGCATGGTTTCTGTGTTCTGTCTGGACACCCTGTAGAGGTTGCTAACGGAAATTAAGAAATACATCCCTCATCACCCATAATCCTTTACAGATGCACGCATGCATGCACACACACACACACACACACACACACACACACACACACACACACACACACACACACACACACACACACACACACACACGCACACACATGAACACATAAACACACTCACTGAACACACACACAGATACACACACAGACACACGCACACACACACACACACACACTCACACAGACATACACACACGCACGCATGCACACACACACACACACACACAAACGTATCACACACTCACAGACATAAACATTTTAAAAAGGGAAGCTGTGTGGTTTAGTACGTCACAAACTTAAATTAGTTGTAAACATCTAACTATAGAAAGGGGAACATATCATCTCTGCCGGGCGTAAACCTTCTATGGTCAAACAAAATGATTTTCAGGAAATGAACAAAATGCTCATTTGAAGACATTTTATTGAGCTAATGAAATCAGACAACAACAACCCGTCCCTGTTTGAATATGTGTGACCCTGTGTACTTTAATATAAAGTGTTCTCAGAGTTTATACTGACCTTGGTTTGTTGTGCTGCTCAGCAGTGAGGTCAGAACTGAAGAGAAATGGACCTCAGGTTAGTTTGAGTTTGTGATAAAACAAGACATTTAAAGTTTAAATAATAAATGGAAATAAATAATAAAATATAAATTTAAAATCATGTACACAATATTTCAAAATGACTTGCATCATTTATTCTCATAAATTTGTTATATTTAAATCCAGAAGCATTTTTAGCCAACCAAAAACAATTTTGTATTTCTTTCAGCTGATGGTTTTAGAAACGCTCAAAGAGTTTACTTACAGAGTAGCTGCAAGAGAGATATGTCCTCCATCCTAACAGTTGTGTGAACACTGAAATGATGTCTTCACTTTGTTCACTTCATAGTCATAGCATCACATAAACCCTCCTCCTTCCTCTGTGCCTGGTGACTGGCAGGTTTGTGGTTTCCTCTGCACACACTATGTTTAGTTGCCATGAAGCACATACATTCATGTAACGTTATTGCCTTTTGCGATGCTTTTGACTCTTTTAAAAAAAAAACATGGTCAGTAAACCTAATTTAAATTACATTATACCACATTTTTTAGTTAATCCTCGTGTTTCACTTATATTTATCCCCGTTTATAAAAACTTTCTATTTCAGAACCTTGACAACAGAAAAAAGAGACAAATGTTGGAAAAAGCTTCAAAAAAAAAATCAAAAACATCACCAAAGGTGACAAAAACTTGTTAAAAAGTGTCAACTCGCAGTGTTGTGGTTTCTATAACATGAAGTGGAGAGAATTAAAACTAAATTAAGATGTTGAGATGAAAAATGACACCTGAACGTAAATAATACGATGTCAACACTGTTTTGTTGCCTGAGGTGAAAGATATCTTTTCACAAAGATTCACAATGTTTATTTGAATCTCAGAGATTCATAAAAAAATTACTTCATGATTTTCAAATAAACCAGCTGTATCTTCAGTTCAGTATCCGCAGTTTTGTTGAGATGAAGTGAACAGAGGGTGATTTTGTACCAGCTGTATTTTCCTGTGTAGAACACGAGTCCATCCAAACGTGCAAATGTTTTAACTAATGGCACTTTCATTTAATTGAATTTCACTTGAGTTGTCTTTGCCTCTTTTGTGTTTTGTTTTACGATTGTAAATTGTTTTTTATGTAACTAATTTGTTCTGCTATCTTGTTCAGGTCTCTCTTATAAAAGATATTTTATATCTCAGTGAGACTAACCTGGTTAAATAAAAAAAATAAAAAACATGGCCGCTGTTAAAGATGAACTGAACTGGAATTTGAGTGAAGGTGATATAACAGATGTATTTTATTTCTTCTTCTTGTTACAATGATTAAAATGGCTGAATTTGTTAAAAGGGGTAAAATGGTACATTGAAAGTGTTGTTGTTGTTACATGGGCGCCGCCAGCTACGTCACTGGCATGGTAAGCAGCCATGGAACGTAAACAGTCAGAGGCTAACGGACATGGCTGAGGAAACGGAAACCAACTGCAGTAATGAATTGTATAGGGCTAAGGCAGCTAGGGTTACGATACATTTCCACAGGCTACCTTTGACAAGGAAACCAGTCCTCAACTCATGGCTAGCTGCCCTAAAACTGGCTAGCCCTCCAACAGCCCCTGGACTTAGTGAGCATTTTTTAGCGACAGACTATTTAGAGAGTTGTACTTTTGATATAACAGGGTCACTGGTGAGGGTTAAGTCCAACAGACTGAAACCTGAGGCCATACCCTCAATAATCGACTTTTCAGGC
Organism: Perca schrenkii; assembly: GCA_025617405.1. Taxonomy (NCBI): domain Eukaryota; kingdom Metazoa; phylum Chordata; class Actinopteri; order Perciformes; family Percidae; genus Perca; species Perca schrenkii. The sequence goes on from CM046805.1 coordinate 25,484,157, forward strand.
TACAGTACAGGGCAGACCGATAGACCAACGGCCAGTACCAACACCAGCGATGCTATCTGCCGCAGAGACGGCGCTGAAACGCTGACATCAGGCAGAAGACAGAGAGGGATGTTTAGCTGTTATCCAGCATGCTAGCAAGTCTACTAGGCAAAGGGCTGGATGTAACGTTGTCGTCACATACACAAAACACGTACATATTCACTTACACACACAAATAAAGCCTAACGGGTAGGCTTTATAGCGTTCAACAAAACTGAGACTGACACACTGGGCATTCATTGAACTTGGGTCACAAAACCAAGCTAGATACCACACGCTCCAACCTAGGGAAAGGGCTAGCAGCTAAACACGTTAGAAACACTTATGTCAAACTCCACAAGCTAGCACTCCGACCATACACTGTATGAATAAATCCTGACTCTGACGATATCACAGATCAATAATAATGCGTTACTAGCTGCTAACTAAACCACAGCAGGTCTGTAAACAGAATCCAGTGTCCCTTTCTACTAACCCTGAAGCTAGCTGACTGCCTCAGGGCACATCGTTGATGCAGAGAGAGTTCAACTTGCAGAAAAAGCTGCTAGTTCCATAGTAAGAGGTATCTGTGCAGTATACATTTGTGCAATATCCATCAACGACCACAAGGAAAGAATCTGCCAACTCTACACTAGCCTAAAGTAAACGGCAAAACTCATGAATCCTCCGTGCATCTAGGGTCAACCTGGGGTGACTCTCCTACGTGCAGCAAACTTTTTTTTTTCTTTTCAAACTTTATTTATTTTGGTTTTATCTTTTGCATGCAGCTAAATTAACCAGTGATCCCATTGGATGAATTCGTCCAATCACAGATGGATCACAGTTGCAGTGTCCATGCTCCGGCAGCGCCCACACACACACCAGTCACTCCCCCCCCACACGATCCTGTACTGCAGGTGGAGGCTGAAACTGATCATCCTCCATGTGGTGGTAGTCAGACACTACAGACTTGTCCCTCACAGGCTCAAATGCGTAACCTATGCCATTAAAATTACTCATTTTCATGTGTATTTAATATGCTGCACTGTAACCTATATACATTTGCAGGTCCTACCATGCCAGTGACATCATCAAAATTTTCAGCGTTCTAATACTAACAAACGTAATTTTTGTGTTGCTTAAAAAAAGCTATATTGATTTTTTATTAATTAATTTTTAATACATTTTTATTTGTCTAACACGTACACGTTATCAATGCTGATTATTTCAGTTCAGTTCATCTTTATGTTGAGAGGAAGTGAACAGGGGGTGATTTTGTAGGTCTTTGGTGTTTTTTGCCCCCCAACGTCTCTTCATTGGCAGCGCGGCAATGGTTATGTTTAGGTTTAAGATGAGGGTTAGCTGCCTGGTTGCAAAAAACACCATTGAGTGATTTTGTACCACGACACCACAGCTCTCTTTGGATCTTTGTTTTACTGAGTGAGTCTGTAATGACACAACATGGGCTACTCAGACTACTGTGAGGGATACATAAAATGATAAAGTAAAATAAATGCAAAAATAAAGTAAACATGCCCTGCCTCATGTGTAATAGATCACAGGTAAACACAGAAACCTCGTATGTGCACACACACACACACACACACACACACACACACACACACACTAGAACAGTACAAATACACATCACATTCGTTCTATAAAAATCCCACAGGAAAACTACATTTCCCATAATGCCGCGGGTTGTAAGGCGCGACTCTGAGCATGCAGCGGCAAAGCAGCGGCACTTCAACAGAACACAGTACGATACAAACTTTCGCAATAACTTTGAAACACATTACAATACAGACTCCAGCCCTACACACCACATCTGTCCCTCATCACTCCTCCAGAACATGAGTCATGGCGTAGTGCATCAACATTGGAATTACGTTTATAAGTGGGATACTCTGTCAACATATCTGTCTCACTCAGTTTCCAAAACAGACTAAGAGAGAGAGCTCATGCACATGTACAACAATACACAGGTGATTCGCCGATCACACTTATCAACACATCTAAATGAAAATAAATGTACATGAAACATTGCAACTTTATTTTGGCTGAAAACAATTCAACAACAGTGACACAGCTAATCTAACACAATCACTGTATTATAAATTACATTATAAGAAGGTAGTAAAATCCATACCACCCCTGTAATTGTCGACAAATGGAACATCCTACTTCCCCTTTTGAGACAGTACCACTGAAGAAAATAAGGTTAGCTGGCATATACACAAAAGACACTATTACACTATTTTGCCTGAAAACGCTTCCAACACGCTTGCGTGTTGCATGAAAAATAGGCGTCAGTCCTATTTCTAGCATGCATACGTTTTCAGCGTGTCACACAGGTAGTGTGTAACCTGTTAACATGGGAGCTGAAATATAAACGGACACGCCACACAGTGGACACGCTCACGCAACGCAGCCAGTGTGTAGCCGGCGTAAGTCATGTATGTCATGGTAGTAAAAAAAGAGTGGCTACCTGTACATCTTTGCTAACCAGTACAAAAGGCATCAATAAATCGTTGGGGAGTATCACGCTTTTTTTCCCCAATAATTTTGGAGGGTCATAGAAAAATGTATTGCTGGCGAAGGCAGGGTAAAGTCTATTTTGACTAAAGATCACAAAACTCCTCCAGTAGTCCCTCAAATAAAAAACAAACAGTCCCTTAGGGGGTTGGGGTTAGGGTTAGGGTTAGGGTTAGGGTTAATTTGGGACACTATACTGCATGTATACCCAAATCCTCTTCAGATTTCTGTAATTCAGTGATGAACTAATTAAAAAGTTAAGAGAAGGTGCTGTGCTGCCACCTGCTGGCTGTCCGACTCAACTGATATGATTCTTTCATCCAAACACATTTTTACAATGAGCGTCTCATTCCCACTCTCAGCAGTGATAGGGAGCTGATGTTAAAGACACTGACTGACCTGAGAACTGAAATACAAACCCTGTAAAAGACAGAAAGTAATGCAGACCAATTTCATTAAAAACTATGGAAAATAAGCTTTATTAAAATATAAAATATTCAGGGTTACAGAGATAGCTGTGGTTGGCAGTAAAGGAGCAATTCAAACTTAAAGCAATGGTTTCATATTGAATATGTTTCAATCATAATTATATAAAGACGGCCGGGGGAACTGTTTCTGATCTACGGAGATTTCAGCTTCTTTTCAGATCAGTTCAGAAGTGATGCTCTCTGGTGACAGCGGTGATGTCATTCTCATATTCATCATCCAATCCCTCCTCAGCCTGGGTGGGCGAGGTCATCACCATGGCAACAGGTAGGCCGTTTCCTACAGTCAGAGCAGGTTAGAAAGAAAATGTAGATAATTGATCAGCTGAAGAGTTCTGTTAGAGACAACCAAACATCACTGACTCTTTATTACATCTCAGCAGTGTTATAGACTGTCTATTCATGTATATTGTGTTATTACAATATCACTTTCGCATATCCTTTGTCTTACTTACACCTAACTTTGCACCGACTTGTAATATGTAATGCCTACATGTGGCCTATTGTTTTCTTGTACTATATTGAATGTGAAACTGTTTGTTGTCCTGCACGCTTATGCTTTATTCTTGGCCAGGTCACCGTTGCAAATGAGAACCTGTTCTCAACGGCCTACCTGGTTAAATAAAGGTTAAATAAAAATGAAAATAAAACACCAGAGTGGTGAGATTGATTGCAAGGCCAGTGAATAATTCAAAGAGTTACCTGTGGCCCTGCGTCGATATAAAGACACCATGAAGAAAGTGGAGATGCAGAATGGACAGAACACCACCAGGTGGCAGACCAGTCGGACCACAAGAGGGATGTGGTCTGAGGTCGGTGGCAGAGAGCTCAACGGAGGGCTTGTGGTCATAGGAGACCTTGTGGCTGTATGTTTCTCTGTAGAGAGAATCAGCTGTCAGGTGAATATCTGGATGAATGAACTCCTGAAATCAAAGGTAACCTCCTCACCTGTGACAGAGACCCAGCTGGATGGAGACTCTCCAACACACAAGAAATTTTAGGATCCAGTAGCTTAGACAACCTTACTGTAACACAAAAAACACATATACACACATATATCACACATACATAAGAATAAAAATAAAAATCACCCGCAGAAATGCAATGACCATGATAAGGTCTGTGCATGTGAACAATCTGACGAATTTTCTACAATTTTAACTATTTTAGTATTATGGCACAGCATACTAAAGATGAGAGTGGTTTTCATTATGCCCAACAGTGTGTAGTTGGTTAGACTAAAATCTGGTAACATGAATGAAGTGTGTGCCATGTGGTGCAAAAGTTTGATTTTGATAATGTTATATGTAGTTTTGGTTGCAGTGCTTCATTCTGCAGGATATATGAGGTATTTTGCAGTTTGGGAGTGTGGTTTTGTCAATTGTGTTAAAGGAGAATTCCGGCCAATTTTTACGTTAATCTTGATCGCTATAGCTACGCGAGTACTTTCGATAGAAAAAACCCCGACCCAAATCAGTGCAGGTAACATGGAGAAGCTGCAACTACGTACTACAAGCGTCCCCTGAGCTAAAACGGCAGTGCTCGGGGCAAGTTTTAGAGTGCCTTTGTGCCTCTTAACAGACACAAAAGGAAATTAATATGTTTGTGCCACATGGACAGGGCCCTTACATGTCGACAAGATGCGTTTTCAACTCAGACATTGTTTAAATTCACCTACCCTGGTCCCTGTCTCGATCCTGCCGGTAGCTAGCTTGCCCTGCTAGCTGATAGCCGTTAGCTGCTAGCTGCCATTTGGTGAGTGTATTCAGACAGGCTTCTGTGATAATCATCCCAATAACAATCCACGGAGCGGTGGTGGTGTGGCTATGTCCTCCAGAGGACAGGTCATGTCTCGTCTTGAAGTGTATTCCCCCCTAAAAAAAACAGTAGTGCGGTAGTAGCTGTTAGCTGCCCTCCGGTGAGTGTGTACAGCCAGATAGCTGTTAGCCATTAGCTGCTAGCTGCTGTCCGGAGCGCCCGGTATCGAATGTTTTGAGTGTAGCCCAGAATGTAACTTTGTCCAGTTTATTCTTCCGAGGCGAATAGAACGGGCAGCTACGTGCGGGTCCGACCATGCTGTATTTGTTGCTATCACCTAGCAACCGTCTCTACGTGAGGAAAGCTGTGAAAGCCAGGTGAAGTTTTCGGAGGAGTCATAGCCAAATCAGTCTAATACATTGATGCCATCAACACAAAGTTCAGGAGCGCAATACTACTGATATAGTTTGAAGTTCCTGTGACATGATGTTTCCAGTCTACGGTTCAGACTCAAACACACAGAGCTCTGAAGCAGACCTGTGCTTTGCTTAGTGTCCACTCTCTCTGTAAAATTAGGAGAGACGGCATTCATCCCACCTGGGACGGAGCCGCTCTCATATCAAAAAATCTGACCGAGTCTATTATCGGTCATAAACCATGACAACCCAAGTTTGATATTAGTAATCAGAGGTGCAGTGCAATGCTCCCCTCTGTGCTTCCGTTGGAGCAGTCGCCCACTCATAGCCTAATAACCACAATATCTTTCCCCCGACTCAGATCGGTTAAATCAAAGGTAAACAAAAGATGCGCTATACTTAACAACCTAATTGGAATTAAAACAACTGCAACGATAGAACAAAATAGGAAAATTAGATGTGGACTATTAAATATTAGATCTCTGTCTTCTAAAGCAGTATCGGTAAACAATTTGATTTCAGTTAACCAAATTGATCTATTCTGCCTTACTAAAACCAGGCTGGGCCATGAAGAATATGTTAGTCTAAATGAAGCCACTCCTCCCAGTCATATTAATACTCAAATTCCTAGAGGCTCAGGCCGAGGAGGGGGAGTTGCAGCCATCTTTGATTGAAGCCTGTTAATTAATCATAAACCTAAACTAAATTATAACTTGTTTGGAAGTCTTGTTCTTAATCTTCAACATCCAAAATGGAAAATGTTACAGCCAATTATATTCGTTGTTATTTACAGGGCTCCAGGTCCGTATTCTGAAATTTTTATCATGTTTAGTCCTTATATCAGACAAAGTACTTATTGTAGGTGATTTTAATATCCATGTGGATGTTGACAATGATAGCCTTAGTACTGCTTTCAACTCATTATTGGATTCAATTGGTTTCAGTCAGAGTGTGCACAAGGCGATGCACTGTTTTAACCACAACCTCGACCTTGTGTTGGCATATGGTATTGAAATTGAGGATTTAATAATATTTCCGCAGAATTCGGTATTATCAGATCATTCTTTAATTACTTTCGAATTCTTAATACCTGACTATACTAAATTAGATAAAAACTTCTACACTAGATGCCTATCTGACAGTGCTACAGCTAAATTTAAGGAAGATATTCCAATAGCATTTGACTCTATGTCATGCCTTAACATAACAGAGGACCTTTATGTAAACCTTAGTCCCTCTCAAATTGATACATTTGTAGACGGTGCTACGACCTGCCTACGGACGACTTTAGACTCTGTTGCTCCCCTCAAAAAGAAGATGATGAAGCAAAGGAAACTGGCACCTTGGTATAACTCCCAAACTTGCAAATTAAAACAAATCTTGCGAAACCTCGGAAGTAAATGGCGTTCCACCAAAGTGGAAGAATCTCGTTTGGATTGGCAAGAAAGTCTCAAAACCTATAGGAAGGCCCTAAGAAAGGCCAGATCAGACTATTACTCATCACTAATAGAAGAAAATAAGAACAACCCAAGGTTTCTTTTCAGTACTGTAGCCAGGCTGACAGATAGTCACCGCTCTACTGAGCCATCTATTCCTCTAGCTCTGAGTAGTGATGACTTCATGAGCTTCTTTAATGTTAAAATTATAACAATTAGAGATAAAATCTATCACCTTTTGCCCTCAACTTCTAACGGTTCACCTTTAAACGCAGGACCGCTAGAAAGAACAAATAGTCCCGACATATTTTTAGACTGCTTTTATCCTATAGACCTTCAACAATTCATGTTAAAGATATCCTCAGCTAAGCCATCTACCTGTCTCTTAGATCCCTTCCCAACGAGACTACTCAAAGAAGCGCTACCCGTGGTTAACACTTCATTACTAGATATGATCAATATGTCTTTATTAACAGGTTATGTACTGCAGTCATTTAAAGTAGCTGTTATAAAACCTCTTCTAAAAAGAAACACCCTCGATCTTGAGGTCTTAGCAAACTATAGACCTATATCTAACCTTCCCTTTTTATCCAAGATCCTTGAGAAGGTAGTTGCTAATCAGTTATGTGATTTTCTACATAGCAGTAGTTTATTTGATGACTTTTAATCAGGATTTAGAAAGAATCATAGCACAGAGACGGCACTGGTGAAAATTACTAACAACATTCTAACTGCTTCAGACAAAGGACTTGTCTCCGTACTTGTTCTACTAGATCTTAGTGCTGCATTTGACACTATTGACCATACAATCCTGTTACAGAGATTGGAACACTTAGTTGGCATTAAAGGAATCACACTAAGCTGGTTCAAGTCCTATTTCTCTGATCGATCTCAATTTGTTAATGTTAATGATGAATCCTCCAAGTACGCTAAAGTTAGCCATGGCGTTCCACAAGGCTCAGTGCTGGGTCCAATTCTATTCTCCTTATATATGCTTTCTCTTGGTAATATTATTAGGAAACACTCAATTAACTTTCACTGTTATGCAGATGACACCCAATTATACTTGTCAATCAAACCAGATGAAACCAGTCAGCTAGCTAAACTTCAAGCGTGCATTAAAGATATAAAATCCTGGATGACCTATAATTTTCTGATGTTAAACTCTAACAAAACTGAAGTTATTGTGCTGGACCCTAAACACCTCCGAACCTCATTATCTAAAGACTTAGCTACTCTGGATGGTATTGCCCTGGCCTCCAGAACTACTGTCAGAAATCTAGGGGTTATTTTTGATCAGGATATATCCTTTAACGCCCGTCTAAAACAAACCTCAAGAACAGCTTTTTTTCATCTTCGTAATATTGCCAAAATTAGGAATATCCTGTCTCAAAACGATGCTGAAAAACTAATCGTTTTTAATTCGTTACTTCCAGGCTGGACTACTCTAATTCCCTACTGTCAGGTTGCTCAAATAAGTCCCTTAAAGGGAAACTTCACCGATTAGCATTAAGCTTTGTATCAGTAGAAAGCTGGTAGTATTTTTGAATGACCGTGCTTCCCTCCCTCATGTCCCCCTGAGAGGGGAGATCTCTGTATTGTGGGTCTGGAAAAAAGCCTCAGATGATCATCTCATCTGAGGTTTTTTTGCCCAGAGGCAAAAGACTACAGCCTGTATTAGGAGCCACTTCCGCATAGCCCAAAAGGGGTTGGACTGTTGGCTTTTTCCGGAGATTGCCGAGGAAAAACCAGTGTCAGCCATCTTGAATCCTCGCTTAGCTTCTCAGCAGGAGCAGAAACTGTTCATCCCGACGGAAATTTTAGAACAACAATTATGTGCATTCAAACTACCACACACGTGTACCACCGGGATACACTGGTACACATCGAAGAATACGCAGGACACTTTATTACAGATGGAATACTCCACACACTACGCGAGCTTCGCCTGCACGGAGACCAGCGGTGGTGCTCAATGCCTCTGGCCGGTAAAGAGACCTCATCAGCAGGGAGCGTTGAACGAGTGTGCCGGTGGAAAGCTAACGCTAGCCGGCCACCTGTTCCACCAATCCTGCTTGCAAGTGTCCGCTCATTAAACAAACTGGACTACATCCAACTTCAACGAAACTCCCAACGTGAGTTCAGAGACTGCTGTGCTGTGTTTTTGTTGTTGTGGAAATATTGCTGTGGACAATCCAGCTTGCTGTCACTGGGTAAGAATACTAGTGGAGGTGGGCTGTGTTACCCAGGACTGCCTGTTGCAGAAATGGGGTGATTTATATCCAACTAACTGCTAACTGCTGGTGGAGTTTGTGACTGTAAAATGCCGACAATTCTAGCTACATCCCACGCAAATGTACGGCTGTGTTTATACTCGATGTTTATACCACAGCCTACCAAGAGCTAATGCTAGTAGCTATGTGTTAGCATTCTTTTATTACATGGCTTGGTTGAATTCTAATGTAGAATGCGGTCTGTTATTTCTTGTTATACCATGGTCTGGGTGAATACTCGATTCTGATTGGCTGCAGGGTGTCCATTAAAAAGTGATGTAGGACACCTACTAAAGGAGTTCGGTGAAACTGACTGTTTACTGTTCTATATGAATGCGCTACATTAAATCAAAAAGGAAATGTGGATTTATTATTTCCAACTCGTCCTCTGAACACCACAGGATGGCGCTAAAACACAGAGAATAATGTTATCTCACATCCCGTTCACTGTTCAGGTCGCTGCCGCTGCAGCCGACAGTAACGTTACACATCGCGGATCAAATTCTTCGTAAAAGTCGTTATATTGTTTTGGGGACAACGACATGGCTGGATAGCTAGCTTGTCTTGTTGTTCAACATACTGTCAAATTATTTTTACTGATTGCCAACTGTACACAACGTTATTGACTTTGGATCTTGCTAGCATAGCGTTAGCTTTCTGGCTTGTAGCTAAACTGAAGGGTTCTATCAGCTGAGCGGACTATATAAATATCTCCGGTTGCTAAGGGAGGCAAGTCGTATCTAAGGTTCTTCCTAATTCCTGGTGGAGAGAACAACATTTGCATTGCATAAGAAACTGATGGATGGGAATGATTGTTCCAGGTATTAGTCAAACCGTCAGGCGTAACCAGGGAAACAGAGTTATTGTTTGGATAAACTTTAGATTTCGATTGTAAAACGTATTAAAATATGAACTAATGTTTTAAAAATGTGTTATTTAAGCAAATGACCATGATAAAAGCGGGTTAATGCCCTTCGAGGTGTCCATTGTCAGGTATTAATGCGCGTCGGACGGTTCACGCCTTGCCGTCGTCCATTAATACCTGACAATGGACACCTCGTCCCACTAGAACACTGCGCTCCCAGAATGCAGAGTTACTCGTGGTACCTAGAGTCTCTAAAAGTAGACTGGGAGCCAGAGCATTCAGTTATCAGGCTCCTCTCCTATGGAACCAGCTCCCAATCTGGGTTCGGGGGCCGAAACCGTCACCACATTCAAGAATGAACTTAAAACTCTCCTATTTGATAAAGCTTATAGTTAGGCAGTGAGGAGTTGCAGTGTCCACCTAACTGGGCCACCTGCTTCTCTTCATAATTGTTAGATTAATAATATATAACAAAGTAGAAGGAGGCAGGCCAGCACAGCCCCAACCAGCAGTGGAGAGTTCCAAGCCCGAACAGGCCACCTCTCCTTATGACCTTATGACCTGTCTCTCTTAGTTATGCTGTTATAGTTTTAGACTGCCGGGGGACTTCCTTCCTTTGACACACTGAGCTGCTCTCTCCTCTCCCTTTCTATTACCATTTGTGTGCATCCCGTCCCAGAAATGCTTGTTACTAATTCTAGCTTCTGGGGAGTTTACTCCCCGGAGTCCTTATGTTTTTTCACCCAGCGTATTTCCTTGGAGAACGTTGGCACCAAGATCTTGGTTGCAGCTGTCGCCGTGGTCCTGCTGCACTCCCTGCTGAGCTCAGCGGTGCCCTGCAATGTCATGCTGCATCCTGCTGAACCCTGCTGCTTCCTGCTACAAACTCTGGATACGTCACCCCATGTATTGTTGTGATTGGTCGTAGTGTTATCCAATTGTGTGCAGTGAGATTTTTAAATGCATGCTTGGTGATGGGCGACTTTCATTACTCGATGCCAGAACCTTAATCCTTTCAGATTTGGGTTTGGACTTCCAGGCTCTCATCTCTATCTTACAGTTTTTTCCAACTGCTTACACACGTTTTCAAAACTATGTCTCCTTTTTTCAAAACTCTACACACAATTCCTAAAACTGCACACACAAAATGCTAAATGCCTCACATCTCCTTCAAAATGAAACCCTGCATTCAAAATACCATAAACACATCTCAAAATGAAGCATTTGCATCAAATGGCAAACACTTTTTTCATAATAGTAAATGTTTGGATATACCATGTACACACTGTTGTTCTAAATCTAAGGCTCTTTTGTCTAGGTTTATATATACATTTACAATGTTCTAGAGAGAAAGTAAATCTGCTGAAAGTGGTTGAAAAGTGCACCTGTAAAAAACAATGTAATGTTACAATAAAACAGAAAATATTTATTGGGCAAAACATGACGTTAGCAAGAGTAGCACAGTGTTGTATACAGTACCATGAAAAAAGAACACAAAAGTATAAACATATGTAAACCAAATATATCATTTTTAGAATAAAGAATGTGTGTGTGTGTGTGTGTGTGTGTGTATGCGTGTGTGTGTTGTGAGTGTTTGTGCCTGCTTGTGTCGGGGCGGGGGTGTGTGTTTGTGTGTGTGTGTGTGTGTGTGTGTGTGGGGGGGGCAGAATTGTATGCACTGTGCAAAATAAAGTCTGATTGATTGTGAAAGATCTAATGCTGAAATAGTCATTAGATAGTTTCATGCAGTATGGACGCCACTATAAAGCTACTCAAGATGGGCTTCTCTCCCTGATCTCATCAGAGATGGCTCTCCTTCTTACTCTTCTTCCCTCCTCCTCCTCCTCGTTGTTATCCCCTGTCTCTTCCTCCTACTCCTCTTACTCTCTGTCTATTGTTGGCATCCATTGTTCAAAACTGGTAATCTGACCTTTGACCTTTGTATAGGCCTATACTAAAGCAATGATTGGTTAGTGTTCAGTTATGACATAATGTGTTTGCAAATGTGAGGAGTGTGTGTGTGCCCTGGTAAATAAGTGTAGCATTTTGATTGGTTGTGTTTAGAAATGGAAAGCAAGTCACTTCCTGTTAGATTTTTGTGTCTTAGATAGAGAATTGTGTGTAATGTTTTGAAAAAAGTGTGCAATTGAAAACTGAGTGAAAGGCTGAGAAATAGCTTATGGTTTTGGAGTTTTGCTGTGTAGTTTTGCACTTTGAGTGAGAGGTTTCAAAAATCGTGTGACATGAAAAGATTTTTTGTGTAAGCAGTTGGAAAAAACTGTAAATAGGGTTCATTTTCTATTTTTACCGGAGAGGAAAACAAGTTGCATGGTCGACGAGAAGACAACACAAGTACATCACAAACTTCAAGTAAATTAGTTCTAAGAATCTGATCTAAAGAAAGGGGAACATATCATCTCTGCCGGGCGTAAACCTTGTATGTTCAAAAACGTTGCTTTACAGGAAATTAACAAAATGCTCATTTGAAAACATTTTATTGAGCTAATGAAGTCAGACAAAATCAACCCTCTCCCTGTTTGAATATTTGTACCCCTGTGTAGTTTAATATAAAGTGTTCTCAGAGTTTATACTGACCTTGGTTTGTTGTGCTGCTCAGCAGTGAGGTCAGAACTGAAGAGAAATGGACCTCAGGTTAGTTTGAACTTTTACAGCAGACAGACTCAGGGAAGATGGAGTCCACACTAAATACTCTCAGCGTCTTCCAGCTTTAACACCAGTTTATTCTGCTTTTCTAACACGCTACAGCTCTGTCCAATAAACTCTGACGTTAACCATTTGAATATCAGGATGAATGAACTCCTGAAATCAAAGGTAACCTCCTCACCTGTGACAGAGACCCAGCTGGGTGGAGACTCTCCAACACTGCTGATGTTGCACTTGTAGAGGCCTTCATCAGACCTGGAAACATGGTGGATGGTCATGTGACCTGCAGGCTCAGTCCTGATGAAGGAGCCATCTTTATAGAAACCAGCTGAGAGGTTGGAGGACCTCTTTGTTTTACAGGTCAGAGTGAGGTCTTCTCCCTCCATCACAGGGAGGACAGGACTCTGCAGGATCACTGGTCCACCTCAACACAGAGACAAACTACAGCATGTCATCCATTCACACACAGCTTCATCAATACTGACTCCACAGTCTGATCTTACCAGTGAAAGTGATGTTGATGCTGTTACTGGTTGCTCCCTCTCTGGACTCACACCAGTAAACTCCAGTGTCGAAAGAGTCCATTAAGGTGATACAGATAGAACCAACATATATTCCCCAGTCATCTTCACACTGAAGACTTTCACAGGACGTATACACGAAAAAAACGTCAAAATCGTAACCCGTCCACGACTTAATAGATAAAAATAACGTAACTATTACACGACCTGGCGTGAGACTGGGTTGCACTGAACATACACAGATGCACACACAGAAATACACACACAAACACACACACATTTACACAGAGACACACACACACACACACAGACACTCACTGCAAGGGCGTAAATCCCAGGGGTTCAGGGGGGTCAGGACCCCCCCCCCATCTAAGGGTTGTCCCCCCCTACAAATATCATTAAAACAATGCTGTGTATTGTAAATAACATGATGATGTATACTTAAAATATCTGTGTAAATTGTAAAACAATCCACCCCCCAAAAATGTTTTTTAAGTTTAGAAACATTTTGAGTCCCCCCTCCCTTGTGTAACAGAGTTATTTAGTGATTCCACTTGCCAGGGTTTAATCATCCAATACCAAGAGGTTTTATTGACATTCTGTCTTGTGGTTGGTCAGTGGGCGTCTCCTCTTTAGATATATGCCCTTGTACGTTATTTAGCGGTGCCAGTGCACGAGGAGTGTGCTCGTGGTATGTTGGATCGTACCCAGTCATAAGCACATTTTAATTGTTTCTTTTAATAATATTTCATTTACATGCCATGTTGATATGATGATGTATAATTACGTCGGTAGAATGTTGCGACGGCTATGTATACTGTTTGAAATGCTTATCTCGTGCAATGTACAGAGAGTGCTAAGGTCATGCTATTTAGCTTAGCCGGCTAGTTAGCGTAGCATGCTAGGTCGCTAATTTGCTTTTGTCCATCTGTAATTAGAATGACTGGGTGTGTATATGAAGGTAAATATGGTGCAAAACGTGAGAGCTTGTAGAATACGATGTGAAAACCTGCAGAACAAAAAATCTGAACTTGTATGTTATAATTTGCACTTGTAAAATTAAAATTTGCACTTTTAAAACTAAAATTTGCACTTGTAAAAAATATTTACACACGCTATCTGAATTTGAAGTCACAAAAAGAAAAAAACACTTGTAAATTTAAATTTGCACTTGTAGAAAATATTCACACACCTGTATTCTGAATGTGAAGTCGCAGAAAAAATATTCACAAATGTGTCGATTGATATTTGCATGAACACAGTGACAGTTGCAAACTTGTAATGCAACATTTCAGGCTTCAGGTTCATTTTCCATCACAAGCACAAGTCAGTGATTACAGCCTCTCGAATCTTTCACTGTATGTGCTCTCTCGCATCACAATGTGGCGAATCTGCGCCTCGACATTTGCAACACTTCTTGCGATACATTTGGTGCAAAACTAATCTGTACCTGTGGACTTAGGCTGTGGAGCTCTGAGCCAACAGGACGGGGGAAGCAGGGTTTCTATCGCCAGATGGACAACTCTCGCTTATTTATCTATGTAGCATGGAAGCTAGGTGGAATAGCGAGCTAGCGTTAGCTAACTAACCAACCAGCCTGCTTCTAAATAAATACCTTTTAATTATCTTAACACTTTTTAACAGTCAAACTTAAACACTAGCAGTGAGCTCCAGGTCCTGCAGCCGCAGACGGACCGTCACCAGCAGGGATTGGCCAGCGTAGCAACATATTATCGCCAGAAAGCTTCGCTGCCGACCTCGACCTACAGTTGGAGCTCCAGCGGGACAGGGAGAGCCCCGCACCCAGTAGCAGCGGCACATCCCCCGGCCATGACCACAGCTTGCTCAAATGTGTATGTGTGTGTTCATTGTGTGTTTGTGTGTGTGTGTGTGTGTGTGTGTCCGTGTGTGTCTGTGTGTGTCCATGCTTTAACTTTGCGGTGGAAGAAGACTATTTTAAACTCGAAAGGCAGCTCTTTTTTGTTGCAACACAGACACACACTTTTTTTTTCAACTGATAACTTACATACCCAAGTTCAATCAACACATACATTTTTTTAAATAGTCAACCCAATGAATAAATGCAAGTTTAACTTTCAAAAACTCATAAAGTTGAGTTCAAAATCCACAACTTGTATAAGCTTGTTCAGTTAAAAATAAGAAATAAGACATTTTACAGTGTACATATATCTGGACTAAACTTTGACAGTAATGATTATCCCCTAAGAGTTTAATCTACCAGTTAGCTCCTCTGGTAGCTAAGAGTTTAATCTACCAGTTAGATCCTCTGGTAGCTAAGAGTTTAATCTACCAGTTAGTTTAATCTACCAGTTAGCTCCTCTGGTAGCTAAGAGATTAATCTACCAGTTAGCTCCTCTGGTAGCTAAGAGATTAATCTACCAGTTAGCTCCTCTGGTAGTTAAGAGATTAATCTACCAGTTAGCTCCTCTGGTAGTTAAGAGATTAATCTACCAGTTAGCTCCTCTGGTAGCTAAGAGATTAATCTACCAGTTCGCTCCTCTGGTAGTTAAGCGTATGGGGCTCTGGATATGTCAACCCATATTGTTGTGATTGGTCGTAGTGTTATCCAATTGTGTGCAGTGAGATTTTCAAATGCACTCAGAAGACAGCACGATATTTAAGTTTGAAGAGGGGACTTTAGAAAAGGGAAGCTGTGTGGTTTAGTACGTGACAAACTTTAAGTAGATTATTTCTAATTATCTAACTATAGAAAGAGGAACATATCATCTCTGCCGGGCATAAGCCTTGTATGTTCAAACACGTTGTTTTTCAGGAAATGAACAAAATGCTCATTTGAAAACATTTTATTGAGCTAATGAAGTCAGACAAAATCACCCCGTCCCTGTTTGAATATGTGTAACCCTGTGTTCTTTAATATAAAGAGTTCTCAGAGTTTATACTGACCTTGGTTTGTTGTGCTGCTCAGCAGTGAGGTCAGAACTGAAGAGGAATGGACCTCAGGTTAGAGTTAGTGATACAACAAGACATTTAAAGTTTAAATGATGAATGGAAATAACACAAACACTTTGTCTGTAAAATCATGTACACAACATTTCAAACTGACTCACATCATTTCTTCTCATAAACTTGTTATATTTACATTCAGAAGCATTTTTAGCCAAACCAAAACATTTAATTTTGTATTTCTTTCAGCTGATGTTTTCAGAAACACACAAAGAGTTTTCTTACAGAGTAGCCGCAGTAGAGCAGTAGAGAATGTGTCCTCCATCCTAACAGTTGGTGAAATGATGTCTACACTTTGTTCAGTTTATAGTCATAGCATCACATAAACCCTCCTCCTTCCTCTGTGACTGGCAGTGTTGTAATTTCCTCTGCACACACTATGTTTAGTTTCTACGTTTTTGCGTTTTGCCCTTTAAAAGAAAAACGTGTTGTCACTTTTTTCAACATTTAAAAAAAAAAAAAATGTTAAACCTAATTAAAATT
The DNA here is from genome assembly GCA_025617405.1 of Perca schrenkii. Taxonomy (NCBI): domain Eukaryota; kingdom Metazoa; phylum Chordata; class Actinopteri; order Perciformes; family Percidae; genus Perca; species Perca schrenkii. The sequence goes on from CM046805.1 coordinate 25,500,599, forward strand.
ACATTATACCACATTTTTTTGTTAATCCTCCTGTTGTCCTCGGGTCAAATTTGACCCATTTACAAAAACGTTCTATTTCAGAAAAAAAATGTTGACAAATGTTGGAAAAAGCTACAAAAAAAACACATCATAACATCACCAAAGGTGACAAAAACTTGTTAAAAAAAAGTGTAAACTCGCAGTGTTGTGGTTTCCATAACATGAAGTGAAGAGAAGAAAAACTAAATGAAGATGTTGAGATGAAAAATCACTGACACCTGAATGTAAATAATACGATGCCAACATTGTTTTGATGTATGAGGTGAAAGATATATTTTCACAAAGATTCACAATGTTTATTTGAATCTCAGATTCATTAAAAAATTACATCATAATTTTCAGATAAACCAGCTGTATCTTCCTGTAGATGGCCGCAGTTTAGTTAAGAGGAAGTGAACGGGGGGTTTCCAGACTTACCACCACAGAGTGTGCCAAGTACTGATGTAACCCATGCTGGTAGATTCACCCACTTTTAAATAACATTTGATTAAATAGCAAAGCCTCAAACTAAAACTCACAGACACAAGACGGCAACGGATCAAGACTCTCTCAGCTCTCATGGCTCCATTTTTGTTCCTGTTGCTCATCCTGTATGAAGCAGCTCCTGGTATCAGCTTTTATCTTGAATAGATTCATGTAGACTTTATTTCTGACCTTTGTTGTTATGATGATTGTGTTCAAAACACATACAGTTTCAGGATTTGTAAAGTTTATGAATAATGTAGGAGCTGTTTTACATGTAAGAATATGAAGTATCCAAGGGATAATGTAGAGGGATCTTGTCATGACCAGGGATGACTGGATTGCTCTCCATTATCTTTTATATTACATGGCTCCTTACTAAAAAATCAATAACTTGATCGAATATATTGATTTAATAAAGATTGTTTGACTTCTGTATTTTACAGCAAAGGATCAAGCCACATCGCCCGGCCCAGTAAATGTGAGTTAGTCAAGGCATAGGCACCGATTTATGTTTTCCTCCGTGCGTGCTCACGAGTGCACGCACTTTAAAAAAAGTAGTCAAAAATGTTTGCATTTCAGAACCTTAGGAAATGGACAGCGGCTGACAGGAACACGCACGCCTATTAACTCGATAATAAAGCCGTAAAGTATGCTTTCAACTCAGGACAGCGCCAGTTGGTCAGGTGGTATATATTTGGGATGGTTGAGGTAGCTTCATTTTAGTTTAACTGTCTGAGTTTTGTCTCTGTTGTGTTTTCTGCTGCAGAGTGTTGCTGAAATGAATTAACTGTTGGTTTGGACACTCTGTGGTGAGATGTCGTGTGTGTCGACATGTTAATGATCTTTATTTTATTAACAGAACACACACTAAACATGGTTTTGTACTTTCTGACTGACCTAAGTTTTATTTTTACCCAAGTTTACATGAATGTAATATTCAAATACTCGGTATATGTGCAGTTTAGTGTCCCAAATTCCCCATACAATGTCCTTAATTAATTATAAAACTGCTAAACCACCTGTGTTTTTAACAGGTGATAGGGTTAGGGGGTTAAGGTTAGGGCTAATTTTGGACACTAACCTAATTTGCGACACTAAACTGCACATATACCCAAATACTCTTAAGATTTCTATAATTCAGTGATGAATTAATTAAAAAGTTAAGATGAAAAACAAATAATTTAAAGACTGAGCCAACAGAGTGAACTGTGAGCTGAACTGAGTACAAAAGGCATCAATAAATCGTTGGGGAGTATCACGCTTTTTTTCCCCAATAATTTTGGAGGGTCATAGAAAAATGTATTGCTGGCGAAGGCAGGGTAAAGTCTATTTTGACTAAAGATCACAAAACTCCTCCAGTAGTCCCTCAAATAAAAAACAAACAGTCCCTTAGGGGGTTGGGGTTAGGGTTAGGGTTAATTTGGGACACTAGACTGCATGTATACCCAAATGCTCTTCAGATTTCTGTAATTCAGTGATGAACTAATTAAAAAGTTAAGATGAAAAACACAGAATTTAAAAAGCGAACCAACAGAGTGAACTGTGAGCTGAACTGAGCTTGTGTAAAGAGAGAGAAGGTGCTGTGCTGCCACCTGCTGGCTGTCTGACTCAACTGATATGATGCTTTCATCCAAACACATTTTTACAATGAGCGTCTCATTCCCACTCTCAGCAGTGATAGGGAGCTGATGTTAAAGACACTGACTGACCTGAGAACTGAAATACAAACCCTGTAAAAGACAGAAAGTAACGCAGATCAATTTCATGAAAAACTATGGAGAAAAAAAACCTTTATTGTTATAATATACAATATTCAGGGTTACAGAGATAGCTGTGGCTGGCAGTAAAGGAGCAATTCAAACTTAAAGCAATGATTTCATATTGAATATGTTTAAATCATAATTATATAAAGACGGCCGGGGGAACTGTTTCTGATCTACGGAGATTTCAGCTTCTTTTCAGATCAGTTCAGAAGTGATGCTCTCTGGTGACAGCAGTGATGTCATTCTCATAATTATCATCCAATCCCTCCTCGGCCTGGGTGGGCGATGTCATCACTATGGCAACATGTAGGCCGTTTCCTACAGTCAGGTTAGAAAAAAAATTTAGATTGATCAGCTGAAGAGTTCTGTTAGATACAACCAAACATCACTGACTCTTCACTACATCTCAGCGGTGTTATAGACTGTATATTCATGTATATTGTGTTATTACCATATCACTTTTGCATATCCTTCATCTTACTTACACCTCACTTTGGACCAACTTTGTAATGCCTACTTAATCTGTACTTTATATAGCCTATTATGTTCTGTTTTCTTGTACTATCTTGAATATGAAACTGTTTGTTGTCTTGCACGCTTATGCTTTGTTCTTGGCCAGGTCGGCGTTGCAAATGAGAACCTGTTCTCAACGGCCTACCTGGTTACTAAAGGTTAAATAAAAATAAAACACCAGAGTGGTGTGATTGTTTATAAGGTCAGTGAATAATTCAGAGAGTTACCTGTGGTCCTGCGTCGATATAAAGACACCATGAAGAAAGTGGAGATGCAGAACGGACAGAACACCACCAGGTGGCAGACCAGACTGAACACTGAAGTCGGGGGCGGAGCTAAGGTGTCAGGGGTTGGTGTCGAGCACAGAGATTGGTTTGTGGTCTTTGATTTCCCTGTAGAGAGAATCAGCTGTCAGGTGAATATCTGGATGAATGAACTCCTGAAATCAAAGGTAACCTCCTCACCTGTGACAGAGACCCAGCTGGATGGAGACTCTCCAACACTGCTGATGGTGCACTTGTAGAGGCCTTCATCAGACCTGGAAACATGGTGGATGGTCATGTGACCTGCAGGCTCAGTCCTGATGAAGGAGCCATCTTTATAGAAACCAGCTGGGAGGTTGGAGGACGTCTCTGTTTTACAGGTCAGAGTGAGGTCTTCTCCCTCCATCACAGGGAGGACAGGACTCTGCAGGATCACTGGTCCACCTCAACACAGAGACAAACTACAGCATGTCATCCATTCACACACAGCTTCATCAATACTGACTCCACAGTCTGATCTTACCAGTGACAGTGATGGTGATGCTGATACTGGTTGCTCCCTCTCTGGACTCACACCAGTAAACTCCACTGTGCCATGAGAACATGTGGCTGATGTTACAGGAAGAACCAGCAGGTCTTCCCCAGCCATCTCCACACTGAATGGACTCTGAGTAGGAACAAGATTCATGAAACTAGAATCTTGTTCATCCTCAGAGTCCATCCAGCAGAGCTGTCGTCCTCCTCACAGCTCAGAGAGACAGACTGTCCTTCAAACAACTGAGAGCTGCTTCGACTTATAGTCAGAGAGGAGGGAGGAGGGAAGAGGAAGTAGTAGTTAAAAAACTAGTTGATGGACAATTACTGCCTTTGGCTACAGTGTGTGGAGAGGACAAAATGTGAGGGGAACTCTGATGCTTCACATTGATTCTCTGAGACAATCATCTCATCTCTTTACACTTGCAATCATTTATGCTCCCAGGACGCCACAGTATCTCAACCTCATTGTGTGTGATGCTTTTCATCTTCATCCTTCTTGTTTTCTACTTTTTGTCATGACAAGTATCTCTACATTAAAGCTACTCAGAGTTTCAAAGGGACGTGTTAAACCATATTTTGTATTCTGTGGGAGTTTTCTTTATGTGAATGAGTGGGTACGAGCCGGCAGATGTAGATGTCGATGAGATATATCGTTGTTTATGTGCAGGTTAGATAAATACCAAACGTATTATTTGTAGAAACAGTTCATACACACATTGACAACTTGTTCTATACATGCTTTGATACATAAGGCCTCTGGCTTCTCAATGATAAACTGCTGAAAAATCAACAAATTAATCAGCGGCTTTTTTGCTCTTAGTTTTTTTTTTTTTTTACTCAAGCTGTCCTGAAAAAAACATGCAGTGTTTTGATCGGGCCAGACTGTTTTATCTAGACAAAAACCTATTGCTGACCTTGGTTTGTCGTGCTGCTCAGCAGTGAGGTCAGAACTGAAGAGAAATGAACATCAGGTTAGTTTGACCTTTTACCATAACATGCTAAAAACTGTCTGCAAAATAATTTACACATCCTTTCAAAATGACTCCCATCATTTCTTCTCATAAACCTTATATTTACATTCACAAGCATTTTTAGCCAAACAAAAACATGTTATCTTGTATTTCTTTCAGCTGATGGTTTTAGAAACGCTCAAAGAGTTTACTTACAGAGTAGCTGCAGTACAGATGTGTCCTCCATCCTAACAGTTGGTGAAATGATGTCTACACTTTGTTTACTTCATAGTCACATCAAGTAAGCCCTCCTCCTTCCTCTGTGACTGTGGCCGGCAGTGTTGTGGTTTCCTCTGCACACACTATGAGAAAACAAGTTGTGTTTAGTTGCCATAAAGCAGAAACATTCACTTTTAAAATAGGGCAGTGACCCATAACATGAAGTGGAGAGAAGAAAAACTAAATGAAGATGTTGGGATGCAAAATGACTGACAGCTGGATGTAAATAATACAATGACATACTCCCTGGTAGTCTCATCGGCCGTCCGTCAGCCTATTGTTCGGTTACAATGAGCACTCAGATCGACTCAAAAAGGAGTTTAAGATGGGCCTGCGTTGTCTGGTGTACTGGAACCCGGTACCTCCTGGACCAAGCAGCTGATACAGGTTGAGTATGCGCACACCATGTTTTCATGTTCCTTCATTGACCTGTCTCCCTTTCTGACAACCTACAGATAACAGCCTAACCTGTTCTGTGCTCTGTTCCCTCTGCACACATCCAGCAGAGGGCCACATGGACTGTAGAGAGGCTCATATGTGTTCATAGTGTGGAGGGGAAACCAATTTCACCAATTTAAAGGAAATGGCGGAGTAATATTTAAAGTGGTGAGCATGGCGTGCTCAAATGGCTCTGGGCATGCTGTCATACTGATTGGAGCACTTTCTAAATGTCTAGTTGATCAATCAGATTGCCTGGTCGGATCTAGGACCTATACTGTCGGATCTACAGTCTGTTGCTGCTCTGAATGATTGGTTGATGATTCACGGCAGCTCTTGACTACAAATCAGGTCTATCAAGGTGTACAGAGGGCGGTGGCTTCCAGAAGTTTCCAGACTTGCGACCACAGAGTGTAGCCAATTACTGATGTAACCCGCGCTGGTAGATCCACCCTCTTTTAAACAACATTTGATTAAATAGCAAAGCCTCAAACTAAAACTCACGGACACAAGACGGCAACGGATCAAGACTCTCTCAGCTCTCATGGCTCCAGTTATGCTCCTGTTGCTCATTCTGTCCGAAGCAGCTCCTGGTAAATTTTTTTTATTTATCCTGAAAAGATTTATCTAGACTTTATTTCTGACCTTTGTTTGTTATGACGATTTTGTTTAAAACACAGACAGTTTCAGGTTTTGTAAAGTTTATGAATAATGTAGTTTTACATGTAAGTATATTAAGTAGAGCTGTAATCGGGCCTTAAAAGTACGGCCCGAAAAGGCCCGAGCCCGACAAGTAGGCTACATTTTGATTGACAGCTTTTTAAAAGCCCGAACGTGTTTACAGCCCGACTGGTTAAAAGGCCGTCAACAGCAGTGATTAGAGTGTCCAGAGCCTGGCTATGGAGAGCCTGTTCACTCCCTATCTCACTCCCTATTAACCCCCATTGTACCAACCCGGACTTTTCCCGAGAGTGGAAGTTCTCCCCTTATTAGACATTCTCTGGAGTGTCGGAGAATAGCGCGGACACGCGCTTCACACCGCGAGCGGGCACACGCACCACTCGGCAGAAAAGGGAGAGAAAGAAAAAAGAGACTGCGCCGCACGCACACAGCTCCTTTGTCTTTCGTAAAAAATGTGTCATTTATACATGTTTTAACATCATTTATTCATGACTAACGGAGGCTATAGGCCACTTGAAAGTTGGAACAAAGAAACAGTCTAAGTCCTCCAGAGACCAGCCTCCGTTTCACCTCCTCAGGATCCATTTTCGCGCTAATCGAAACGCATCAGCTGACCGCTGATTTACCACGCAACCCGAAGCCAAGCCCGAGCCCCGGCCCGTGTAAAATAATAGAAATTAAGACCGATGGGTTCGGGCAAAGATCTTCAGCTCTAATATGAAGTATCCAAGGGATAATGTAGAGGGATCTGGTCATGACCAGCGACGACCGGATTGCTCTCCATTATCTTGTTGATTACACGGCTACTTAGCCTACTAAAAAATCAATAATTTGATCAAATATACTGATTTAACAAAGATTGTTTGGCTTCTGTATTTTTTACGGTAAAGGAATATGAACGGGTTGTTGCTCTCGCCCGGCCCAGTAAATGTGAGTTAGTCAAGGAGCTACATCTTCATCGTTAGCCATTAGCTCAGTTAGCTCTGTTAGCTCTCTTAGCTCTTCCTGTTTCCTCCTTTCAGCCTTTCTCTCCCTTCGTTATCCCGTCTCAGTGCGCAATGCAAAGCTGTGTAACAAGTAAATGCATTTTCTTAAAAAATATTGGGTTTGTGTTTTGTCGAACTTTGTTATTTACTTTAAAATATAAAGAACACTGTTTCTAACTGAGCAGTTAAAAAGGGTTGAGAGGAGTCAGACAGGGAGGGATGAGACAGAGAGAGAGAGACAGAGAGACAAAGAGACAAAGAGGGAGGAGAGAGAGATAGAGAGAGAGACAGAGGGAGGAGAGAGAGAGAGAGGCAGAGATGGAGGGAGAGAGAGAGAGAGAGAGAGAGACAGAGGGAGGAGAGAGAGACAGCGAGGGAGGGAGGGAGTGACAGAGTCTCTGTTTGAGGCTTTTACCTTTTATTCAAATGTAAAACCTTCTGCCGTGTCACACCTGTGGAGGCCTTTTTGAAATAAAATTACTTTTTATTATTTATTATTGATTATTATTATTGTCTATTATTGTTTTTCAGACCCGCTTGTGGTAACAGTTCATCCCGGACATAATGCCACTCTGCATTGTCAGGCTGGCAATGTCTCCATCCTAGCCTTACAGTGGAGCAGACCTGACCTGGAGCCAGAGTACGTCCTCTATTACAGTGATGGACACCTGGATCCAACCCACCAGCATCCATCCTTTAAGGACAGGGTGGAGCTGGTGGACAGAGATCTGAAGGACGGAAACGTGTCTTTAATTCTAAAGAATGTGAGCATCATCGACACTGGAACATACGAGTGTCGAGTTGCATCAGATGGCTCAACACGTACGAAGAGAGGCAGTCTTGACATTGACTCTGAGCCAATCAGAATCATCCGTTTGCAGGTTACAGAGCCAGGTGAGTGAGTCTCAGTGTGTTTTTTCTGAGTATCAGGTTGTAGCTGCAGTTTCTAACATCAGAGAGGATGAAGACTGCTCCTCTATCACACATTTACTGACTCATGTGTTTTATTATCTTCAGGTTCAAACAGAGGACATTCCAAGGATGGACACTCAATGAATGATGTCCCTGAGGATGGAACCTCTTCTACCGTAGTCCTCATCATTGGACTGGCTGCAGTTGTTCTGATTCTTGTTTCAGTGGTTGGTGTCCTGATGTATAAAAGACGTAAGAACAAAAGATCAGGACCGCCTGCTGATGATGAAGAATCGGCCGTTCAGTTCATCTCAGAGAGCTGTTTAATTCATGTCTAGTTTATCAAACATGATTGATGTATATCACCATTAGATTTTCATTATTTCTGTGGGTGTGAGGTCTTTTGGGTCGGAAAAAGCCTAATTTGCTCCATTAACCCCACCTATTTTTTTTTTAAAGTAACATAACCTAAAATCATTTTGGGTTCTGGTACTTTATTTGTTTGGTAATAGAACCTGAAAAGGTTCTGTTACTTCCCCTCCGTGAATTACTACCTTACCGCGGTGGAGGGGTTTGTGTACCCGTAGAGTCTGGGTTCTGTATCATCTGGAGCTCTGAGCTCCTGTAGGGTCTCCCATGATGAGTTGGTCCCAGAGGAGGGTCAGACTAAGAGTGATTCCATTCAATACATTCAAATATCTACTTTTAGCTTTACAGAATAAGAATATCTGTTCTGACATAAATATAAAAGATAGGTTTGTGATCTGATGTACTGCAGTATATTTCTAACAGCTGTTTTAACAGAAACAACGTTGTCTTGTTTGAAATGTCAAATGTGTGTTGTGACTTAGAAATATATAAACCATATGTCTGTCTGTTTTTAAGTGTTTTTTTTAATGAGAATAAAAGCAGTTCAGCTCAGCTGTGTGAAATGAATCTGAAACTAATCGGAGTACTTTAAACAAGTTATTGAACAGTACAATGAACAGTATTTTGGAAAGTACTTTGAAAAGTATTTTGGATGCCTTAAACACTTTTTTTCAAAACTTTTCCGGTGCTTTTTTTTTACACTTTTTTTACTCTTTATTTCTACACATTTTTACGATCCTTTTTTTTTAACAATTCCTTGAACTGTGTCATAAACAGTATTTAGGAAGGGACCTTTAAAAAGTATTTTGGATGTGCATAGTGATTTTAAATGTCTTCTTGTTTGTGGTATTCATAATAATAAGATGTTTCATATCTGTAACAGCTATCCTGCATTTATACCAGAGTGGAATGCAGCCATCCTAAATGTTAGATTAAATACACCTGTGCTCTCTCTGTTATGACAGATTATGAGTTAAGGCACAATGAGCAGGATTTGTCTGTTGCTGTGTAGGACTTGTTAATCAGACAGGAAGTGGTTTCATTATTCTGGAATGTTCTATTCTTTAAACTATATCGTCATTTTGGTGTCCTTGAATAATTTATTAAGTCAAGTAAGTCATACATAGAGAAATCCACACCACACTACTACTGGTTGTAACAGTCAAAGTTGGCTGAACCACACTAACCTGGGAGTTTAGCCAACTTCAGTCTTGAGAGCTAACATGCTAAGTTTCTGTTTGAACACAGCTCACTGACACAGATGCCAGTGTCAGCTGATCCAGGTATGTTGGCCAGCTGGTTTATATTTGGAATGGTTGAAGTAGCTAGAGCACAACGGCCTAGGATCACCTGTTTGATTTTATATTGCAGTACTAATGTCAGCTGACACAACACGTAAGAATTGAGAATACTACTTCCTAAGAATCTGTTGATAAGATTAATATGAATCTCAGCAAAGAGCTACATGTACTAAACAGCAGGGATTTAATCACACACACACACACACACACACACACACACACACACACACACACACACACACACACACACCACGCCTGTGCTCCAGGTAACCGCTGCAGGGAGAAACACAAAGACATGCACTGCATATTTGTCCTCTTACACTTGGACATTGTCCAACAAATCCTCTTTGTGTGTCTTTGTGTTTCTCACACACAGTCTGTCTTCATCAGCATTGGAAGAAGTATTCAGATACTTCAGTAAAAGTACTAATACCACACTATGAACATACTCTGTAACAAGTTTAAGTCCTGCATCGAAAATGTTCCATCAGTAAAAGTGTGTAAGTATCATCAGCCAAGTGACGTAAATCAAACAAACCTGCTGCCATGTTACTTCACCAACAGATGCATGCTGGTTATGGCTAACATGCTAAATGCTAACATGCTGATGGATGATCGTCCACTTCACGTTTCAGACAGGTGAGTTCAACAAAACGCTGGCTGGCTTTCAGTTGTCACCCTACCACTGATATTTACAAATATGCAATAATGCAATAACAGTCAAACAATTATTTGGTTATGTGTTTTCATTAATATTTACCATTCAATATCTCAATCGCTTCTGTCAGTCCCATGAAAGAGCATGTCAGCACGGTGTGTTTTGCAACTATACAGGCATGAACCATGTGACCGCTAGAAAGATCAAAGTGTCTCTCAACTCAGTCTCTCTATGGCTCTCTCTGTTATGACATATTATGAGTTAAGGTCTATTAGCTCACATTAAAGGCACAACGAGCAGGATTTGTCTGTTGCTGTGTAGGACTTGTTAATCAGACAGGAAGTGGTTTCATTATTCTGGAATGTGCTATTCTTTAAACTATATCGCCATTTTGGTGTCCTTGAATAATTTATTAAGTCAAGTAAGTCATACATAGAGAAATCCACACTACACTACCACTGGTTGTAACAGTCAGAGTTGGCTGAACCACACTAACCTGGGAGTTCAGTCTAGAGAGCTAACATGCTAAGTTTCTGTTTGAACACAGCTCACCGACACAGATGCCAGTGTCAGCTGATCCAGGTATGTTGGCCAGCTGGTTTATATTTGGAATGGTTGAAGTAGCTAGAGCACAACGGCCTAGGATCACCTGTTTGATTTTATATTGCAGTACTAATGTCAGCTGACACAACACGTAAGAATTGAGAATACTACTTCCTAAGAATCTGTTGATAAGATTAATATGAATCTCAGCAAAGAGCTACATGTACTAAACAGCAGGGATTTAATCACACACACACACACACACACACACACACACACACACACACACACACACACACACACACACACACACACACACCACGCCTGTGCTGAAAGATCAAAGTGTCTCTCAACTCAATCTCTCTATGGCTCTCTCTGTTATGACATATTATGAGTTAAGGTCTATTAGCTCGCATTAAAGGCACAACGAGCAGGATTTGTCTGTTGCTGTGTAGGACTTGTTAATCAGACAGGAAGTGGTTTCATTATTCTGGAATGTGCTATTCTTTAAACTATATCGCCATTTTGGTGTCCTTGAATAATTTATTAAGTCAAGTAAGTCATACATAGAGAAATCCACACTACACTACCACTGGTTGTAACAGTCAGAGTTGGCTGAACCACACTAACCTGGGAGTTCAGTCTAGAGAGCTAACATGCTAAGTTTCTGTTTGAACACAGCTCACCGACACAGATGCCAGTGTCAGCTGATCCAGGTATGTTGGCCAGCTGGTTTATATTTGGAATGGTTGAAGTAGCTAGAGCACAACGGCCTAGGATCACCTGTTTGATTTTATATTGCAGTACTAATGTCAGCTGACACAACACGTAAGAATTGAGAATACTACTTCCTAAGAATCTGTTGATAAGATTAATATGAATCTCAGCAAAGAGCTACATGTACTAAACAGCAGGGATTTAATCACACACACACACACACACACACACACACACACACACACACACACACACACACACACACACACACACACACACCACGCCTGTGCTGAAAGATCAAAGTGTCTCTCAACTCAATCTCTCTATGGCTCTCTCTGTTATGACATATTATGAGTTAAGGTCTATTAGCTCGCATTAAAGGCACAACGAGCAGGATTTGTCTGTTGCTGTGTAGGACTTGTTAATCAGACAGGAAGTGGTTTCATTATTCTGGAATGTGCTATTCTTTAAACTATATCGCCATTTTGGTGTCCTTGAATAATTTATTAAGTCAAGTAAGTCATACATAGAGAAATCCACACTACACTACCACTGGTTGTAACAGTCAGAGTTGGCTGAACCACACTAACCTGGGAGTTCAGTCTAGAGAGCTAACATGCTAAGTTTCTGTTTGAACACAGCTCACCGACACAGATGCCAGTGTCAGCTGATCCAGGTATGTTGGCCAGCTGGTTTATATTTGGAATGGTTGAAGTAGCTAGAGCACAACGGCCTAGGATCACCTGTTTGATTTTATATTGCAGTACTAATGTCAGCTGACACAACACGTAAGAATTGAGAATACTACTTCCTAAGAATCTGTTGATAAGATTAATATGAATCTCAGCAAAGAGCTACATGTACTAAACAGCAGGGATTTAATCACACACACACACACACACACACACACACACACACACACACACACACACACACACACACACACACACACACACCACGCCTGTGCTGAAAGATCAAAGTGTCTCTCAACTCAATCTCTCTATGGCTCTGACATTGTACTTTTTGACTGACCTAAGTTAATTTTTACCTAATTTTACTTGAATATAATATTCAAATACTCTTCATATTTTCTGTAATTCAGTGATGAATTAATTAAAAAGTTAAACCGTTTGTTGAAATAGGGCTTATCACGGTCTACCCTAGCTGTAGATAGGTGGGCCAACGCATTTTTTGTGCATGCATCGTTTTAGTCCGGTGCAACACCGGCAGCGCCGCTGCTAGTTAGCTTAGCGTAGTGAATGGAATCCTATGTTGCCGGTTAGCATGTTGTGAGTAAAAGTGAGCCAACAAAAGACAAAAAAACAAGCTAATTACTTGCACTGAGACAAAAAATGCGTTGGCCCACCTATGTACAGCCAGGGTAGACCGTGATAATCCAATCCAATCCACCTTTATTTATAAAGCACTTTAAAAATAACATGGTTGACCAAAGTGCTGAACACAATCTAAAATAAGCAATAACATATAGTAATGGCACAATAGAACAATAAAATAGCAATACAAAAAATAAAAAATAAAATAAATGAGTTTTAAGACGAGATTTAAAAATGGGAAGAGACTCGGTCAATCTGATGTGCAAAGGCAGTTCATTCCAGAGTCTCAGAGCTGCCACCGCAAACGCACGATCACCCCTGGATTTACGTTTGGTCTTAGGGATGACCAGTAGTGCCTAGTCCGCCGACCGGAGCAAACGAGAGGGGATATAGGGTACAATCAAATCGGACAAATACTTGGGGGCCAAATCATGCAGACATTTAAAAACAAATACAAGAATTTTAAAATCCGTGCAAAAATGCACAGGAAGCCAGTGGAGAGATTGGAGGATAGGTGTGATATGATAACATTTTCGAGTTCCAGTTAAAAGATGAGCAGCTGCATTTTGAACCAATTGTAATCGTGCCATATTAGATTTGCTAATGCCAGTGTAGAGTGCATTGCAATAATCTAAACAAGTAGTAATAAAGGCATGAATTAACATTTCAAAATCATGTCGCGATAGAACCGCTTTCACTTTAGCCAGTTGCCTAAGCTGGAAAAAGCTGGTCTTCACCACTGCACCAATCTGAGCATCGAGTTTTAAATGACTATCCATCTTGACTCCCAGGTTTGTAAGCCCTAATTCAACAAACGGTGGCGTATCCCTTTAAGATGAAAAACACATAATTTAAAGGGTGAGCCAACAGAGTGAACTGTGAGCTGAACTGAGCATGTGTAAAGAAAGAGATGGTGCTGTGCTGCCACCTGCTGGCTGTCTGACTCAACTGATATGATGCTTTCATCCAAACACATTTTTACAATGAGCGTCTCATTCCCACTCTCAGCAGTGATAGGGAGCTGATGTTAAAGACACTGACTGACCTGAGAACTGAAATACAAACCCTGTAAAAGACAGAAAGTAACGCAGATCAATTTCATGAAAAAGTATGGAAAAAAAGCTTTATTGTTTTAAATTATTCAGGATTACAGAGATAACTGTGGCTGGCAGTAAAGGAGCAATTCAAAACTTAAAGCAATGATTTCATATTGAATATGTTTAAATCATAATTATATCAAGACGGCCGGGGGAACTGTTTCTGATCTACGGAGATTTCAGCTTCTTTTCAGATCAGTTCAGAAGTGATGCTCTCTGGTGACAGCGGTGATGTCATTCTCATATTCATCATCCAATCCCTCCTCAGCCTGGGTGGGTGAGGTCATCACCATGGCAACAGGTAGGCCATTTCCTACAGTCAGAGCAGGTTAGAAAGAAAATGTAGATAATTGATCAGCTGAAGAGTTCTGTTAGAGACAACCAAACATCACTGACTCTTCACTACATCTCAGCAGTGTTATAGACTGTCTATTCATGTATATGCTGTTTGTGAAGCATTTTTGAAGCTTTTTTTTACGTTTTTTGTAATTTCTTTCTGACACTTTGCATGTTTCTCAAAGCTTATCGTACTTTTTGTGACGTTTGTGAGTCATTTGTCAACATTTTTGGCATTTTTTGAAGTGTTTGGTGGGGGATTTGGACATTTCTGTATGATGTTTTTCACGTTTTGTTTGTTAAAGACATTTCCCGCGCCTTTTTTCAACATTTTCTCTTCTAGCACATGGAGTCAACATGAGAACCATATACTCTGTCTCTGCCAGTAACTGATGCTTTTATGATTCATACGAGTTGTTTTAAAAGGAAGTGAAGACTTTAAAAGGAAGTGACTGAAGGTCAAAATGATGATTTAAACATTAAGAAACCTTTAGCTATTAAAGGAACTACAAACCACAATGATTACGCCACCAGTCTGAAAAGATGGGCACAAACTGTGACAGGTACAATTGGTGAAGTGCTGCCTGCAAACAATTAACAGTTAAGTTAATAGACATCACAGAGTTAAATTAAAAAGCAGTTTTTTACATTACAATAACATTTGTGTTCATGAAACTAAATCAGCAAAACGAGGAACACACAGAAACTCTCCAATATATTTATATAAAGTGATTCATTGGATGAAACTGAAAGCGCAGAGCGTAGTTACAGAAATTCAGAGGTCCACGACCAGGCGTCACCACAGCTTGCGGAGCCACCCACAATCTTTTCCTAAACCTAACTCATTGGTTTTACCCTGCACCTTAAAAAATAACGCCAAAGAGATACCTAGAACGTTAAAAGTGATGCCAACTTAGTTAAGGGTTAGGAAAAGAGAGGCTGCCTGATGTTTCTATTGTTTTAATTACATGACATATGTAGGGTTTCTCCTTCAATTTGCCAGTCCGGTCAGAGACACTAACAAACAACACGGGACTTTTACCCAGCAGACCGGGCTTCAAGTCCCATTCTTGTCACCTCGGGGACATTAAAGACACTTCAACTTCAACATGTCCCTGAAACGTTCAACTTTTGACTTAGTGGTTTTACCCTGCACGTTGTCAAGAATGCCCAGGGGTCCTGAATCATCAAAATTTGTCTTTTTAATTAATCTTTGTTTGTGTAGTTGTATTTATCCTCTGACATTCATGACATCCTCTGACATTCTGACATTCGTTCATGTAGTTGTAGATTCAAAGACATTTCTCTTTGTTTAGATCAGACTGTGGAGTCAGTATTAATGAAGCTGTGTGTGAATGGGTGACATGCTGTAGTTTGTCTCTGTGTTGAGGTGGACCAGTGATCCTGCAGAGTCCTGTCCTCCCTGTGACGGAGGGAGAAGACCTCACTCCGCGCTCCATTAAAAGAAACTTGTCCGTCCTGCCAGCTGAGTTCTATAAAGATGGCGTCTCCATCGGGAGAGGGGCTGAAGGTAATTGGACCCTCCGCCGTTTCTCCAGGTCAGGTGAAGGGTTCTACAAATGTAAAGTCGGCAATGAAGAGTCTCCACCCAGCTGGATGCTGATGAAAGGTCAACGTCAAACTTTACACTTATCTTGAACCCAGGAATTGACGTTGACACGTTTTAAATAACCCTTGGTGGGGGGGGGGTTGCATCTACATGGCAAGTGCCGCAGGTTTTGCAGTGACGGACAAACCTAAATGAGTCAAATTAACTTCATGCTTCATCTACACAAAGTACTTCGATCCCCAGCTGAGTGACAGCTTTATTCGGCTCATTTTCTGTGTATAATGTGGGGAGGGGGTAAGGCGGAGTTAGCAAGCTAACGCTAGCCAACTAACAAGATGTCCGCCGGCTGGCTGGCTGGACGGTTCCGGCGGATCCGGCCGGATTCGGCGGATCCGGCATACTTTCAAGATTTAAGATGCTGTATTGTCATTGTATGAACACAACAAAAGTAGATTGGTGGCAATCATGGGTCTATCGGTCCCTCCTACTTGGCACGAACCAGAATGCATCAATGGTCGGGGTGCTCTCCTCCCAGAGAGTTATGGCCCTATCGATGCATGTTGGCATGCCAACTAACATCAATCGCCATATTATTGTGTACTAATCAAATGACCACAGCAACCAATTCGATGCCTCTTCTACCCATTTTATTTCTATGGTATAAATGCACTGTAACTCCAGCGTTTGTGTCCCCAGATGACTCTGTGCCGGCCTCTCTCCTCTCGGCGTCTCCGGACATCTCTCAGCTGTTTGAGTACGACGGTCTGTCTCTGAGCTGCGGCAACAACAGCCGATCTCACGGCTGGAGGATCATCAGAGCCACCAAGCTGGACGGGAAGGAAGGGATGCTGGTGAACTGCAGCGAGAAATGGGGCAAAGCCTCACCTTCTGGCTTCGGCATCCACGGCGCCAAGAAGACGGACAGTGGCGTGTACTGGTGCGAGTCTCCCGCCCGGCAGCGGAGCAACTCACTCCACATCTCTTTTTACGTCACAAGCGATACAAACAACTCTCTCAGCATCTCTCTTTACGGTGGGAGCCATAATAAAAAACAAGTATTATAGGCCGTGATCACACTTTGCCAGAGCTGGCCATAGGCAAGATTTGCAGTGTTTTTGTTGCTTAATTCAAAGTTTTTTTTTAATATTGTTTTTGATGCTTTTGTCCTTCCTTTCAGACATTTTATTATGTTCTACGTTTTTTTCAAAGTTTTTTTTCCGATGTTCTCAGGACTCTTTTGAAAACAGGGTTGACACCATAGGATTATAATGTAAATGGATGTTTTTGGCCCATCATTCACCATGTTTTTTTGTTTTTACTTTTGTTTGACAACTAGGGATGCACCGAATCCAGATTTTTGAGGTTCGGCCGAAAACCGAACCCACTGGTTAAGATTCTGCCGAATCCGAATACCGAATCCTGCTCCCATCCTCACTCCATTAACACAGTAAACACATTAATGAAGTAAACAACGTCCACAGCAGTGCATTTTTCATTTTATTTACCTGCAGTTGCTGCATTTTGGCTGCTGTCTGTAGCACAACTCGTATTCTTTCGGATGTTTCATACCAAATGTTGTAACAGCAGCAATGTTGTGAATAGTTTAGGGTCCTTGCCACCACAAGACAAATGGGCATTGCCAATGGAACATGTAGCTGGACTTGAATGGCCTTCTTTTGACTGAAAGTACAGCCACACAACAATTTTTCTGCTCACGAGTTCCTTTTTCACTTTCTCACAGCCTACTGCATTGAACACTCCACCAACAAGTTACCCCCTGATATTCACACTATTACAGATGTAGCTCTTTTTTAGGTCCAAACTCAAAAATGTATTTGTTTAGAATGGCTTTTAATACGTAGTAGGGGTGTGACAGTTTCCCTCTCCTCCTCCTGTTTCTATGTAACCTTTTCTGATTTTACTGTTTTCTATGTTTCATTCTTTTTATTGTATGATATGTTTTATACTTGGTTCCTGATGTAAAGCACTTTGGTATTTAGAGTTTTCTGCGCTTGTTATGTGGCCCTGTAGCTTTGCTGGTAGCTAAGCGTATGGGGCTCTGGATACGTCACCCTGTGTATTTTTGTGATTGTTCATAGTTTTAGCCAATTGTGTGCAGTGAGATTTTCAAAAGCACGCTTGGTAATTGTTATAATATTATTAAATATTCAGGATTACAGAGATAGCTGTGGCTGGCAGTAAAGGAGCAATTCAAACTTAAAGCAATGATTTCATATTGAATATGTTTAAATAATAATTATATTATGACGGCCGGGGGAATTGTTTCTGATCTACGGAGATTTCAGCTTCTCTTCACATCAGTTCAGAAGTGATGCTCTCTGGTGACAGCGGTGATGTCATTGTCATAGTCATCATCCAATCCCTCCTCAGCCCTGGGTGGGCGAGGTCATCACCATGGCAACAGGTAGGCACTACACTCAGATTAATGTAGAAATAAAATTTAGATAAAAGAGTCAGCTGAAGAGTTCTGTTAGAGACAACCAAACATCACTGACTTTCCACTACATGTCAGCAGTGTTATACACTGTCTATTCATGTATATTGTGTTATTACCATAAAACTTTTGCATATCCTCCGTCTTACTTACACCTCACTTTGCTCTGACATGTAATATGTAATGCCTACTTAATCTGTACTTTATGTAGTCTATTGTATTCTGTTTTCTTGTACTATATTGAATGTGAAACTGTTTGTTGTCTTGCACGCTTATGCTTTATTCTTGGCCAGGTTGCCGTTGCAAATGAGAACCTGTTCTCAACGGCCTACCTGGTTAAATAAAAATAAAACACCAGAGAGGTGAGATTGATTGTAAGGTCAGTGAATAATTCAGAGAGTTACCTGTGGTCCTGCGTCGATATAGAGACACCATAATGAAAGTCGAGATGCAGTACGGACAGAACACCACCAGGTGGACGACCAGTCTGACCTCAAGGGTGATGGGGTCTGAGGCAAGGGGCGGAGAGCTCAAAGGAGGGCTTGTGGTTTTAGGTTTCTCTGTAGAGAGAATCAGCTGTCAGGTGAATATCTGGATGAATGAACTCCTGAAATCAAAGGTAACATCCTCACCTGTGACAGAGACCCAGCTGGATGGAGACTCTCCAACACTGCTGATGAGACACTTGTAGAGGCCTTCATCAGACCTGGAAACATGGTGGATGGTCATGTGACCTGCAGGCTCAGTCCTGATGAAGGAGCCATCTTTATAGAAACCAGCTGGGAGGTTGGAGGACCTCTTTGTTTTACAGGTCAGAGTGAGGTCTTCTCCCTCCATCACAGGGAGGACAGGACTCTGCAGGATCACTGGTCCACCTCAACACAGAGACAAACTACAGCATGTCATCCATTCACACACAGCTTCATCAATACTGACTCCACAGTCTGATCTTACCAGTGACAGTGATGTTGATGCTGTTACTGGTTGCTCCCTCTCTGGACTCACACCAGTAAACTCCACTGTAAGATGGGACCACTCCACTGTCCACTGGGGCTATGTAGCTGGTGTAACAGGAAGAACCAGCAGATATTCCCCAGCCATCTCCACACTGAGTCCTGGTTTCTCTGGTTGTGTTCCTCATTTCATTTCATTTATTTCATTTCATTTTATTTATATAGCACCAGTAAACACAACAGAAGTTGACCACTGTGCTTCCCATAACAAGTCAGATAAGAAAATAGAATAAAACATCCTTCAGACAACAGAAAGACATAGATAAAAAATAAGAATTTAAAGAAATGCACGCTCCAAGAGATAAAACTTTAGTTTGAGTTTAAACTCATATAAAGAGGACAGCGATCTCAAGGAGACGGGGAGGCTATTCCACAGCCTAGGACCAACAACAGCGAAGGCATGGTCCCCTCTTGACTTTAGTCGTGAGCGTGGCTGGGACAGATTATTATTATCCTCATCAGAGTCCATCCAGCAGAGCTGTCGTCCTCCTCACAGCTCAGAGAGAAAGACTGTCCTCTAAACATCTGAGATCTGCTGGGTCTCACAGTCAGAGAGGCTGGAGGGAGGAGGGTTTAGAAAAACACTGAATGACCCGAGAAGAAAGTCTGAAACCCAAACTTGTTTCCTAAATTATGTGATGATGAGCAAGAAAAGTGTCGAAATAGACGACGAAAAAAAAAAGTTTGTTAAGGGGAAGATAACACGTATCTCACACACACACACACAGACACTCACACATATACGTATCACACACACACGTAACACACACACAGACACACATACATATCACACACACATGTATCACACACACACACACACACAGACACACACATACACACACTCAAACACACATACACAGACACACACACACAGACACTCACACATATACGTATCACACACACACGTAACACACACACAGACACACATACATATCACACACACATGTATCACACACACACACACACACGCAGACACACACACGCACACACACACTGAACATATACACACAAACACACACATACACACACTCAAACACACATACACAGACACACACACACACAGGCACACACAGACACACACTGAACACACACACCTATCACAGACAGACAGACACACACAAACACACACACAAACAAACATACACAGACACACACACAAACACACACACACAGACACACACACTATATATTAAATAGGGTTAATTTTCTATTTTTACCGGAGAAGAAAACAAGTTGCATGGTCGACGGGAAGACACCACAAGTATCACAAACTTCAAGCAGATTAGTTCTAAGAATCTAACTATAGAAAGGGGAACATATCATCTCTGCTGGGCAAAAACCTTGTATGTTCAAACTCAATGCTTTTCTGGAAATTAACAAAATGCGCATTTGAAAACATTTTATTGAGCTAATGAAGTCAGAAAAAATCAACCGTCCCTGTTTGAATATCTGTAACCCTGTGTACTTTAATATAAAGAGTTCTCAGAGTTTATACTGACCTTGGTTTGTTGTGCTGCTCAGCAGTGAGGTCAGAACTGAAGAGAAATGGACCTCAGGTTAGTTTGAGCTTTTACTGCAGACAGACAGAACAACTGTGAGTTCAGAGAAGATGGAGTCCACACTGCAGCTCCGTCCAATAAGCTCTGATGTTAACCCTTTAACTACTGTTTCTCTGCAGCTGTTGTCTCTTCCTGCTCTTAAGGGTTGTGTCAGCGTTACGTGACAACCTTTGATAAATGAGGCCTCTGGCTTCTCAATGATAAACTGCTCAAAAATCAACAAATTAATCAGCGGCTTTTCTGTTCTGAGTTGGATTTTTAACTCAAGCCGTCCTCCAAAAACACTTTGTGCTTTGATCGGGGCCTAACTGTTCTATCTAGACAAAAACGTTGACTGACCTCAGTTTGTTGTGCTGCTCAGCAGTGAGGTCAGAACTGAAAAGAAATGGACCTCAGGTTAGTTTGAGCTTTTACTGCAGACAGACAGAACAACTGTGAGCTCAGAGAAGATGGAGTCCACACTAAATACTCTCAGCGTCTCACCTTTAACTACAGTTTCTCTGCAGCTGTTGTCACTTCCTGCTCTTAAAGGTTGTGTCAGCGTTTTTCCTGAACGTTATAAACAATGAAGCTAACAATGTAATAACAGAACAGAGTGTACTTACAGATCAGCCATTGCAGAGATGTTTGTGCCATCGTACCTGTTGGTGATGTGACATCAAGCACTTTGAATGTTTGACTCAGAGCAGCTAAAACCACCATTTTCTCTGTGGAGGGAGAGGGGTGCAACAGCCGTGTGGTTTCCCCTCCTGCATTTGATAGGACAGTTGGTCTC
The DNA here is from genome assembly GCA_025617405.1 of Perca schrenkii. NCBI lineage: Eukaryota > Metazoa > Chordata > Actinopteri > Perciformes > Percidae > Perca > Perca schrenkii. The sequence continues at coordinate 25,522,152 of CM046805.1, forward strand.
TTGTGTTGGTTTATAATCACAGAGATGAACATTGTTGTTGATTGTGATGAAATACACAGTAGTTAATGAAGATTATTTCCATACTTTCATTCCAGAAATGTGAATAATTTACACGCTGATGTCTGTGAAGGTTCTCAGTCATCCAGGTCATAGTTATTCAGGGAAGGGTAAAACTCAGGGGCAACTGGACTTTTTGAAATATGCTCAGAATATGTTCAGTTCGGACTGATCTGTAGGGAAACCTCGCTATTTAAAGTGTTCATATTATTCTAATTTTCAGGTTCATAATTGTATTCAGAAGTTATATCAGAATAGGTTTACATGGTTTAATTTTCAAAAAACACCATATTTTTGTTGTACTGCACATTGCTGCAGCTCCTCTTTTCACCCTGTGGGTTGAGCCCTCTGTTTTAGCTACAGAGTGAGACATCTCACTTCTGTTCCGTCTTTGTTGGGAGTCCCACATGCACAGTAATTAGGTAAGGACTACTAGCCAGTCAGAAGCAGAGTATGAGGGCGTGCCCTGATAGTAGCTAGGTAAGGACTACTAGCCAATCAGAAGCAGCGTATGAGGGCGTGCCCTGACAGTACCTAGGTAAGGGCTACTAGCCAGTCAGAAGAAGAGTATGAGAGCGTGCCCTGACAGTAACTAAAAAAAGACTACTAGCCAATCAGAAGCAGCGTATGAGGGCGTGCCCTGACAGTAGCTAGGTTAGGACTACTAGCCAATCAGAAGCAGATTATGAAGGCGTGCCCTCACAGTACCTAGATAAGAACTACTAGCCAGTCAGAAGCAGAGTATGAGGGCGTGCCCTGACAGTAACTAAAAAAGGACTACTAGCCAGTCAGAAGCAGCGTATGAGGGCGTGCCCTGACAGTAGCTAGGTTGGGACTACTAGCCAATCAGAAGCAGAGTATGAGGGCGTGCCCTGACAGTACATAGGTAAGGACTACTAGCAGGGGCGGAGCTAGACCATCAGTACAGTGGGGGGCGGAACCTCATTATGGGGCCTTCTGCTACCTAGTCATTTTAAAATGTAAACCGTTAAAAAAAGTGTTAAAATATCTGATGAATGCATATATGCCACTTGTTGAGCCAAGTAAGCCTATATGTCTAATAAATACACAAACAAAAGTCAAATTTTTTGACAAGTTTGTATTGAAGAACAAAGAAAACAGTTTGCCAGTCAAGTAAAAATGTTTCAGCACCACAGACAGCGACAGCTGATGGACAGCGATGGTGCTGAACACACCAAGTGTGCTCCATTAGTGCCACACTAGAGTATATAATTGACATGGCACTATTATATATTGAACATAACGTTTGTTCACAACTCCATAGGCAGTGACACACAGGCTACAGGTGCTGGGATGAAAACTCATTCTGAGTGATTTATTCATAACTAAAATATAAATTCTCAAAGACCATTTTTTTTTCTTACCTTTTTTTTGTCTGCTTAACGATCCTCCAGAACAAATAAATCTAACAAAACTATATATCATGGTCCCTTTTTAAATCTTAATCCTCTTCTCCTTGGCAAATCTGCCAACCACTTTGTCCCTGTCAATATGTACAGTATGTCCCGCTCCTCACACAGCAAGGTGAGATTGACAGTCTGGCCTCATCCATGCACAAACACAAGTATGTCTTAATGAGCCGCAAACGGCTGAAACTTCGTTCGGCACTGGCACTGCTGATGGGAAGGGTTTTATAAATCCTGTGGAGAACAGTCAGGTCCTCCAATGCGTCTTGTGGCTTGGGCATGTCTTCTGAGTAGAAACAGGCCAACTCAAGCATTTTCTCCTCAGCATCAGGGTGCTCAAACCGCTTTTGGCAGAGTACTGGGAGCAGTTTGGTCATTGTTTTTTAAGACTGAAAATTGACTTTCAAAAAGCCCCACAAAAAAATCGAGAATGTAAAAATACATATCTGTTTTTAAGTGGTCTGCCTTAGCCACAGTAACATGCTCGGATTTAGCAACAGTAACTAAGGGGGGATTTGGCATAGCGCTCACTACGCTGCCCATATGCTGTACATAGACGCCGCATTGGCCTCTGTGTATGTATATATTAGGGATGCACCGAAGCCAGATGTTTGGTGTTCTGCCGAATACCGAACCTACTGGTTAAGATTCTGCCGAACCCCGAACTGAACCGAAGCCTACTCCCATTCTTAACACAATAAACACATTAATGAAGTAAACAAAGTCAACAGCAGTGCATTTTTCTTTGTATTTTAAGTTTAAAAAAGAGTACGCAACATTATGCCTGGCACACAAGTGGGAAAGACTATTTTTGACAAAGCCTATGTTTACCCTATCTCAAGATTCAACCAATATCCAAAATATTAGCCTTTTAGATTTATAATCCCATAAAGTAGGCTACCCCCACGCTCTATTCACATCGTAGGAAAGTGCATCGCTATCGCCAGATGAGTGACAATTTTGTTTTGCAAACTTTCGCTTACCAGTGTGTGATGAAGACATGTTGGGGGGGGTGGAAATAGAAAGCTACCGTTAGCTAACGAGCAGCAGCCGGCCGTTCGGTCGCTCCGCTCCCGCTGTAGGAAGACTCATTTACCGAGAGAACAGCTGACAGCCTGGGAGAGGCACGGTCTGGTTAACACCAGTTTTTAGCTGTGACTTTCCTTCCTTTGCTGTACCTGAAGTTGCTGCATTTTGGCTGCTGTCTGGAGACTCCTTCATGCACAACTCGTATTCTTTCGGATGTTTCATACGCAAATGTCTTAACAGCGGCGGTGTTGTGTATAGTTTAGGGTCCTCGTCACCACGAGACAAATCGGCATTGCAAATTGAACATGTAGCTCAACTTGAATGGCCATCTTTTGACTGAAAGTACTGCCAAACAACAACTTTTTCTGCTCACAAGTTCCATTTTCACTTTCTCACAGCTTACTGCCGTTGCTAGGTTGCTACTGCATTCCGTCTAGCTACGTCATTACGTCGACCACGTAACTCTACAAAGAGTAGTGAAGTAACAAGATGGTTCAGTCCAAGATAGCGGAGCTGCAGCTCTGTCATGGGTGCGTGTCAGTTTTGTTTGCAATGGAACGTTCTATTGAGTTTCACCTCTTGTTACTTCTATACTCTTTGGCAAGAGCAGAAACTCAACACAACGTTCATCTCTTTTTCTCGAGTTTCGCCTCTTGTTACTTCTCTTTGGTACCGTTCGGTTCGGTCGAAAAAAATTCTGACGTTCGGCAGTACACGAACTCCGTCAAAAGCCCAAAGTTCGGCCGAATTCCGAACTGAATGCTGGGTTCGGTGCAATATATATATATATATATATATATATATATATATATATATATATATATATATATATATATATATATATATATATATATATATATATATATATATATACAGAGGTGCGTAGAGTAGCCAAAAATTGTACTCAAGTAAAAGTACTGTTACTTCAGAATAATATGACTCAAGTAAAAGTAAAAAGTAGTCATCCAAATAATTACTTGAGTAAGAGTAAAAAAGTACTTGGTGAAAAAACTACTCAAGTACTGAGTAACTGTTGAGTAACGTCTGATTTATTTTTTAACATAAGCATTCAATCAGACGGACAAAAATGCAAAATAATTATATTTTAGCAAATTATAGTTCATCCAATCAATTAAATACATTTTAATTAATTAATTAATTGATTACAAAATAGCTTAAATTAAAATAATCCAGGTAAATTCAAGTACTTAAAAATAAAATCAATAAAATAATAATACATAAAAAATAAATAAGCACAAGTAACACAAATTTCCAAACCTTTACACTTTTTTCTGCAGGCAGAACTAGAACAAAGTAATTTAGCTGCTGTTTGCACTTTTACTAAGGTAAACATGCTTTCAATCACAAAGGTGGATCACTTGTTATCGGGTGCAATCCCTGTGGTAACTTATGCTGAACGCCTAACCTGGTCAGGAGCAGGTTAAGTTGGAGATCAGAGATCAACCGGTGTAAAAGCACCGCCTACTGACCAATCAATACTCCACTGATAACGGCTTCACCGTTCTTAGAAGATCAGGTGGAGCTCGGTGCGAGGAGAGAGAGAGGGGGAGAGAGAAAAAGAGAGGGGTGTGCTCATACAAAAAACATTTAGTGACCGACAGCCCCGTTAACATTCCCTGATGGGTATATTTGTCGTGTGTAATGCGTACGGCTGTTTGAATTATGTTTTTTATATTTTTTATTTGCTCTCACGATCGCTTCCACTGCCAGGGTTGCAACTGAAATAAAAGGCTAAAGCAACGACAGTTTATGGAAAGTACAAGTGTAATTATGGTCAGATCTTGTGCCTGACTGATGGGGAAGTGATATTGATAGCTAGAGTTGTGCGCATCTACAGCGTCGGCTATTTTTTTTTTGCCAGCTGTCCTCCTGTTTCAGGAAGCAGCGACTGTATTGTGTTTTGCCTGTAAAACCGTGTCTGTGTTCTTCATATTTATGTAGAATTATAGTTTGCTCTTCTCATGTAAAATATGTGGCTATTGGTCATGTTGTGCAAACATCACCTCTTTTATGTGAACACGCGCCGCTGGATTGGGAAACCCTGGGTTGATTGAACTAGTTAATCACCGTCGTGACACAGCTTGCGGGACCGCGGTGGTTAGGTTAGGTGAAGCCGGGTAAATGAAAGAAATCCAGGACATGTTGATCTGGCCTCTGGCATGTTCCTACTCGTCTGTGTCTGCATTGCCGACGGCTGATTCTGACATTGCCATTTTTGTTTTGCTGCGACTGTAAGCTAACCCGTCCTGCCGCTGAGTTTGAGTATGTTGACGAGACAAGACTGCACAACTACGTTTGATTGGTGAAACACAGTCACGTGGTAGAGCCTTTAGTGCAAGTCTCTCTCTCTGTCAAAATAAAACATTAAAGGTGCAATATGTAATATTGTGTGTAATACTGGCAGCTAGCGGTTAAAATAGTTACTGCAGTACCAATTCAAAATACTGGAGAGTCGTCTCCCCCGCCCCCTCCTGCCCAGACTCGAAGTTCACGGGGGTTGCCAGGCTGAGACCGCAGCATTCACAACAATGTTGCTAGACTCTTGTCTCACATAGCCAGACATTACTCCACAGCACAGCGGAGTAGCTGATGGTAAATGCTGGCTATATTGACAGTCATAAAAGCCCGTGCTCACGTGGAGCTCTGTAACCAACTGACAGACACACTTTTTCGCCTTAAAATTACAGTATGAACCACTAAAAACACAACAACCTCACTGTCCTCTCCACACGCGAGTCAGGCACACTTCCTCGGCTTAGAATTACAATACGAAACGCTACAAATACCACTACCTTGCCGACGGAACACACTTCATTGGCTTAGAAACGCTCACAGTCCTCTCTTTCCGATTTACAGCCCCACAACTCACTGTTGTCGGCTCCAGCCGCTGACGAGGCTATACGCTGTACACAGCCATGGGCTGCATGCCTGGTCCTCCCGGTAACGTTAACAGTTAGCAGGGTTAGCATGGCGGCGTTAGCCAGGACCAGTCGGGACTTTACTGGCTGTGTCTCAATTGTTTTTGCGAGTAACCAACTCGGATACTCTAGCTATATAATTCAATGTGAGTACACAAATGTTGAAATGACAAAAAATGCCCATCCCTAGTAGCTGTGATAAATTAGCCTGAAGCTAATGCTTACCTGTTCAGGAGAAAATAAGCCAACTCTGCGTCCTTTTAGGCTCTAAGCTGTCTCCGTCTTTCAAATACATCTCCAATATTTACCAGGGGGTTATTACGTCTCTGGTCACGCAACTGTTAGAAACATGCTGTTTTCTTTTTTTTACGTCAGGTAGAATCTATCTCCGTTGATCCTGTTCGTTTGTGTGCTGCTTTCATGGCTGTACTACCATTACAGCTGTAGCGCGCTGGGTTTACGTTTTTACAGGTATATCTGGCAACCCGGCCTGCCTGTCAAACTGGGCAGTTGATAACAACACAGATCAAAACATAAACATAAATTCTGTCACGGAATGTAAATTTCAAAAAGAAAAATACTGACATTAGCATTGTTGTCAGAAAAGATAGTATTTCAGTTTAACATGTTTCATTAATATCTGATGAGGCATTGGTGTCATTTTTGGATTTATTACAGTACAAATATTACATATTGGACCTTTAAAGTGAGGCGTACGCGGGGGGATGAAAACAATGACGCATAGAATACCAAAGAGCTAAAAAGAAAAGTAATGAGCTCATTGTAGCCTAATGTAGCGGAGTAAGAGTACAGTTTCTTCTTCACAAATCTACTCAAGTAAAAGTAAAAAGTATAGAGATTTAAAACTACTCCTAGAAGTATAATTTTTTCAAAAACTTACTCATGTAAATGTAACGGAGTAAATGTAACTCGTTACTACCCACCTCTGGCAAATTCCACGTACAATGTCCTTAATTAATTATGAAACTGCTAAACCACCTGTGCTGTTTAACAGGTGTTAGGGTTAGGGCTAATTTGGGACACTGAACTGCACGTATATCCAAACACTCTTCACATTTCTGTAATTCAGTGATGAATAAATTAAAAAGTTAAGATGAAAAACAATTTAAAGAGCGAGCCAACAGAGTGAACTGTGAGCTGAACTGAGCATGTGTAAAGAAAGAGAAGGTGCTGTGCTGCCACCTGCTGGCTGTCTGACTCAACTGATATGATGCTTTCATCCAAACACATTTTTACAATGAGCGTCTCATTCCCACTCTCAGCAGTGATAGGGAGCTGATGTTAAAGACACTGACTGAACTAAGAACTGAAATACAAACTCTGTAAAAGACAGAAAGCAAGGCAGATCAATTTCATGAAAAACTACAGAGAAAAAAAGCTATTGTTATGATATATAAAATATTCAGGATTACAGAGATAGCTGTGGCTGGCAGTAAAGCAGCAATTGAAACTTAAAGCAATGATTTCATATTGAATATGTTTAAATCATAATTATATCAAGACAGCAGGTGGAACTGTTTCTGATCTACGAAGATTTCAGCTTCTTTTCAGATCAGTTCAGAAGTGATGCTCTCTGGTGACATCATAGTCATCATCCAATCACACTGAGGTCGGGGGCAGCAGAGAGCTCAAAGGAGGGCTTGTGGTCGCAGGTTTCCCTGTAGAGAGAATCAGCTGTCAGGTGAATATCTGGATGAATGAACTCCTGAAATCAAAGGTAACCTCCTCACCTGTGACAGAGACCCAGCTGGATGGAGACTCTCCAACACTGCTGATGAGACACTTGTAGAGGCCTTCATCAGACCTGGAAACATGGTGGATGGTCATGTGACCTGCAGGCTCAGTCCTGATGAAGGAGCCATCTTTATAGAAACCAGCTGGGAGGTTGGAGGACGTCTCTGTTTTACAGGTCAGAGTGAGGTCTTCTCCCTCCATCACAGGGAGGACAGGACTCTGCAGGATCACTGGTCCACCTCAACACAGAGACAAACTACAGCATGTCATCCATTCACACACAGCTTCATCAATACTGACTCCACAGTCTGATCTTACCAGTGACAGTGATGGTGATGCTGTTACTGGTTGCTCCCTCTCTGGACTCACACCAGTAAACTCCACTGTCCCATGGAACCATGTAGCAGGAAGAACCAGAAGATTTTCCCCAGTCAGGTCCACACTGAGTCCTGGTTTCATCACTTGTGTTCCTCCTCAGAGTCCATCCAGCAGAGCTGTCGTCCTCCTCACAGCTCAGAGAGACAGACTGTCCTTCAAACAGCTGAGAGCTGCTGGGACTCACAGTCAGAGAGGCTGGAGGGACATTTTTGTTTTCAGTCAAGTTAAAGCACATGCTCAGTGTCTCAAAGAAACCATAAAGCATGTCTTAAACATAATGGGCCCTATTTTAACGATCTGAAACGAAAGTATCAAACGTGAAACGCAAGTAGCTTTGTGGGCGGATCTCGGCCGCTGTTGCTATTATACCGGCGGGATAAATGAGTCTTGCGCCCAACGCAAATCTAAAATGGGTTGGTCTGAAGTATCTAGGTGTGGTTTGGGTGTGACGTGCAATAAACCAATCAGAGTGTCATCTCACATTCCTTTAAGAGCAGGTGTGCTTGTTCCATGGCGGATTGCTATTATGAAGGCAGATTTGCCTGGTGCACGGCAGCGGGAGCTGTCCGAGATGCGGCAAAGTAATTAATGAAAATAATGTAATGTCCGCAACACTGCTTTAAACTCCCATATTTAATATTAAAATGCAACGTTTCGACCCAGCTGGGTCTTCTTCAGGCAAATGGTGAACACATTTGATGAAGGGATATATGTAGGGCTCACATTCAGCTGACACACCATCTGGCTTCAATTAGCCTGATTAGGTGTGAGCTACCCAAAAAGGCACAACAAGGTAAAAACAAATCATGGCTGTCTTCCTCATTGTATGAGTCAGGCTCTGATGTGAGTGGCCAATCAGAGCGCGGACCGTCTTTTTTAGGACACGCCCAGAGAAGGCTCCAAAATCCACAGCGCTGGTGGAGAGGAGGCTTGCCTCCAAGCAAAAGCGATGTCGAAGAAGTCAGCGGAAAAGGACGCTGGCAGGAGAGTACGGTAATTAATCTCTCTGAAAAAACTTTGTCTGATGCTTGCACGTCAGCCTTAAGTAAGGGACTGAGTTTTGTTCCAACCACTCACGCGAATGACTTTGAGAGTATTATTAATTTCAAAAAGTTTTTCCGAAACCTAAGATTGAGGGAATTTTTCCATTCTGATATGAGAGACAATGTAACTAGGAGTGATCCTCCTTTCGACCAAGATCAAGGGCCTGCCACTTCTGCCCCCAGTGGCTTGGCCTATAGTTGTTTCAAGAAAAGGTCCACATTCATTCCTCCAAAGTACCGCAACGCTTCTCTTGAGACGTATTGCCGTTTAGTTGAGAATGATGTAAAAGGTCTATTAAAAAAGAAGAAAGAATACAAAGTGTATAATAATTTGTCTAAAGAGGAAAGAGAAGCTGTAATGGATTTGAGTAAGGATAACAGGATTGTGGTTAGGCCTGCTGATAAGGGGGGTGCTGTTGTCTTGCAAAATGTTTTGGATTATGAAAATGAAGTAAAAAGACAACTTAGTGATTTAACATTCTATGAGAAACTAGCCTCTGATCCTACCAATAGGTTGAAGATTCAGGTACATTCCCAACTAGAATATCACTTGGCTTTGAGTTTCTTAAGGTTGAACATCCAGTGATCCCTGTTATTTACACACTCCCTAAAATACACAAGGGTTTGGATATCCCTCTGAAGGGAAGACCTATTGTTAGTGGGATTGGAAGCCTAACAGAAAATATATCTGCTTACGTTGACTACTTCATTAAATCAGAAGTGGACACTCTTCCCTCTTATATACGTGACTCTATTGATTTTATCAATTCACTGAAAACCTTTGATGTTACCTCTGACAACTTGCTGTTAGCCACTTTTGATGTTCAGAGTTTGTACACAAATATTCCACATGATGGTGGCCTGGAAGCAGTCCAGTATTTTCTTTCTTTAAATCGGGCTGAGCAAAAACCCAGTATTGACTGCATATTAGACTTGGCTAATATAGTTCTGACTAATAACTTTTTTCGTTTTCAAGATGACTTGTATATACAAAAAAAAGGCACTGCCATGGGGAGTAAGATGGCTCCTAATTATGCCTGCTTATATATGGGTCTCTTTGAAAATCAATTTGTGTTGCATCAGAGTAATCCATTTTATTCAAAGATCTTATTCTACAAGCGGTTTATTGATGATATTTTTATGATAATTGACTTCACAGTAGATGAATTAATGGGCTTCTATGAGTATCTTAATGCGTGTAATGAACATCTGAAATTTACTTTGGAATATGATAAACATTGCATCAGTTTCCTGGATATTCAGGTATACAAAGAGGGTACAACAATAAAAACTGATTTGTTTCGTAAGCCTACTGATCGCAACACTATATTACATGGGGATAGTTTTCATCCCAGGCCTTTGGTCAAAAGTCTTCCGATCAGTCAGTTTCATCGTGTGCGCAGAATATGCAGCGACAATACATCTTATTCAACACAAGCTGTAGACTTGACAACAAGATTCCTCAATAGAGGCTATAAACAAGACTGGGTGGATTCGGCCAAAAAACGATTTGATCAGAAAACACAAGAGGAGTGTCTTCGACCAAAAAAGTGCCCTAAAGATTTAAATAAGTCCCCTTTATGCTGTGTTAAATATTCCCCACTGGTATTAGAATTCAGAAAATCTGTTTATAAACATTGGCACATCATTGATTTGGACCCTAGATTAATGAAAGTTTTTCCAGAAAAACCTAAGCTTATCTTTAGGCGTGCTCCTAATTTAAGAGATCGCTTAGTTAAAAATGACATACGTCCGCAACCCAAAACTTCCTTTCTTAGTATGCCTGATGGTAACTATAAATGTGGTAGTTGCGCCCAGTGTTCATATACGCACAAATGTAAAAGCTTTAATCATCCACACACTGGCAATTAACATCTATTCGCGGTGCGATTACATGTAGCACCACACATGTGATTTATCTAATTCGCTGTCCATGTAGTTTAGCTTATGTGGGTAAAACAACGAGAGCGATACGGACCAGAATCAGTGAACACAGAAGCACCATTAGAACAGGGGATGAGCGCAGCCCTGTAGCAGCTCATTTTAAACAGGCAGGGCATAATGTCAGCGCCCTCAGATATATAGGGGTGGAGCGAGTCAACAAACCTCTTAGAGGGGGAGACCAGGATAAAAGGCTCCTCCAACGGGAAACCTTTTGGATTCATTATCTAAACACAATGTCTCCTCATGGCCTTAATGAAGAATTTGATATAAAACCATTCTTATAAAAAATGTTGTAAGATATTGTTTGTTTCTTAATGAAGAATTTGATATATAACTATTTCTAAAAAATGTTGTTAGATATTGTATGTTTCTTATATAAAACATTGTAAGATATTGTCTGTTTGTGTAAGTACTAATGCAGCAGATTTTATGAATATGTGGGGTAATGTTCATTAATTTCTTAACTGTTTGTGGTAACTTTATATGGAATTGTTTTCCTCTTGAATGTTTATCTCTATATTTTTTTCTTTTTCCCTTTTTCTCTAGTTTTGTTCATGGTAATATCATGTGTCTCTTTGGATATATTGTATTTTAAAAAGCAACCCCCCCCCCTCTTTTGAGATGTATATGGTGAAAAAGTCTATGAAAATGTCATGGGTGGGGCCTTTTTGGGTAGCTCACACCTAATCAGGCTAATTGAAGCCAGATGGTGTGTCAGCTGAATGTGAGCCCTACATATATCCCTTCATCAAATGTGTTCACCATTTGCCTGAAGAAGACCCAGCTGGGTCGAAACGTTGCATTTTAATATTAAATATGGGAGTTTAAAGCAGTGTTGCGGACATTACATTATTTTCGTTTTAAGTATTTTCATTTGTCCTGCACCTGCCAGAAGGTGGGATGTGCACACAGTTACTTTTATAAAGCAAAGTAATTAATGCCCATCCGGGTTGCGATGTTGCTGCGGCCTCTCGGGCACATCTCCTCAAGTCTTGTGGGGAATGCTGCAGCCATGGAGCCTGGGCATCCAAACGCACCACCTGCTCCTGTGGTGCCCCTTCCTCCTCCCTCCACTCCCTCCATCTCCGTCCACCCGCTCCACCAGGAGCGCATTGCGCACTGCCACTCCCGGACCAGATCCCGCCGAAGTGTCCAATCCAGCCATAGTTCAACATCACGTCTCCTTAAGTCCTCTAATATTTCCTCATTTATGTCATCAACACATCCATGATTCATGGAAATGTTGTGTAAAACACAACAAGCCACAAAGACTGCTGCGACTTTTTGAGGACTGTACTGTAAAGTGCCTCCTGACCTATCCAAACACCTGAAGCGCCTTGGGAAAATGGGAACTGCTGCGTCCGTGTAGATGAGAGAAGCAAAGTGTATGCACGCTGTGCACACGCTACGTTATGGCCAAGCATGCTCCCCTAAAATAGCATCTGAATAACTGTGCCACTGACTTTATACTATCACCACTGACTTTAGACTAGTTTTTTCCTGGTCTATGGCAGAATTGTTTTCTGAAACTGCAAAATAGCACCAGGGAACGTTTGTGCCTGAACACCCCTCCTCTTGTTGCTGAACCGACCCCAGGAGCGCAAATACATTCCCTAATTTACTGACGTGCATCTGTGGAGGGAAAAGTCTGCTGTGCGTTGGGTGCAAAATGTCACGATTTCAGCAGGTGGACCCAAAAGACTCTTCCACTCAGGAATGCAGAACAAACACACTTTATTGTGTCACAACAACTACAAACTCATAACTACAGACGAACAGAGAGAGACGAACCGAGAAGAGAGAAAGGAAACAGAGACTAAATACACAGGGTAACGAGGACTAACGAGGAACAGGAGGCACAACAGGTGAAACAAATCAGACAATCACAAAGGCGGGAAAACCAAAAGACAGGAAGTAAAACCAGACAAGACCGAAAACCAGACTTTCAAAATAAAACAGGGAACAAAACATCGCAAAACAGTCCATCAAAAGACCAACCCGGGTGGGCGGAGGGGGTCCGAATGGCGGCACTCAAACAGACAGGCAGGAACGGAGAGGCAGACTCCGGCAGGGCACAAGCAGACAGACTCTGGGCAGACGGACTCAGGGCAGACGGACTCAGGGCAGACACGGACAGGGCACAAGCAGACGGAGACTGGGCAGACTCAGACATGACAGACTCAGACACAAGTTTAGGGGCAGTGGGTGGGATAGGAATCAAGGTGGTCAAGGGCACAGTTACTGGGATAGTGACTAAGACAGTAATGGGAACGGTGACCAGGACGATAACCGGGATGGTGACTGGAACAATAACTGGCACAGGGACAGGACAGAGAAGAGAGACAAAGACAGGCACGGTGACAGGTACAGAGACGGGCACGGTGATGGGGACAGAGAGGCGCACGGTGACGGGGACAGAGACGGGCACGGTGACGGGGACAGAGGTAGGGTCAGGCAGGGACGTACGTGCACAAACAGGGGTAGACGTACACACTGACTCAGAAACACAGGCAGACAAACACTCAGGAACTGGGGTGGATAAGGGTGAAGACAGACAGACAGAGACAGAGGTTGAGGGACTCGACTCAGGCAGAGACGGGGCCGACTCGGGCGTCTGGGCTGCAGGCGTGGCGTCGGGCGACTGGGCTGCAGGCGTGGCGTCGGGCGACTGGGCTGCAGGCGTGGCGTCGGGCAACTGGGCTGCAGGCACAGAAATGGACTCCGCTGCGGGCACAGGAGCGGACTCTGCTGCGGGTACAGGATTCAACAGAGGACGTTTCTTAGACTGTCGCCTCTTTCCGACTGGCTTGAAAGCCAACCTTGTACCCCAGAATGGAGACTCCTGTGATTCCTGGACAGTGGTTGGACCAGGAGACAGGATCTCAGAAGGCTGGGATTCAGGACTAGGAGTGTCTGGCTGGAGGTGAAGCAGACCCACCCTAAGCCCCTGGCACACAGGCCTGAAGCCAGTAGATGCAGGGACAGGTTCAAGCTGGAGGCTAGCAGCCTCACAAACAGAGTCACTGGAGGGAACAAGGAGGCACTGCAGATTTCTGTCCACCTTAGCGAGCTCACCGGCTAACGCAGCCATTCCCGGTACTTCCATCAGCCAGGGCTTTGATGAAATGGCCCGTTTCATCAGGGAACAAATGGCATGCCGGAGCTGCAAATCCATGGATCTCACAAGTTCTGCTTTAAGCCTGCTGAGGGTGTACTCCACCTGGCTTAGCTCCTCCATGTGGAAAGTAGAGTCTGCTGGATCCATTCTTTGGTCGGTTCGTTCTGTCACGATTTCAGCAGGTGGACCCAAATGCAAGACTCTTCCAATCAGGAGTGCAGAACAAACACACTTTATTGTGTCACAACAACTACAAACTCATAACTACAGACGAACAGAGAGAGACGAACCGACAAGAGAGAAAGGAAACAGAGAGACTAAATACACAGGGTAACGAGGCCTAACGAGGAACAGGAGGCACAACAGGTGAAACAAATCAGACAATCACAAAGGCGGGAAAACCAAAAGACAGGAAGTAAAACCAGACAAGACCGAAAACCAGACTTTCAAAATAAAACAGGGAACAGAGCAAAACAGAAAAACAAGACTACCACAGTAAGACAGAACACGGAACAAAGTACCAAGCACAAATCACAACAAGACACACAAAAAGGCCACAAGAGTGGCACAAAGCCAGTCAGTCTCAGCCGGATCCTGACACAAAATAGGAATGATACATCCATCGGTGTACAAAGGCAATTGCGCTGAGTGCAAGATGGGGCCCAATATGTTTAAACTGTTTTCTGAACTGAATGTTTTTGGACATTGACACAAGAGGTTTACCAACCTTGGGTGGCTCTGCAGCACAGCATTGTGGTCAGTGCTGATGGGAAATGAGACTCAGTGTTGAGTTTGAGCTTTGATATTTAACACATTGTTTGTGCATGGTAAACATCTTTACTTGTATCATGTTAAATACATTTCATGTAGTACCTTGTGTACCAAATGCTCATTTCAGTTTACTCATTTAACTTATATAAAATATACACTGTAAAATGCACTTTCATTCTTGCAGATGATTTACACAAAAGCCTTGTGAGACCAAATCTACATGAGACAACCAGTGCTGTTCCTTCAGACTCGTTGTGAACTGATAAAACATACAGTCTCCATACAGCTCCTTCTTCACGTTAGAGTAATAGAAGAGTAATAGCACCATCATCCACAACATGGAGTTTAAATGGAAGATGCATGAATATAATTTTACAGCCTTTTGATCAATGATGGTCATGATGTGCTCATGATCATTTTAGCTTCTCCCAGACAGTATATTGTAAAAAATAGAGCTCATTATGATTTTCATAAGAGAAACAATAAAATGATGTAAGAGTTACTTCTTGCTCTACATTGCAGTCTAAACCTCTTGTACTGTCTAGTTGGTCTTTATCTCAGTAATGTATGTTTTAGAGTTTTACCTTTCTAGATTTTTCACCAAAACAGCAGATTTAAACACAACAGATTGTACTTACAGAATAGGCATTGTGCATATGTATGTCCCATTGTACCTTGAAAAGCTATGAGATCAAAACATCACCACCAAGCTTTCAACCACTGCAGTTAACCCCTCCTTCGTCCTGTGTGTAGGCGAGAACTGTGTGGTTTGTGTACAGTTGAACAATCACTTTGTTTAGTGCCAACCTGGTCTCACGGCAGTTCGTGAAATGGTGACATAATTTTGATCTATTGATTCATGTACAACGAAACGATTTTCTACTTTATTTCGTGCTGGTCACCACAAAATTGGAATGTTTCTATTTCACGAACTGCCATGACATTGGGCTGTAGTTTGACTGCAGTCTGCTCTGGGGGACAACACAACAACGGGGAAACAAAACGCTGCACGCTCGCGACAACTGCCATGAAATTGGCTGCTCTGGGGGATGCAACAATGGGGACGCCACACGCGGTATATAGTGACAACAACGGCCGCCGGGACACGATCCACGGTCTCTGGGGGATGCAATAACAAGGAAATTAAACGCTGCATGCTGGCGACAACAATGACGACAACACGCCGACAACAATGCCGACAACAAAGCCGACAACAACGGGATGTGCGACAACAACAGGACGGTTGTGGCTAGGAAAAGAAAGACGGGGAAAGGTTGTGGTTAGGAGAAGAACGCGGAAAGGAACTACCACATGCGGGGCGCGATCCCCGGTCTATGGGGTGAAAGTCCTGTGTTTTTTTACCCATCCACCACCCCAACCTACCTCCCTATGCTTCCCATTCAAATACATTACTTTAAAATTCGTGCTCACCAACATGATAAAAAACTGAAAAATTTGTCCCTGTACACGAATCAATAGATTGAATAACGTCACTATTTCACGAACTGCCATGAGACTGGGCTGTTAAGGCTCAGAGATTGCTGCAGCAGAATCAGAGATTTCCTTTTTTGTATTCCATACATTCTTCTTCTTGGGCAAAACCTGGTGCCTGAATTACCCACAATGCACCTCTCCATGTGGCAGCTTTGCTGCAGCAGTAAGCTTACTTTTTTCTAACTTCACATCCCTAGAGTTTTTTACTTTTCAGGCGTCACGCAGCTCCCTCTGATCCCTCCATTCATACTATTTCAAACATTTGCAGTAGAACTCCCCAATAACTGAAACACACTGAGTTGGAAAATCAGTGGATTCAAGTTTGACAACAAACATAGAAGGAAATGATGCAGGTGAGATATATCCTTTTGTTAATAATGTTCTGAGAGCGATGGTTAATGTGTAACTAACTAACATTCAGTTGTTGTTTTTTTTCCAGATCTGCACACCCACAAACAGCACGTTCAAAAGCGGAGAAGTGTGATTTTCATTGCCCCCCATCGTATCCTTCTTGGTATATTTGATTGCAGAGGGGGAGGTGCAAGTGGTGCAACCCTTTCTTGGTTTGCTAAATTTTGTAGAAAGTTCATCAGAAACTTTAGTAGTGTTACGTTAAGTCCAACAGCGTGTGGACTCCCAGGCTTGACTAATTGAAGGAATGCAGTAAATCTGTCCTTGTATTGTTCTGACTTGGCATGCTTTGGCAGGTTGTGTTTGAGCTGTACGCGTCGGAGGAATCCTGTCTCAGCAGGACCCTTAGGACAGTAAGCTTCACCCATGTGCCTTCATCTCCTGGAAGTTGTCCCCTGCTGAAAAAAACTATGATGTTTGCAACCGGTAGCTGCTGGCCATCAATGTGGTGTTTAAGGGGTGGCGCCACTGGTTGGAGGGGTCAGAGCAACCATTCCTTGTGTGGACAGATTATAAGAACCTTGAGTACATCTGAACCGCCAAGATGTTAAACTTTCTCCAGGCAAGGTGGCCTTTGTTTTTAATACACTTCAACTTTTTTTTGTCCTATTGCCCTGGCACAAAAATGTCCAACCCGGTGCTTTGTCCCCCTGTTTGACCCTGACCCTTCTCCTAGGCCCCCCTCGTTTATCCGTCCTTGTTCTTGTTTTGTTGAAGCGGTCACCTTGGAGGTACAGGAATGGGTCAAATAGATGCACTCCCCTGCTCTGGCCCACTGTCCGCTGAACTGGCTCTTTGTCCCTCCCAAGCTCAGGTCTCACTCCTCCAACTTTTCCTGCCATTCGGGGGTCAGAAGGACCGTGTTCGCTGTACAGCAACACTTCTAGTGGGCATCCATGGACAAGAAGTGGGGCAATATGAACTCAAATTAATAAGAACTTAACTTCAACTAAACCCATTTCTAATCTTAGTCGTGAGGATAGGTAAAAAATGTCCTCACATTCAAAATGTTATTTCAAAAATAACATCATTGGAAACCAAGTGTGAACCCTGAAATACTTGACATTGTTGGGACTCGACTCCCATTTGGGTTTGAGTCCCCACAATGTGACCGTGTGACATTTACCAACCACACATATGAGAAATTTAAGGACACAAGCTGAGTGAAGTTTCAAAGCTCAGTATGATTGCAGTGACCTTGTTTTCTGTAGAAACACACACCACAGCGACAGGCAGAGGATTTCTCACTCTGTGAGCCACAACTAAACCACAACAAGCAGAAGTACTTTCTATTTGACTGGAAACACACAGACAGCATCACAACATGAATCTGACTCCAGAACAGCAAATACTTTAGGAAAAACTACGGAAACTTTATTGAAAGTATTCTGGTTTACAGAGATGGCTGTGGCTGGCAGTAATCGTGCAATTCAAATTAGAAGCAATGATTTTATTTAAAATATGTTTCAATCATAATTATATTGGCTTCCTGATGTAACGTCTGTGATCCTGATTTCAGATCAGTTCAGAAATGATGCTTTGTGGTGACAGTGGTGACGACATCATCATAGTCATAATCCAATCCCCCCTCAGCCTGGTTGAGCGAGGTTGTCACCACGGAGACAGGTAGGCTGTTTCCTACAGTCAGAGCAGGTTAGTGAGAAAATGTAGATAATTGATCAGCTGAAGAGTACTGTTAGAGACAACTGTCAACCATCAACACTATTGGAGTTGAGAGTGTTACCTGTGGCCCTTTGTCGATATAAAGACACCATGATGAAAGTGGAGATGCAGTACGGACAGAACACCACCAGGTGGACGACCAGTCTGATCACAAGGTGGAGGAGGTCTGAAGTTGCGTTAGGGGGCAGTGGCGAGGTTGGAGGTTGGTCTGAGATCTTTATTTTCCCTGTAGAGAGAATCAGCTGTCAGGTAGGCCTGGCAAACTCAATTCTTTTTAAGGATTCGGGTTATTCTGATTCACTCACTAAACTGATCTGGGTTGTGCTAGTCACTTGAGTCACTTGAGTCAGTATTGCTAAATTGCCGAGGAAACTCCGTCCAAGCCCATTGTCTCTAACCACTAACGGCTGATTTGCACGACTGACTTGTTTCCGGCACTGCGGGAAGTTCCTAATCTCGGGACTGTCTCTGCTCACTCAGTCGCTTGAGTTGACTTGTGGAGTTGTGGTTGCCTATGAAATTTTAAGTTATAAAGCTTTCGGCAGCTAAGATGGCTAGGACTAGTAGTAGCTAATGTTGCAATGTTTGTGTGTGGCACTGTTATCATTTAAGACTGAATTGTAGTAGGACTCAACTGATCCAAGTTAATGATACTAGAGATTTGCAACTCATGGGTTGATTTAAAGACTTGGGTGAAAGAGCCGAGTGAGTCACGACTCAAACAGGTTTACGGTCAGGTAAATATCTGGATGAATGAACTCCTGAAATCAAAGGTAACCTCCTCACCTGTGACAGAGACCCAGCTGGATGGAGACTCTCCATCACTGCTGATGTTGCACTTGTAGAGACCTTCATCAGACCTGGAAACATGGTGGATGGTCATGTGACCTGCAGGCTCAGTCCTGATGAAGGAGCCATCTTTATAGAAACCAGCTGGGAGGTTGGAGGACCTCTTTTTTTTACAGGTCAGAGTGAGGTCTTCTCCCTCCATCACAGGGAGGACAGGACTCTGCAGGATCACTGGTCCACCTCAACACAGAGACAAACTACAGCATGTCATCCATTCACACACAGCTTCATCAATACTGACTCCACAGTCTGATCTTACCAGTGACAGTGATGTTGATGCTGTTACTGGTTGCTCCCTCTATGGACTCACACCAGTAAACTCCACTGTGCCATGAGACCATGTGGCTGATGTTACACGAAGAACCAGCAGGTCTTCCCCAGCCATCTCCACACTGAGTCCCGGTTTTATCACTCGTGTTCCTCCTCAGAGTCCATCCAGCAGAGCTGTCATCCTCCTCACAGCTCAGAGAGACATACTGTCCTGGAAACACCTGAGAGCTGCTGGGACTCACAGTCAGAGAGGCTGGAGGGAGGAGTGTATGGTGTTTAAAGAAATCAGTTGATGTGACACTGCTCTGGCCATGTGAGGGAGTCATTTTGTTAGTAATATTGACTGGAAGAAACCACTTAACTGCGGCCATGTACCACAAAAGTTCCTTCTAACAAATAATGGAACATACGTGTCAATTAAGTTGATCCATTGATTCTATCCAGTGAAACATGTCTTACAAAAGTTAGAGAGATGTACATTTTTCTTTCGAATGTAAGTAGTCAATGTAAAAATGTCACAGAAGTTGAACGGACTTGGGTCTACTGGATGAAACCTGAAGACCTGTAGTTTGTTTGACATAGCCATCCACCCTGACCTCATACCCCCATGCCCGGCGCACATACATAGATACTAAGTATGAAAAGCTAAAGGCCGAAAGTGAATACTTCTACATATAGTGAACTAAATTATAAAGGCAACACTTTTGTTTTTGCCCCCATTTTTCATGAGCTGAACTCAAAGATCTAAGACTTTGTCTATGTACACAAAAGGCTTATTTCTCTCAAACATTGTTCACAAATCTGTCTAAAATCTGTGTTAGTGAGCACTTCTCCTTTGCCGAGATAATCCATCCACCTCACAGGTGTGGCATATCAAGACGCTGATTTGAAAGCATGATTATTGCACAGGTGTGCCTTAGGCTGGCCCCAATAAAAGGCCACTCTAAAATGTGCAGTTTTACTGTATTAAGAGGGGTCCGAAAACCAGTCAGTATCTGGTGATAGGGTTAAAGTGCCAGACGCCATCGAATGTGAGCATTTGTCCACTCAAGTTGGTGACGACGACGAACTGTAGTCAGGTCGAGGGAGAGAGAGAGAGAGAGAGAAAGAGAAAGAGGGATGAACCATAACACCAGATACTGACTGGTATTCGGACCCCCGAAACAAAGTGTTGCATTTATAATTTTGTTCAGTGGACATATATACTTCATTTGCACATACATGCATAACGTGAATATGAGGGTATATGAATGTGCATTAACACTGGACTTTCACTCAGGAGATTGGAGGTTCGCTGCCCATCTGAAATCAAGTCATTTTAATGACTTAGTGACTTATACTTATGTAAGAAACATCATTATTTGAACCCAAACCATGATCTTTTCCTAAAACTTAGCATTTTTGCTTGAATTCACAACGTAAACCGCATGTGATGTTAACCACATATAACATAAGGTAAAAGAATAGAAAAATAGATCAATATATCCAAGACCCTTGTGATTATCATGTCACTGATGTCGGGTGCTTAAAGAGAAGTTTTTTTTCAACCCTAGGCTTTCCTGCAAAAATGCAAGGTGCAAAACCTAACCCTACCTAGGCTGCTAAATCTCGCTCTGTTCTGATCAGGGCCTACTCTGTTATATATAGAAAAACAAGTGTACTGACCTTGGTTTGTTGTGCTGCTCAGCAGTGAAGTCAGAACTGAGGAGAAATGAAACTCAGGTTAGTTTGAGTTTGTAACACAACAAGACATTCAAAGTTTAAATGTCTGAATACTGGCTGGATAAGTATTCACACAACCTTTGAAAATGAAATTCTTACACATTTAAGTTAACATTCAGGAGCATTTATTTCAGCCGGACAAAAACAAAAACAAAAACATGAATAAGATGTAAATACCAAACTATGGATTTCTCATGTTTTTCTTTTATTTCTTTTAGCTGATGGTTTTGGACACGCTCAAATAGTTTACTTACAGAGCAGCCAGAGTAGAGATGTGTCCTCCATCCTAACAGTTGGTAAAATGACGTCTACTCTTTGTTCACTTCATAGTCATAGCATCACATAAACCCTCCTCCTTCCTCTGTGTCTGTGGCTCAGTGTTGTGGTTTCCTCCACAATGTGAGAAACAGGGTTACTAGCTTTTAACAGTGTGAGAAAAAAAAGTTAGTTTAGTTTAAACAAAGCAGATACATTCACTTCTAAAACAAGGCACAGAACTATAAAAGAAAGTGAAGAGAATAAAAACTAATAGATAACGTTGAGATGAAAATTAACCGACCCACACCCGAATGCAAATTAAGATTAATAAAATGCAACACTTGTGTGTGTGTTCATTTTTTAGATGCTTGAGGTGAAAGGTATCTTTCCACAAAGGTTGAAAATATGTATTTTAAATCTGTGAGTGATTAATAAAGTAAATGACTTGACGATGATTTTTAAAAAAACAAGCTGCATATTACCGTAGATGGCTGCGGTTCAGTTGAGAGGAAGTGAACAGACGGGGATTTCATACCTGCATGCCTGACAGCATGTTTCTGTTTCAACCACTGAAATGTTGTCAGAAAGAGACTAAAATAAACTGTGTAGCTGCACGCTTTCAAACTGCACATCAAAAATCAAATCAGGTTTTCACATAGAAGTAATGTGCCTTGGTGCTTTCCTGCAGTCAAATTAACATTTGTGGTTAAAATAAGAAATTTGCAAAATATTTGCGTTAATGTGACAAGTAATGTTTGGTACAAGGCGAGGCCAGCTGGAGACATACAAGTCTTGGAGGGACGGCAGATTGCAGCCAATCACCTTCTCAACAGCATAAACTGTTTAAAAGAAGTGGGCATAGCTATTGTACTGTTTTAACACTGTTGGACTCAAGATAGACAGTTTTTTTAAAAAAAGGATCAAAATCGATGCAGCAGAATGAGAGATATTGTCTTCTTTATTCTACACATTCTTCGGTCTTGTTAAAACCTGGTGCCTACATTACCCACAATGCAGTGGTAGGGTGGGTTGATGCTAGAAGCAACTATTGTATTCTGCAGCAGAGATGAGCAGCAAGCTACAGAGGTTTGTAAATTCACTTCCTTCTTGACACACTAGATGGTATTATAAATGGAAAACAAGAGCATGATTGAGTGTTCATATCAATACATGCAATGCTTTTAGATACAAATGCAAGGTCTAACTTCAAGTAAATGACAACTATGATCTGACAACATATATGGAAAATATCTTCATTAAGAATATTTCATCACAAGCCAACAACGTTCATCTCTGCGATTATAAACTAACTAGAGACTAAAGGTGTTTCTCAATGTCAAGGAAGGATCCTTCGAAGCCAGAATTTGGAGGATGCTACGTCATCGACGTCCGTCGAAGGACCGTTCCAATGTCGAGGATCCTCCGAATCCCACCAAGGACTGAGTCCTTCGTTCGGAGAAATCCCCATAGACGGCAAAGGATGCATATGTGTATCCTTCGCGCTCCCATATCACCCACAATCCTTTGCGCGCGGCTTTGCTGGCTTTTTTAAAAAACATTAAATGGCGGACTTAAGCGGGAGTTGGAGCGGTATCGCTGACGGCGAAATAATCATTTAAATGTAAGTATCTTTAGTGTTTGCCGTACATGTGTTATCACCGTTAATGTTTTAAATTAATGTAAAGCTTAACGCTTTAATGCTGGTACGGATTGCTATAGTAATTAGGTAGATACACCCGAGCTAACGTTAAGCTAACTGAACCTATCATTAACATTAGGCTGTTAGCTAGCTAGCGGTCTTTTTGTGCCATTTGTGTTTTTAAAGTTTAATGTCCGGTGGCATTTTCATCTCTTTTATATGTTGTTACTCTATATGCGTAACGTTAGCAGAGATTTAGAAATGTGTGTGTTTACCAGTTGTAGCTGCAGGGTGGTAGGTAACACTGCACCTTATTTACTTCACTATCAACGTTACATGAAGGCTAAAATGTATGAGTAACTTCCCATGTAAAAAGTATAATGTTCAATATAACGTTACGTTATAGCATTCATAATGGTAAACTTATTTTTCTTGTGGTTGCTGTCTTTTAACAGGGACAAACGGAGGCTCACTGAGGATGGAAAAGCAAAAGACAAGCAGGGAGACAAGAGGCCAAAGACAGATGAATAGCTAGATTATTTGATAAAGCCTATTAGAGATTGGCATTCTGAAAATAAATGCATTAAATTAACTGGTTTGTCTGTGTCATTACGTTTTTGGGTGTGTATATCATATACACTGTTTTTCAATGTCTATTTCTAACTGAATAATTATATTCAGATGGTACCTGTGTCAATAACTTGTAAGGTATAGAAGCTCTAAAAAGACATTAACGAAACGTGTATCTTTTATTATAACATTTATTCAAACATTACTATATACTGTACACAATATTCAAACTGAAGCGACGATCAGACTCAGCTGCTGATGATGGTGTTTCCAGACTGCAGACAGAAGGAGAAAGCTTTAGGTTAGTCCAGTAGTTATACAACCTGTCCTGGTAAGATTAGAATTGTATCACAGATATATGTAAGCATACTGTAACATTAAAGTACTTAATGTAACTGTGTAGTGGTCTTCATCATGGTCTTAACTGACAACTGTTGACCATTTAACACACTTAGACCTAGCTACCTTTACTGTGTTAGTGGGTGTTTATCAATGGTGTTGTTATTATGACTTTCATATGTTGGATGTAGCCTTGTAGCTTGTGTGTCTATAGTACTATTTAACCTTTCTGACTTGCAGTTTACTGCATATCATACTGCCTGTGGTAGCTCATTAGCTGGTAGTGTTTACCTTGTAGTTGCTGATCATATTTTGCACTGCATTTGTTTGAAAGCTATAAGGTACTGGACAATGAGCTAATGTTACATGCAGTAAACTACAAGCTATTGTAAACAACTACTGTAAGCTTAATGTAATTAAGATTAATTAATACAATTCTCCTTACCAGTTAAATGTTATGACAACTACAAACATGAACTCCCACGAATTTTTAATTTTATTGACATGGGATAAATAAGAGAAAACGACCATTGCTTACATTAAAGCCTATCAGTGTTGGTAACGTTACCTACCTTAGCACGTTGCGGCAAAGTTGCCGACAGAATAGTCAAGCACACTGACGCTGATTCACCTTCTCAACAAAAAAATTGAACTTCACGTTCCACATCCATTTCGCATTGACATTTCGTCCAGTGTGACGACGCAAGCACGCAATGATGTGCTCTTGCTAGCCTGTTCCAATGTACATGCTCTCCGAATGCTCAGGAGGAGTCTGGCCTAGCCTCTGAAGGATCCTTCCGGTCCTTCCCAGGAAGGATCCTTGACATTGAGAAACAGCTTCTGTGTCCGATCAACTGCAGGAGGAGAAACCACACGGCTACTGCACCCCCCTCTACAGAGGAAATGGGGGTTTGAACTGCTCTGACCAACCTCAGCTCCACCCCCAGCCTCAGACTGCCTTGTGATCAGACTGGTCTGCCACCTGGTGGTGTTCTGTCCGTACTGCATCTCCACTTTCTTCATGGTTTCTTTATATCGACACAGGGCCACAGGTAACACTTAGAATCATTTACTTACAATCAATCCACAATCAATCAATCCATCAATCTATCAATCCATCCATCAATATATATCATCATATATCATACCACCACTCTAATGTTGATGATTGGCAGTTGTTTCTAACTAAACACTTTTTAACATTTAACAGGTAATCAATTATCAAAATTTTCTTTCTGACCTGTTCTGACTATAGGAAATGACCTGCCTGTCTCGGTGATGACGACCCGCCCACCCAGGCTGAGGAGGGATTGGATGATGACTACGATGATGTTATCACTGCTGTCACCACCGAGCATCACTTCTAAACTGAACTGAAAAGAAGTTTGAATGTTTCAACTCCTCTGTAGATCTGAAGAGAACGTGAGACGCTTCCCTTTGGAACTCCACAGTTTGACTTGTAGATATTGAACTTATCTTCATAGCACATAGTTCCTTAGATTCTGCTGTGAGTCATGTTTCTAAACATGCCCTTGTCATTGGCTTTGCGGGGGATTGAGCATGTTTAATTGGTGGCGAGCCCGTCTGTAAAATAAATCACACTGATTAGTTGTTCAGCTTCACTGTATTAGTGCCGGTGTGCCAGTTTAGCTGGTGATCATGATCATGATCATGATGTGTTGTATTTGTGTGGATAATGCTTAAACGGATATGTATTACACATAAACTGGTGATGTTTTCAGTGATATCAATTATTTTGTTTCATTTGCAAACACTTTGTGAAAATGTGAACGTCTGGCACTCGAGGGGCGGAGGCAGAGCAGAATGCTCTTCAAAAGTAGGCAGGGCCTTGTTGAATATTCACTGATTTCATGCAAATATCACCAGTTAACATGATCACCACCTAAACTGTAAAGAACAATGGGCCTCATTCACAAATATGTTCTTAAGAAGGTTTCTAAGAAAAGTTTACGCCGGATTCATGACGTGTTCTTAAACAGCAGATTTGTTCGCACCTGTGTTCTTAGGATTGATGAATCCCACGTCTTCATCACTGAAAGCGCGTGCCAGTTGTTCCTAATTAGCATAAGAAAACGCCCCAAAAATTCCCATATAAGGACATGACACTTCCTGTGCACCTCCTGGGAGACAGGTTGTCAGAGCTTGTCGGAGCTTGTCGGAGCTTGTCGGAGCTTGTCGGAGCCGCGGTGGAGGAAGTACTGAATCTCAGTACTTAAATAAAAGTACAAATAACCAGAGACATATTTACTTTAGTAAAAGTAGAAGGTGTCCACAACCACAAACAAGGCCTGGCTTTTAAGAAAAGTTCCTATCCTAACCAGCATAAAACGGAAATAGGCTATGTTGGTAGAATCGGAATGCGGTTGGTTTTATTCATGGATGTATTTCATTTTCTTTAACCATGCAAGTAAGCAAATAAAGTGTGTGAAGCAGCGCAAATGGGGAGATGTGAACAGGTCCAGCCAAATAAATAAGATATGAACGCGTCTTACGCAGCCTGGCGGAGGAGTAAACGACGCTGTGGAAAGAAATAGATGGCAACTTTGATTTAAAAACGGGAATAATAAAAAAAAAAACGTTTTCATTTTCACTTTTACCGGGGCTGTATTACCAAGGGTCAGCGGCGCTGCGCCCGGGCTCTGGAGCACCGGAGCCGGCTTGGATCAGCGGTGTCCCATATATACAGTACGTATGGCAACCCATATATACAGTATCTATGGCAACCAAACTTTACTGTTGAGACAAACGTGTGACGGTCAGGAAGACGTTTTGGCAGGGGGAAACTGATCAGAAAATGTAACGGAACATTGTAGAAATGTAGTGGAGTAGAAAGTATAGATAATTGCTGCAAAAGTAAAGTAAAAGTCAAAAGTAGGCTATGCACTATTGAGTCTACTTAAGTAAAGTAGGCTACAGATAAGTGAAAAATGTACTTAAGTAGGCAACAGTTACGAAGAATTTGTACTTTGTTACATTCTACCACTGCATTTTGGCCCTATAAATAGCGATCAATCACCAATAACGCAGGATTTAATCAGTTTAATTGCTGATGTAAATTGCAGTGTTAGTGTCGTTTTTGAATAATATGATTTTTTATCAACAAATGATCAGAAATACACTACAGTACAATACTATCATTGTAAACGACTGTAGAATTAAATAAAATGCAGTAAGCAATAATTTGGAGCAAATTGTCATCACTCAAATGTGCGTAAGAGTGCTTTTCAGTGTTCGTAGATTTTGTTCTTAGCTAAGAACAAATCCAAGTTAAGAAAACATTAGTGAATGCCAGAATCTTCGTAAAAACGTGCGTAAGAAGGGTTAAAGAACACATTTCTTCGTAAGAACGGTTGGTGAATGAGGCCCAATGATTGTGAGAGAGCGTGAGTATAAAAACAAACATGTATCAGTTTCTTTTTAGCTATTGAGCTATTAAGCAGAAACTGTTTATAATTGCTTGTTCGCTAACCAAGGGCGTAAATCTGAACTAACAGTAGGGGGGGACAATAAACATAACATTTCTGAAGAGCAATTTTTGAAGGGGACACAAATAATACAGGCACAATTATACTCCTAGAAGACATGCGTACACTGAGGAAAGCCTTAATACTATCATTAGTGTAGCATGGAGACTTTACCATTATCCTTCTTTTCACTGTTTCTCTTGATTCAATAAAAAAGATCTTGCGTCCTCCACATAATTATTAGGTTATGTCTGGGACAGAGGATATATACTTAACTGATCAGCCACTTAATTTCATATTGAGCAAAAAACAACTGTAGATCTCCAAAATTAACCCTAATATAAGTTCACACACATAACGTAAGGCTTATCGCCGTGGTAACGTTAGTTGTAGTGGGTGCATTTCTATCCAACAAGCTAGGTAACGTTACACTATATTACACTAACATAGCGAACTTTTTTGTCATGACTAATTCATTAACTACTCAGCATCATTTCTATATGAGAAAAAAAAAACTTAATCTGATGTTTAATGGGAATAAGACAGCTTTGAACCGTCTACTTACAACATTCCTGTCACTACCGATGTGACTGTCACCGTGAGTGTAGCGCAGATCCTGCAGAAGCATGCAGTGGACCAAACCACTCTGAGGCAAGGGAGGGGGGACTCAAAATGTTTCTAAACTTAAAAAACACTTTTAGGGGTTTGTATTGTTTTACTGCTTACACAGATATTTAAGTGTACATCATTATGTTATTTACAATACTCAGCATTGTTTTAATGATATTTCTAGGGGGGGACAACCCTTAGATGGGGGGGGTCGTGACCCCCCCGACCCCCCTGGGATTTACGCCCTTGTCGCTAACGCATGGTGAATATAATTTCTTTCAAAATTGGGTTGTGTTGGTAATGTGCTCCAACTTCCGGGTACTAGCGCATTTCATCTGCATACAGCAGAACAGAAAATGTGCAGACTTTCCCTAAAGTTACCTGTGTAGGATTAGGGGGAAAAGTCTCCCTCCCCCTTTCCAGGTGCAGAAGCTGCTCTTCTCCTGGGAGTGAGGACCACATGGGGAGTTGGTCTGACTGAACGTGTGGTTCAGGAGCAGGACCGTGGTTGTAACAGCTGTGCAGTTGGGTGCTGAAAGGCATTCAACCCCCATGGTGAGGCTGCACGTGACGATCAGGAGGTACTGGGTACCTCGCCTAGTTCTGGTAACTGGGCCAATCAAGTTTACCTGGAGGTGGGGCCATAAGTTTATGACCCCCTTTCCCTGGAGTACAGAGAAGGCGCCTGCTCCAGCCACCTTGAGGAGGGTCTGCGGGGACTCTGAAGAAAGGCAGTGGTTTTGCTGTGCAAAAGCTGGAGGCGGGTCAGGTGGGCGCAAGTGATGGTGTAAGTCTGGCATGACGGCAAGATACTTTGGCCAAAGTGATATGGGCACGTCTGTGGGCGTGGCGCCATAAAAGGGTGCACCTTTAACCATACAGGTGTGGCACGGTGCATCGCTGTTGTTCAGCGAGCAAAGGAAAGACCTGTGAGGGTTGGAAAAGTCAAAGCTGCCAGACTGCGGCGGCTGTGTGCTCGCCGGCGGCAAAGAAAAGTCCGAGCCAGGATCAGGCTCCGGAAGAATCATGGCAATTTGCTCATGAATGATGGTGACTTGTCCGTCTGGGGCTGGCAGACTGCCTGCAGGATCAAGTGGCCTCAGGGTGTCCACCTGAGCCTGAATGTGTCCCCGGTGGCTGTCAGCGAGTGGGCCTGGCCTCAGGTGATTGTGACCGCTGCCCAAGTCCTCTGTGTCACTCACACAGATGAGTCATCCTCTGGGGTGTGATATCGACCAAAACAGGTTTTGTGATGGGCGGTTTATCAGGCAGGTAGCTGGGAATGCTATCACTAAATGCTACGCCTAATACTGGTGTACTGAGGGGAAGCATTGTTTTAACGACTTCTGCCGAAGCGTTAGAAGGTGTCTGACTTACTCTGGAGACGCAGTCCAGCAGGGCTAGGGTGCTCACACCCCCTTTTTCCCCTGCTGCGGTATCTGTACCGTGGGCGTTGCCCTTGTGGGCAGGGTCTCCCCAGGGTGTCAAGGGAGGGTTTTGTGAGGCGCTAGGCGTCGTGGTTTCGGGGAGCACTCTGGGCTCCTTTAAGTTACCTCCCTGGTCTAGTTCTGCTGATGACAAATCAGTGTCAGGCCCCTTTGAGGAGTCTGACAGTTCTGCTGGATACGGACCTTGTTTTGGGGGTGGACGCGTGTTCTCCAAGTTATCGGGAGCTCCCTCCCCCTTTCGTGGGGGTGGAGTCCAGGCAAAGTGTGGCTTTGAGCTACACAAAGTATCCATTGCAGTGGGTGAAAGTTTTGATCCACTTTTATCGCACAAGGTTTGGGGGTTTTCTTCCTCTTTAACGAGTGGAGAAGTTATGGTTTCTTCAGGAAGCGGGATGTTGCAATCAGAAATTAGCTGGGTGTCTCCTTGCGGAGTGGAGCACCTGTTTCCAGCAAACGGCCCGATAGAGGCTCTTGATAACTCTCACCTATGACCAGCTCTGACGCCTCCCTACTGGAGTTCACTAGGCTGCTAACCGTGGTCTCTGAGTAGAACGAAGTGACTGGAGGCTCCGAGGGGAGCCAAGTAGGTTCATCCAGGTCGGCTGGACCGTTGGATGGGAGGGTCACGCACAGGGTCAAAGGCAGCATCACGTGCTTCTTGGACGTGTGAAGGTGTCAGCATACTTACCCGTTCTGTTGGGTCACACCGGTCACTCTGTCGTAGTTTGAGAGTATCATGCAGCCGAGGCTCGATCAGATAATGTCTCTGGAGCCGGGGGGGGGGTCGTTCAGAACATCAGGAGAATCATAGTCACTCAGTTGAGGACAGCTCCTCCCCTTTAACAGTGGGGAGGGAGTCTGATCAAAGTGGGATGGCGAGCTTTGTGGCTCGCACCGTTTGTCAGTGGACGGAACTCTGATTCTACCTGTGTTCCTCTGATGTTGCAAGACATTCCTCCCCCTTTTGGCAGGGGAGGGGTGCTCTCTCCTCCGAGGGGGAGGAGAAGAAGAAGATCGGTCTCTCCTCCGGGAAGGTGAGGAAGAGGGTTTTCTCCGCCGAGATAGCGGAGATGAACAAGATCGGTCTCTCCGAGTAGGAGGACGAGAAGAAGATGAAGAACGGTCTCTTCTCTGGGAAGAAGACAAGTGGGTTTTTCGCAGAGGTGGCGGAGAGAAACTGTGTCTCTGACTGTGAGGAAACCCAGGGGAGGAGAATAGAACGCTGTTCTTTGCTTTGCACGCCGGAGCTGTGCCGAGAGGTCCTTGCGGCTCTCCTCTAACCGGGAGACCTCATCACGCCTGTCTTGGACTCTTTGTCTAAGCCAGGCTGTTTTGCGCTGCTCAGCTTCATAGCTGCCTTGCAGCCGTGCGAGCTGTGCCTGGAGGACAGCGCGTTGCCGATGGGTTCGGCTCCGATACATTAGCACCAATTGGCCAAGCAAGCCTTGTATGCAAGCTTTTAGCATCCAAGACGGCTGTGCTATGTAAGCTAAAGGTTCCTGGAGTATTTCATCGCAGTTAGTTTCATAACCATCACGGTTATTCTCTTCAGAGTCTAGGATGAGACAAGGGACCACATTCCAAGTGTCGTTCGGCTTGTCGGAAGCTTTCGCCTCCAGCCTCTGGTACTCAAAGCGACTCATTTTACCTCCAGTAAAGAGATTGTACCAGGCAATTCCTTTGTGGGGACAAAGGAAAATTAACTGTGAACAAGTCGATTCAAGGAGCAGGTGAAAGGCTTAACCTGTAGTTCCTTTAGTTTTAAGTGTTGACTGCTAATTAAGCTTATTACTACCATTTACCACCAACCCAATTCTATTGAGTAGTCGCAGAGGTCCACCAGTTCAGGTGCTTAATAGCTGTTACTGTCAAAAATCTGAGTGTTAGTATCAATAACTTTAAGATCGAGTAGAGCGTGAAAATCTTGACTGCTAACTAAGCTTATTACTACCATTTACCACCAACCCAATTCTATTGAGTAGTCGCAGAGGTCCACCAGTTCCGGTGCGTAATAGCTGTTACTGTCAAGGAGCGTGAAAATGTTGTCGTCTACTAACCAATGTACACACTGAAAAATTCACAGATCACCACTGAATGTATGCTTGGCAGGTTGCAGAAAAATTAATTTTCAAAAATAAAAATTTTAGAAAAATAGATTTTTTTTAAAAATATTTAAAATTGAAAAGGTATGGACAATTATGCCTAAATGTTGCACTAAAGCAGGTATTCTACGCTCGCACGGGCGTTAAATATGTTGCAGGAAAATTATAATTTTCAAAAATAAAAACTTTTTTTTTTTCAAAAAAAAAATTAATGTTCAAAAATTATGGATTATTATGTATAATTATTGTAACAATGCTGGTTCTAACAGCCTCACACGGGGCACCAATATGTAGGATTCCCTTAGGGTACAGATTTGATCATTGGCAAATTATCAAAGAGGTTTTATCAATATTAATAAAGTTATGAATATGGTTATTGATAACTTTATCAAATCGACAAACAATCAAAAACGGGGCACCACCCTGCAAACCAGGGACCAATAATCAAACTGTGGATCAGTCTCATTTCTGTGTAAATCCTTTAAAAAGGAAATAAAGGGAAGGGTGAATCCAAGCACGGACCTGATTGACCAGCAGTTGTCACAACCTGTACACAAATAATCACAAGCAACTGCTAATTAAGCATAATAAGATTTATTAACTTCACAATTATCAGTAGCTAAACAATAATTCTTCAATAATAAACTCATATACCTTTTATAATATCACAACCAAAAACAAAGCAAAACAAAAGCAACATGGACACGTCTGTGTCTGTGTGTGTGTGTGTGTGAAAGAGAGTGAGTGGAAAAGGAGGGGGGCGGTGTCGGAGTGTAGTTCTAAACACCCAAAACAACTCCAAAGATGGCTGCTCCTGTGAGCTGCACAAAACTATTTAGCCTCAAGAGGGCGGTAGTGGTGCTGCGTGCACTGGCAGGGGCCGAAGAAGCCGGGGTTGCTAGGCAACGGCACGCTTAGCCGATCTGGTAGCTAGTTCCTGTTTAGCTCTTTTACGAACGTAAAATAGACTCCACTGCAGATTCCACGTGTGAGTTTAGCCTACCGCGTTAGCTCGGGAGGTAATGCGGCTAGTCTGTGTCGTGTGCGTGTGTGTGTGTTAGTAAAAGAAGAAAGAGGAGAAGAGTAAAGAAAAGAGCACTCTGATCTGAAATATTGATAAAGCCCAGCTCAGTGGCTTCACGTCTGATTTTCGCGATTCTATCGCAGACAGTAACTAAACTCCATGAAAGGAGTGAGCAGATAGGTAGCGATTACTGTTTCAACCCAGCTACTTAACACAACATGAATCAAACAATATAATGATCAGTTATATATATTCACAGCACAGATTAATAATCACATATGGTCCATGTACATGATTAAATCAGATCACATTAATGGCAACAAGAGGTAGCGAACCCTTTTGCTCATTAGTAACAAAACAAATCGCACTAGTTCTAATATTCTGCCCAGAAACTGTGTAAGCCTTCTTACTGTATGCGTTGTCTGTCAGTTAAGTCTCTTGGCCAGAGCTTAACAATCCGCTTTGTCCGGAGCAGAGGGAAAAACGGATTCCAGGTCGACCAAACAAGAAAAAGAACACAGTCCCTTTCTTAAATCCGGGGTGATTAAGCCCGCTGCAGATGAAGGAATACTTCGACAGAGTATTTCCTCGGATCCCCTTTGTATATCAGGCCGATACATTTCGTACCAGCTCGAAACTCGGCCAGCGAGGTGATGCTAGTTTGCTAACCCGGGCTAGAGTGCTTCCTTTCGCGACCGGAGT
The DNA here is from genome assembly GCA_025617405.1 of Perca schrenkii. Classification (NCBI taxonomy): domain Eukaryota; kingdom Metazoa; phylum Chordata; class Actinopteri; order Perciformes; family Percidae; genus Perca; species Perca schrenkii. Next base: position 25,555,218 of record CM046805.1, read on the forward strand.
CATCATGGAAAAGCAAAGAAGAACACACTGCCGAACCTTTTATCCTTCCTCCGCCTCCTAGTGACGGGTGGTGCATTCAAGGACCGACAGCCAATGGGAGAACTGCAACCTAGTCAAAGGTGTGACGCAGTTCTTTGTCTCACCGCCAGTCTGCCTTGTCCCACACGTGTTAAATGCACTTTCTCCATTTTGAGATTCTGATTCCAAGTAGCAGCCTCTAGGAGTTTGGTGCAACTGGCTTTGGAATTTACATGTAGGCCAAGATCCTTTGTCTCGCAGTCAATTCAAGTTGAGCCAAATCGCTGTTTAACCAACTCTTGGTCCCAACACCTGCTACTGCTAGTGAAAGCTTGGTATCTTGGTTGGCAGAGCGCTGAACACGACATTTTAAGACGACAAAAATGAGAGCAAGAAAGTAGGTCATGCCGAGAGCCATCCCAGTCTCACGGCAGTTCCTGAAATGTTCACATAATTTTATCTATTGATTCATGTACATGGACACGTTCATTTCGGTTTTTTTCGTGATGGCCAACACATTTTTTAAACTAATGTATTTCAATGGGAAGCACAGCATGATTTATTAAGAACGAATAAGGTAGCGAGTAGTATGAAAGCCCGAAAATCTGGATAGGGAGGTTGGTTGGGGGATGGGTCAAACAACACAGGACTTTCACCAAGAAGACCGGGGTTCATGTCCTGCATGTCACGTTTCCTGAACCCAACCGTCCTGTTCTTCTTTTCCTAAACCCAACCGTCCCATTGTTATTCTGCATATCATGGAAAAGTAAGCCCACCCACGACCTTTTCCTTAACTTAAGGGGCCATGTTCTTTTCACGGAATTCAGGTTGTTAAAGACGTGCTGACCATTACGAAAAAAATGAGATAAAAGTGTCCATGTACACAAATCAATAGATTAAATTACGTAAAACTTCCACAAACTGCCGTGAGACTGGGTTGCAAGAGCACAGGTTTCCTCTCATGAACTTGTAACCTTAGAACTAACAATTACCACAGAGACAATGCAGTGTCCTTTTCACAAGCCACCACTAGAGGGGCCCCTAGTATATCAACAGTTTGAGTTCAGCCTGAGAATCCGCAGCACACCCAGGAACCATGAATGGACAAAGAATAGACATTGATGTAAAATGTTATTTCTGATGGTGTTAATCCATGACTTTATAAAATGTTCTGGCAAAAGCTATGAGCTTTGGTTGCTGAGAACATTGAAGAGAGTTTTGTCTTGCTTGAAGGAATGTTTGAGCCCCTGGAAAAGAATACATGGAACATATTCATGATTATATACAGTATGTTTAATCGTTCTTTTCAAATGGCCAAATTCCATACGTGTAAATTCACAGAAAGGAAACTATGCTTTATTGTCTTTAGCAATGAGTTCAAACAATACATTCTTTCAATTTAACACTGTCTTAAACATAAAGCACTTTGAACTGTAACACCTTGTATTTATTTTCCTCTTTGGCCGCTTTTGTAAATGATGCAAAGTGCTGTGTGTGTGTTTGATTCCTCCCTAAATATTGTGGGGAGAACAGGAGGCTGCTGCCCCCTCTGCTTACAGCAGGAAACACAACTAGGAACAGCTTCATGTTTCTTTAAAGCTGACATTTCTGATCAGTTCTGAGTTAACATCAGCTGACATATTTGGACTCTGTTTTGTTTGCTGTGCTCTGAAACCTGAGTGACCTGTTCTTATTTCAATCACTATGTATCACCAACACAGGAAGTGGCAAAACCACCAAAAACATGTAGCATATTTTAGGTTAGAGCACAAGGCCAAATTCCATTTCTCTGTGTATGCTTATGGAATGACAATAAAAGGCACTTTTCACCTTTAACCACACCCTCAGTAAGACAGACAGTGGGGGATTGTGCTTTGAACGATTTTAAACCACATCCTTATTCATGCTCTCTACAGTACATCAACACTTTGTCATATCTGATAACAGGACAAGCCCAGACATGCCAACTGACTCACTTTCAGAGTTACAGTTTAGTCAAGCTTCATTGAGGACATGAAATTAAAAGCCAACTAATACCTGGTATGAAGCGATGGCCTCCTGCACGACACTGTTTTATATTGTTAACCCATCAAGAGATCAAATATGTATTTATAGCCTTGATGATCTAAATGAAAACAATGAAAAACAGATTTCAGACACTGGCGTGGGAGCAGTAAAATAACTGTAATCTTTACACTCTGTTAATGAGAAATCTAACTTGATACGATTGGTGCGATCATGTGTGTGTGTGTGTGTGTGTGTGTGTGTGTGTGTGTGTGTTTAACTATATTCGTGGGGTCCAAAAACCGAGAGTCCAGTATACCAGTGGGGTGCCGACAGCTTTGTGGGGCCAAAATGCTGGACCCAACAAGTTTAAAGGGCGGTTTGAGGGTTAAGACTTGGCTGTATGATTAGGGATAGAATTGGGTTATGGTTAGGGTGAGGGTAAGGGTTAAGGTTAGGCATTTAGTTGTGATGGTTAGGGTTAGGATAAGGGGCTAGGGAATGCATTATGTCATTGACGGGTCCCCACAAAGATAGTGCCACAAACCTGTGTGTGTGTGTGTGTGTGTGTGTGTGTGTGTGTGTGTGTGTGTGTGTGTGTGTGTCAAAATCAGAAATATTACCCAAAAATTAGATGGATTCCATTCAAAGCTCTTTGCAAGAAACAATTCACGATCACTACTTTTATTGAATTTTTGATGTTTTCTTCAAATTCTGGCATTTAAATAAAACTGAAACAATTTCAAAACTGTATTCTGACAAAATATCTATATTCTCTAATATCTAAGTCTAAATATTTCATTATGTCTGTTTTTCCAGCAGGTATCCAAAGTGCTTCACATCATGGAACAAGAATATAAACATAACATACAGTAAAATCAGAAAAGGTTACATAAAAATAGGAGGAAGAAAGGAAAACGTCACAGCTCTACCATGCATTAAAATTCTAAATGAAGGTTTTTTTTTAAAAGTGCAAATGTCATGGGGTAACCTATACCAAAGTCAAAGTCAGCCCACAGTTTTGTACCTCTACTCTCCGTGACTTCTAAAATAAAATGATTGGATGACTGTAATGTCCTGTTGTGTCGTGAAGGGATACAATCTCGACCAATGGGCCAGGCCATTAATGGCCTTAAAAGCAAACAATAAAATCTTAAAATCGATTCTAAAATGCACCAGGAGCCAATGGAGAGTGTAAAGAATAGGAGTCATAGGAGCACGCCTGGAGGTAATTTTTCACTTGCTGGCTGTGATGACAGATTAGGGAATCATATCAGATGTATAGTAACAGTTGGTTAGTAGTAGAATTATTATGTGATGTGTCAGGTAACAGAAATTGCATATAAAATAGGTGATCCTTTTGAATCAGAAATTTATGTTATTAATATTAAAGGTGCTGTAGGTATGATCGTGAAGATCAAGGACTTAGCCAAAAAAATTGAACATCGACAACTTCTCAGTCCGTCCCCTCCTTTCTGCTAAAGCCCAACATGGTCTCCGAAGCTCCTCCCCCCACAAGGGAGAATGAATGCGTGTGCATGCAGTATGCAGTGATTGACAAGCAGTTAGACACCCCCCCAGCCCTGATTGGTGCATCTGAACAGGGAGTTGTGGATTTTTGCGAATCGCACTACAGGCTCTAGGTGGTGTCAGAGGAGCCGGATTACCTGGTTCATGTAGATCTACTGGAATATACTGTCAGTTTCAGGAAATATGACTGAAAGTTAGTTTTATAAAGCTTACCTACTGCACCTTTAAGCTGTGCCCTCAACTCTGTTAATCGGTTACCATCATGGCTAAACCCAGAACCTGAAATTGATGTATGCATGCTGAACAATAACAAAAGAAAGAAATCAGGAAATGTAGTCAAATAAGTAAAGTCTCATTTCCAGCAACAATGGAGTTCATATTTACAGATGCATACAGACAGATCAAAGGACTCAGAGAGGGGATGTGGCATTTGGAGTAACCATCCCTGAATTAAGAAATAAAAAGGGACATAGGGTTTCAGATCTGATTTCAGTATGAATAAAACAACCACAAAGGACTAATAAAAATGAACAAAAAAATGAATTAGGTGCATCCTTCAAAGGTGAACATTTGAAGTGAATCCCTCTCTGACTGACCCTCCTCTGGGACCAACTTACGATGGGAGACCCAACAGGATCTCAGAGCTCCAGATATTACAGATCCCAGACTCAGATACATAACCCCCCCCTCCCCCCCACCACTGTAAGGTGGGGATTCAGAGGGGAGACATTATTGGTGTCTTTAAAGTAAGTGAACAAAGTATGTGGGATTCTTTGAAGGGAGAAACTACTGGTTAAAACAGACCAGACATCAGATTTACACATGACCTCACACGTGAGAAAACAGTCAGGTGTAAAGAGCTCTGTGAGTTGCCATATGAACTTTAGCAGCAAATGGTCCTGATCTCTTGTTCTTATGTCTTTTATATATTGGGACACCATCAATGGCAACACCTGCAGCCAGTCCAACATGTCTATGAGAAGAGTTTCTAGCCACAGGGACATCATTTATTAAGATTTCATCCATGGAGCTTCCACTGCTTGAACCTGAAGATGAAAAAACACAAAAGTCAGGAAATGTCTAGATAGTGAAGGAGACTTCTTCCTCTCTTCTGTATTCCTGTTTGAAACTGCAGCTACACTGCCTGTTCTCATGAAGCATTCGTACATATAGCTATGAAAAGTAAAGCACTGTAACTCATATATATTCCACGTATTTAGCACATTGACTACTGCTGTATAAGAGCCTGAATATCCTAGTAGGGAGGAGATTGGGTGGGATTTTGGCTCGTAAAACACGACTTTCAAGAGGGGGTGCCGAGTTCATGTCCTGGAAGTGTTTCAATAACTGTCGTCCCCACATGATGCTCACTTTTTCTCAGCTTAACTCAACTACCAACGGTCACTGATTCGGCTGACAGCTCACATTGTTCTGTAGCCGGTGTCACGTGACCAATTTTGTAGGATATCATATAAATTAGTGTGCATACATTTTGGTACAATGTCATATGAACCTGTTCAGGAGAATGCCTTGGACTACAACATGCTACACAGAAAAAAACACACTGAGCGAGACTCACTCACCTGAATCTGTAACCTCCAGATGGATGATTCTGATTGGCTCAGATTCGGTAATGGCTCTCTTTTTCCGTCTTGAACCACCTATCTTATCTTCATCTGTGTCACAGAGACAAGTCAAAGTTAATACTTGAATATATGTCACATATTCTGTTTATTTTCTATGTCATAGGAAAGCTTTAAGGACATTTTTAAGGTAACTTATTTGGGGTTCATGCATTGTGCATGCTGGCTTGCTATAACAATTTACTGGGAAACTTGGGTAGGAGAGACGCATGCACACATGCACACAAACACTCACACACTAACACACACCCTCTCTCTCTCTGTGTCCTTCACCTCATGAGACCACAGCTGCATGCATACTGATGAAGCTCAAAACAACATAACCCTTTTATGAGAAGCATTATGAATAAAACAAAAAGGACTAATAAAAATGTACAAAAAATAAATTAAGTGCATTCTTTAAAGGTGGAAATTTGAAATGAATCCCTCTCTCAGTCTGACCCTCCTCTGGGACCAATTTACCATGGGAGACCCTACAGGATCTCAGAGCTCCAGATATTACAGATCCCAGACTCAGATACACAAACCCCCCCACCACGGTAAGGTAGAGATTAGCAGAAGGGAGACATTATTGGTGTCTTTAAAGTAAGTGAACAAAGTATGTGGGATTCTTTGAAGGGAGAAACTACTGGTTAAAACAGACCAGACATCAGATTTACACATGACCTCACACACATGAGAAAACAGTCAGGTGTAAAGAGCTCTGTGAGTTGTCAGATGAACTTACTGCCCGATGCTTCATCATCATCATCAGCAGCAGCAGGTGGTCCTGATCTCTTGTTTTTACATCTTTTACAAATCAGGACAGCACCAACCACTGCCGCAGCTACAAGAAGCAGTCCAACTGTAACACCTGCTTCCAGTCCACCGTATGGGCCTACAGGAGAGGAGTTTCCATCCTCAGGGACATTATTCATTGTGTTTTCATCCATGGAGCTTCCACTGTTTGAATCTGAAGATGAAAAAACACAAAAGTCAGGAAATGTCTAGATAGTGGAGGAACCTTCGTCCTCTCTTCAGTATTCCTGATTCCTCTTTGAAAGTGCAGCTACATTGCCTGCGTGAAGATCCTCGTAGGGAGGAGATCGGGGGGGATGTTTGGCTCCTAAAACACAGGGTTTTCAAGAGGGGGAGCAGAGTTCATGTCCTGAAGAAGTTAAGGAGAAAACACAAGACTTTCACCCAGGAAACAGGTGTTCATGTCCTGGAAGTGTTTCAATAACTGTTCTCACCACATGACGCTCACTTTTTCTCAGCTTAACTCAACTACCAACGGCCACTGATTCGGCTGACAGCTCACGTAGCTCTGTCAGCATCACATGACCAATTTTGTAGGATATCATACAAATTGGTGTGGATACATTTTGGTACAATGTCATATAAACCTGTTCATGAGAATGCCTTGGGCTACAACATGCTACACACACTCAGCAAGACTCACTTACCTGAGTCTGTAACCTGCAGACTGATGTTCCTGATTGGCTCAGACTTAATGATGGCCCTCTTTTTTCGTTCTGAAATACATGGTGCAACTCGACACTTGTATGTTCCAGTGTCATTGTTGTTCACATTCTTCAGAATTAAAGACACATTCGTGTCCTTCAGATCTCTGTCTACCACGTCCACTCTGTCCTTAAAGGATGGATGCTGTTTGTTTGTATACAATAATGCATCGCTGCAAAAGACGACATACTCTGGCTCCAAGTCATCTCTGGTCCACTCTACAGCACTGATGGGGTGATAAGGAGCTGTACAGTTCAGAGTGACATTATCTCCAGGATGCACTGTCACCACCTCAATTGGGTCTGAAAAACAATAATAATCAATAATTTATAATAAAAAGTAATTCCATTTCAAAAGGACTGCCCAGCCAGGACACTGCAGAAGGCCTCTGTAGTGTGACACTTCAGCCTGTTCTCATGAAGCATTCATACACATAGCTAGAGAAAGTAAAGCTCTGTAATATGTATGTATTGTATTAATAACACTAACGCTGTGTAAGACGCTGGGTGAGCTCTGGTCCCATTGTGGGGAGGCCGGAAATCAATAGTAGGTAGGTAGGATATTTATAAATTCTACATTTTACTAACTTCTGTTTAGTGTGAAATTTCTATCACCTGTTACTTTTATTTTGTTCATCGAATCCTGATTTTATTCTGTCTTGTAGAGCTGTCCCAACTTGGTTTCACTATTACAAAGTTGAGTTAAACATACGTGTATTGATTTGTTGTGTATATTTGTGTTTTGTATGTGCTTTTGTTTCCTTTGTCAAAGCACTTTTATATTCTGTATTACAGTCGAACCGCTGTGTCTACAGGTTCAATAGAGGTACGCACAGACATGCATGCACGCACGCACACACGCACATGCACACACACAAACACACACACGCGCGCACACTAGAGCTTCGTTCGGGCCCAAAAAATCAAGCCCGACCCTGCCCGAGCCAGTGCACGTTGTGTCCGAGCCCTGCCCGGCCCGGCCCGGCCCGGCCCGGCCCGGCCCGACACATTAACTGGATTTATGAGCCCGAGCCCGATTTCAACCCAACACTTTTTTTTAACCCATGGGCCATTATAACTGACGTTCCCAACTACAATTCAGAGTTGTTTGAACTGCAGAAATCTGTTTAAAATTATCTTAATGAATAATGCAACAGGAGCGAAGCATGTAAACTGCGCTGTTTGTTTATTCCGAATGAAACGGATTGCAAATGGATCTGAATAAAGAAACGTAAAAACCTCAACGTATTTCTCTGTGAGGGCTTGCCCGCTTGCTTCGCCCTCAGGGGGAGCCTATGCTTGGAGAAGTAACAAAAGAGGACGTTGAAGGCTGACTATCATCTTTTCTGCCACGGGGAGCCTGCTTATGTGTCTGTTCATCATCCACTTCTCCGTTTTATCAGCTGTCATAGGCGAACAGCGGCCGCACTTAATGCACTCAACAAAGCCGACACATATGTTGTCACTGCCCACGACTTGTTTAAAAAGGCTCCATACCTCCGACTTTCCTCCAAACTTGCTCAAAGGTAATTCTCCTGTTTTTCTTGTTTTCTTTACATCCTCAAGCTCCATGTTGCACTTAAGCTCCACAGTACAGCCCGCAGCCCCGGTGTGATGCGTGCGAGAGGAGGAGACTCCGCGCATGACACATGTTGCATTTTGTAACTGTAGTCCAACTTGTGTAACTTTTTGGACACATTTGTTACTTTGGCCTAAATAGATAATAGTTCTGATTATGGCATATCTTTCGGCCCGGCCCGGCCCGAGGATAGTGGCGGAAAATAACGGCCCGGCCCTGCCCGAAGTCGGGCCGGGCTCGGGTCGGGCTCGGGCTCGGGCAGAGAATCGAAACTCTAGCGCACACACACAGACAGACACAATAACTTCTGTATACAAAACCTGTTGCCTGTTTACCTGTAACACCTGTTTGGCTGAAGTTTTTTTATCAATAAATTGGATGTCTTCTATTGCCATGAACCTACATCATCTATTATTTTTTCGATTGCTAAATGACACTGGGCCCAACTGAAGCCACATATGCAAAACTCTAACCACAGTGTGCAACAGTCCCCTGAACTAAACAGTTTACATCTCCTGCAAAACTCATCACAAGCAATACAACTCAGCAACAGGCTCAGTGCAGCCAAACACTCAGAGCAACCCTCATCTAGATAACACACACTGATACTCAGAACAATCCTCATCTAGATAACACACACACTGTCACTCAGAACACACTGAGAGTACAAACACTAGCATCAAACACCACACAAATTACTATCTTTGTTAGGTTTACAGTTTGAATAATTTAAGTGACCTCACACTATATCAATAGTTTCTATAAGAAAAAAGTGAAATTAGCATTTGAATAAAGTGCTGTAAATCCACCGTGTTGGGCAGGTTGTGGTTAAAGTCATGGGATAAGTTTGTAGAGTTTTGCATACTGTGTTCAAGCAATGAAAAAAAAACTAGAGTTTGGTCCACATGAACTGCTGCTGTGCAGACTGTAGCTCCAGTTGTGTCCACTGTTGTTCAGCAATCAGAAAAATTTGTATTACTATTCCTGTGAAACTATCGTTTTTTTTTTTCAACACATGCATCATGACAACTCAGGTCAGAAATAAAGTCTACATGAATCTTTAAAAAAGCAGATATTTACCAGAAGCTGCTTCAGGTAGATGGAACAACAACCAGAGGAACAATAATGGAACACAACCATGTGTCATGATAGCGGCAGAGTCTGCTGCTATCTTATCTTCATCTGGGTCAGAGAGAAAGAGGTCAAAGTCTTAGACAGGTTAAATACTTAATAAAGTTTAAATAGATAATAAAAGAACCACCAAATGAAAGAATAAGTCTGAGATTAAATATATGAAACTAAAGAATTAAAGAATACATTTAACAAGTTTAAATATACCATTAGAGAATGACATTTTCTTTAGTTTAAAATCATCGGAGTGCGTCAGCGCAAATGTCCGCTCCCCAGCTCGTCCTGTTGTTGAATGCATGAATTTCCGGTTTGCTCCTCCTGTTCTCAGATGTGTTTCTCTCTCCCTCTCTCTGTCTCTCTCTTACACTGTCTCTTACACTCTCTCTCTCTCTCTCTCTCTCTCTCTCTTTCTCTCTGTCGCAGAGGTATATAGTCCGGGTGCCAGAAAGTAGAAATCCTGTCCAGCAGCTGTCCCAACCATCACTAAACCAGCTCCTCTACCAGGTAGATGAGCTCATTAGTGAAAACACCTATTCTAGATGTAGAGGCAGATCCAAAAACATGGCAGGATTTTTACTTTCTGGCACCTGGACTATACACCTCTGCTCTGTTGCCAATACACTTAAATCATATAGGGAGGGTTTAACTGCTCAGACAGTCAAAGTTCGAAGCAATCATGTCTATATGCTATTGATATGTTTATATGCGTTGATGAATAGTAATGATGATATAGGGTGTAATATGTTTCAAAAGTCACAGGTTTGAATGTCACAAAAACAAATTACAATGAAATAAGGTTTACTCATCAGCATGGGGAAAGAAATGATCAAAAAAAGTCTATAGAGAGTAAAAAGTAAAAACTTTCTGGCAGACGTGATGAGCAAACAAGCAGAAATACATTCAGAGTTGGGCAATTATATTCTGATGGTCAAAATCCTACACTTAGTAGGTATACTCACTTTGATGTGTTAAACTACTACATTTTGTGTGAATAAGCTTGATAGCAGTCTGGTAGAGAAAAGAAAATCACTACAGGAGAGAGTGGAAATGTTTGAATTCAAAATAAGACAATCTCAGGGATACTTAACTATTTGTTTTATCTAAATGTTCCTTTGTTCCAAAAAAGTTAGAACTGACACAATACATTTAACTTTCTACTATAAGATATCATGTGACAAATGACTGCACCCTGATCTGTGCTGCTACAACTGTGATTAAAATCAACGGCAGCACCTGTGGCGGGGAGTGGCACCGGGGGAGGGGGGGGGGGGGGGTGCATGCCAACAGTGTTGACAGGTAGCTGGGCTGTAGGGCAAGTTTCCTGAGTTGTACTAGGCTAGAGAGTTAGGGCTGGTTGGTAAGAGTGCACACTTACAGTAAAACATGTGTAGTGACCTAGTTCTGTTTAAACGCACACGACAAAGACAGGCAGAGGATCTCTCTGTGAGGCAGAATCAAACCACAACAAGCAGCGGTACTTTCAATCTGAATGGAGACATACAGACAGCATCACAATATCAATCTGACAGGAGCATGCCATGAATTTTTTTTTTACTGAAAATTAGGCTCTATGTTCCCACATTTCCTTTTTCATGAATTTGTATCAGATTTTATCCCCATAACCCTAACCCCTAACCCTAATCCTAAAAAATGGTGTGGGAGGAACACAAGACCTAATTTTGAAAATGACCTAGAAATATGGGAACATAGGTCTGTGGGACCATTGGGCTGACCCCAATATGACTAGAGAACAAAAGAGACTTCAGGAAACACTACATGAACTAACTTTATTGAAAATATTCAAGATTACAGAGATAGCTGTGGCTGGCAGTAAGGGAGCAATTCAAACTCAAAGCAATGATTTCATATTTAATATGTTTCAATCATGAGTATATCGTCTTCCTGATGTAACGGTAGACTCTGTCTACAATTGTTCTCAGATGTGATGCACGGTGCTGACCCCCCACAATGTCATCTCAGCCAATAACTCCCCCGGCTTGCGTGGGTGAGGCTGTTGCCATGGAAACAGGTAGGTAATTTCCTGTCAGAGGAGTAGATACACATTTTGTACAGTATTAAAAGAAGTGATAAACAAAAATACTGGCTCAATTATAACCCAATTTCTGTCGCTGTAGCACCACACTATTCTAGGTAAAGTTTGCCCAGTACAAACATGAATGACAATTTCCAATTCAACGTTTGTCAGTTCTTGGTTTGGATATGTTCCTCAGTTGGAAGAAGCAGTTTCTAATGAACTGACAGTGCAGATGAACAAACAACACATAAATACCTTAAACTCGGCTGGACAGACAAGGCTAAAGCACCAACATGCTTCAAAAGTGTTTCACTACTGTATATGAGTGTTTCAGTTGTGTATATGAGAGTGTTTCTGTAGTGTATATAAGAGCATTGCAGTAGTGTATATGAGAGCGTTTCAGTAGTGTATATGAGAGCGTTTCAGTAGTATATATAACAGTGTTTCAGTAGTGTATATGAGAGTGTTATAGTAGTGTGTATGAGAGCGTTTCAGTAGTGTATATAAGAGTGTTTCAGTAGTGTATATGAGAGTATTTCAGTAGTGTATATAAGAGTGTTTCAGTAGTGTATATAAGAGTGTTTCAGTAGTGTATATGAGAGTGTTATAGTAGTGTGTATGAGAGCGTTTCAGTAGTGTATATAAGAGTGTTTCAGTAGTGTATATGAGAGTGTTATAGTAGTGTGTATGAGAGCGTTTCAGTAGTGTATATAAGAGTGTTTCAGTAGTGTATATAAGAGCGTTTCAGTAGTGTATATAAGAGTGTTTCAGTAGTGTATATGAGAGTGTTATAGTAGTGTGTATGAGAGCGTTTCAGTAGTGTATATAAGAGTGTTTCAGTAGTGTATATGAGAGTGTTATAGTAGTGTGTATGAGAGCGTTTCAGTAGTGTATATAAGAGTGTTTCAGTAGTGTATATGAGAGTATTTCAGTAGTGTATATGAGAGTGTTTCAGTAGTGTATATGAGAGTGTTTCAGTAGTGTATATGAGAGTATTTCAGTAGTGTATATAAGAGTGTTTCAGTAGTGTATATGAGAGTATTTCAGTAGTGTATATAAGAGTGTTTCAGTAGTGTATATAAGAGTGTTTCAGTAGTGTATATGAGAGTATTTCAGTAGTGTATATAAGAGTGTTTCAGTAGTGTACTGTATAAGAGAGTGTTATAGTAGTGAATATGAGACCATTTCAGTAGTGTATATGAGAGTATTTCAGTAGTGTATATAAGAGTGTTTCAGTAGTGTACATGAGAGCATTTCAGTAGTGTATATAAGAGTGTTTCAGTAGTGTATATAAGAGTGTTTCAGTAGTGTATATAAGAGTGTTTCAGTAGTGTATATAAGAGTGTTTCAGTAGTGTATATGAGAGTGTTTCAGTAGTGTATATGAGAGTGTTTCAGTAGTGTATATAAGAGTGTTTCAGTAGTGTATATAAGAGTGTTTCAGTAGTGTATATAAGAGTGTTTCTGTAGTGTATATAAGAGTGTTTCTGTAGTGTATATAAGAGTGTTTCAGTAGTGTATATAAGAGTGTTTCAGTAGTGTATATAAGAGTGTTTCAGTAGTGTATATGAGAGTGTTTCAGTAGTGTATATGAGAGTGTTTCAGTAGTGTATATAAGAGTGTTTCAGTAGTGTATATGAGAGTGTTTCAGTAGTGTATATGAGAGTGTTTCAGTAGTGTATATAAGAGTGTTTCAGTAGTGTATATGAGAGTGTTTCAGTAGTGTATATGAGAGTGTTTCAGTAGTGTATATAAGAGTGTTTCAGTAGTGTATATAAGAGTGTTTCAGTAGTGTATATGAGAGCATTTATATGAGAGTTTTTCTATAATGTGTGGGAGAGCATTTCACTTGTACTGTATGTGTGTGATGTAATAATTAATAATGTCGCTGGTGGACCCTCTTTTGTGATGGTATGAGCACCTGTCTGGGGCCATAAGACTGGACTGCTTCTTAATTTTTCCTCTGTAATCCCCACTCACAACCGGATATCATATCGTATCAGATGTTTATTATTTGCGATTTTGATCGCATCAGAAATTGGTGTGGCTAGGATGGGCTCGATGGTGTTTTAAGCCCCCACCGTCAACTTCAAGGCAGCGCTGCAACCGTCGACTTCAAGGCACTTAGATAGTTAGATAGATAGATTTTTTTTATTGATCCCAAAAAAATGGGAAATAATGGTGTTGCAGCAGCAAAAATATCAGACACACAATACACATACAGAGTATACATTAAATAATAGGAAACAATATACATTAAATAATATTTGAATACTACACAAGCAATATTTAAAATATATACAATCAATTTGGAAATAAAATGTACAACTGATTCAACAGATATAAAGTTAATGTACAAGTTGGGGAGTAAAAATGTACAACTGTTACCCTAGTAAAGATGAACCTACTTAACCTAAACCCTAACCCTAACCCTAGTGCCTTCCATGCAGCGTTGCCTGGAAGATGACGATGGGGGCATTAAACACCAAACACCCCAGGATGGTTTTCCGAGCAGATCGGGGGAGGTAAATAACACTGTTGATATATCTCACACCTCAGAATATCTGTCAAGATAACCTTTAGAACCATCAAAAAATCAGGGTATTCAGACTCTGATCAACTCACATGGTCTTATTGATTGTTACCTGTTGGTCTGTGTCAATATAAAGAAACCATGAGGACAGTGGAGATGATGTCGGGAGAGAACACCACCAGGTGACAGACCAGTCTGAACACAAAGTGGAGGTGGTCTGATGCCGAGGGCAGAGCTGCAGAGGTTGGTGGGTCTGTGGTCTTAGGTTTCTCTGTAGAGAGAATCAGCTGTCAGGTGAATATCTGGATGAATGAACTCCTGAAATCAAAGGTAACCTCCTCACCTGTAACAGAGACCCAGCTGGATGGAGACTCTCCAACACTGCTGATGAGACACTTGTAGAGGCCTTCATCAGACCTGGAAACATGGTGGATGGTCATGTGACCTGCAGCCCCATTCCCTATGAAGACGCCATCTTTATAGAAACCAGGTGGGGAGTTGGAGGACGTCTTTGTTTTACAGGTCAGAGTGAGGTCTTCTCCCTCCATCACAGGGAGGACAGGACTCTGCAGGATCACTGGTCCACCTCAACACAGAGACAAACTACAGCATGTCATCCATTCACACACAGCTTCATCAATACTGACTCCACAGTCTGATCTTACCAGTGACAGTGATGGTGATGCTGTTACTGGTTGCTCCCTCTCTGGACTCACACCAGTAAACTCCACTGTGCCATGTGACCATGTGGCTGATGTTACAGACAGAACCAGCAGGTCTTCCCCAGCCATCTCCACACTGAGTCCTGGTTTTATCACTTGTGTTCCTCATCAGAGTCCATCCAGCAGAGCTGTCGTCCTCCTCACAGCTCAGAGAGACATACTGTCCTTGAAACACCTGAGAGCTGCTGGGATTCACAGTCAGAGAGGCTGGAGGGAGGAGGGTTTAGAAAACACTAAATGACCCAGAGAAGAAAGTCTGAAACCCAAACTTGTTTGTGCAGAGACTGAAGACTGTCACTAGCTGCCATATTTGAGGTGTGAAAAGCTAATGGCAATCACCAAGGTTGACTCTGATAGGATGAAATGTTTTCACACCTGAAGTTCGTTTCCTCTGGTCTGAAACAGTTGATGAGTTTGTAAACCTGCAGCTTTTTCCCCTTGGTTCAGTTTAGTTTCACATGGAGAAAACCCAAGCAAACCATAGATGCATCACTGAAAATGTTTTACTCCTCTTATTGGTCAGATGTGTCTGGGGGGCGGGAGCAAGAGAAGTAAATACAGGAAAAAGGTCCTGTGTTCCGGACGTCAAACCTGTTAATTACATTTCAATCATTCTTTAGCAGTGATGGGAATAACAGTGTATAAATAACGGCATTACTAAAGGCATTACATATTTCAATAACGAGTAATCTAATTGATTACTCTTCCCATCTTAATAACGCCGTTACCGCCAAAAATTGTGGCGTGTTACTATAATTGAAGCTGTTTTTTTCATCAGACCAACTAGATCTCTGAGTCTGAGCCGAGAGACAAAGGCTTGTTTTTACTGTTCTTCATTGGTTAGTGGGCAGTGCATGAGACAAGCGCATAAATGCTGACGATTGGCTGAGGTTGAGTAAAATTTCATGGTAAGCAAATCAGAGGTAGAGTTGGGCGGGTGTTCAAAAGCACGCATAGTTGGACACACAATGAACAACACAAGCGAGTCAGTCAACGAGGGACAGGTATGGCAAGCCCAAATAATCCATAAGTAGCACAAAAAAGTAGAACAGTGTAACAATATGAAGTGCTTTCAATGTAACTGAGAAGTGCAATGTATAGCAAAACTAAGGAATCCAAATATAAACAGGTAATACATAAAAAATAAAAAATACATCCCCATATAAATAAATCTCTTTCTCTGGCCAATGACAATCTCACTTCAAGAGAATGCAGCCAGCCATCAAATACATCTAAATTAAATTATGCTCTTTAAGCAATGTACCAAAAATGTATTCAAAAAATATATACACTCTTTTTAGTGCAAATGTAATAAGATGCAACACAACTTCAGACATACTGTATCCAACTTTAGCTCCTGAACATTCATTCATTCATCTATCCATCCATACATACATGGCATTTGATTGGAAGCTAGTCTCACTTTGTCCCACAGCAACATTAAAATCATTTAGATTTGTGTACATTGTTTCTGTAAATAATGTATTGTATTAAGTGTCCATTTCATTATGATATTCAGATTTATCATCAATAATTGACCATGCACATGTATTTTAAGTTCTGTTAAAGAGGGGTGGAAGTGGGGTCACATTTGAGCATTTTAAATGTACTTGAAAGTAACGCAATAGTTACTTTCTGAAGTAACTAGTTACTTTTATAAGTTGTAACTGAGTAACTAATTTAGTTACTTTTTTTAAATTTAACTTGCCAAACACTGGCCATTGTTGTTTCTACGTCTGCCCCACTCACAGAGACTCTGCTCTGCTCTGCCAGTGACTGTCTCCAACTTTAGCAGTGGCTGGTTTGACCACGGAGAAGCAAGTGATGGGGTTGACTGTTGACTGTGAGAAAAACATCAAAGCTGCTTCAGTTTGCTGCACTGCCACATCTCAGATGGTAAAGCACACCAGACTACAGGAGCTGTTTCGCTCAGACTTGCCGAGTGCACAGCCGTTCTCACCACAAACACATATTGTGATTGACAGCATACTGAAGTGTAGGCTTGTTTGGTCTACTTCTAGTGCGCAACCGAGTGCGATTTCTGCATTCACACTTACGTAAACGGACCGCACCAAGGGGAAAAATCAACTCTCTGCCATTCAACACAACTAAATGAGACGGTGAAAACTTGTAAGTTTGCGTCTGTAGAGAGAAGTTGGGCATTCACTTTAATACAGTCTGTTATCACAGCAGCGTTTAGTAGACATTACAGGATCTGTGACTCACTTCCGCTCTGACACATTTAGCTGAGAAAAGTGCTGATTGTGTTTGTTTCCTATATAATGTGATCAATGTAACTTAAAATGTCATGCATCCTCAGGTCCCGCTCTACTATAAGTGTTTCTCAGACTGAATCAGGGAGTTACAAATATAATAGAAGGACTTTACTGACCTTGGTTTGTTGTGCTGCTCAGCAGTGAGGTCACAACTGAAGAGAAATGAACGTCAGGTTAGTTGTGAGCTTCTACTGCAGACAGACAGAACAACTGTGAGCTCAGAGAAGATGGAGTCCATGGTGCTAAATGGCCAGCCTTTTGTTTTTAATGAGAACTTTAACAGAACAAACATAACATTATATATATATATATATATATATATATATATATATATATATATATATATATATATATATATATATATATATACTGTATATGTATATATATTCTGTTAATACACTGCATATATCCATATATATCTTCTTACTACTAGTAAAATGTCACTGCTGCTACATTGCACATATCTGTACATGTGGTTCATACATTGTTCATATTACATAGCCATTTTTATTCTGCTCTTATACACTGCAATATATTTATTATACTGCCTATGCACCACCTTCTAAACTTGTATATCGCTTTGCACTTTTCTGTTTTTTTTGCACTTCTGGTTGGACTGCATTTTGCTGTCTTTGTACTTGTACACTGCTCAATGACAATAAAGTTGAATCTAATCCAATCTAAAAATTGTTTTGCTCACACTGATCAGTAAACCGTAAGATGTTATCATATCTGAAATTGTCCAGCTGATATTATCTCGCCTTCATTCTTCTCTGCACAGCAATGTCCTGACACAAATTAGAAAAGAACAGAGTGTACTTACTGATCAGCCATTGCAGAGATGTTTTTCCCATCGTACCTGTTGGTGATGTGACACCAATCACTTTGAATGCTAGACTCAAAGCAGCAAAAACCACACATTTCCTCTGTGTGCTTTAATGTCTGGTTTCCTCTGCAGTAGACAGGAAACTTTAAGTGTACATCTGCAGAGATAAACATTGTTTGTGATCAGATATTCTTAAAGAGGATTATTTCCATATGTGTTTATTTGTGATTTTGGTAATTTCTCTGAAGTTACATACATGAAGGGAAAGAAGTCTTTCTGTCCTGTCCTCATGTATAGATACAAAATTCAGAGTTATAAAAACAGTTTAATACAAACTGTTCCTGGCCCAAGTTTCTCTCTAATGTCTTAAAAAAATTAAATTTGAAGTCCCATTAGGAATTGGTCATTAGGATAACTTGTTAACTCACTCCAGTCCAGTCCAATTAGCTGAGAAAAGTGCTTATTTTGTTTGTGTCCTATATAATGTGATCAATGTAACTTTTAATGTCATGCGTCCTCAGCTCGGACTCTGCTATAAGGGTTTCTCAGACTGAATCAGGGAGTTTCAGATGTAATAGAAGTCGTTTACTGACCTTGGTTTGTTGTGCTGCTCAGCAGTGAGGTCAGAACTGAAGAGAAATGAACGTCAGGTTAGTTTGAGCTTTTACTGCAGACAGACAGAACAACTGTGAGCTCAGAGAAGATGGATTCCATGCTAAATGGCCAGCCTTTTATTTTTAATGAGAACTTTAACAGAACAAACCCAACAGCAAAGAACACAGCTCCTTTGAGTTAGAACAAATCCTGCGAGTTGGACGACTTTTAAAATGCTTTAAAAATATCTAATACTTGGTTCCCGGATAGCTCAGTTGGTAGAATGGGTGCCCAGGTGTGGAGGTTTACTCCTTGATGCAGCGGGCCAGGGTTCGACTCCAACCTGCAGCCCTTTGCTGCATGTCATTCCCCCTGTCATGTCTTCAGCTGTCCTGTCAAAAAAATGCCCAAAAGATTATCTTTAAAAAAGAGAATCTAACACTGCAGCTCAGTCCTGACGTTAACCCTTCAACATTGTCTAAACATATTGAACTGTTAAATAATGAGTTAGTTACATCTTACTTGCTTTGGTTTTGCTAACACTGATCAGTAAACTCTAAGGTGTTATAATATCTTAAGATTTCCAGCAGATATTATCTCGCTTTCATTCTTCTCTGCAAAGCAATGTAAGGACGGAAATTAGAAAAGAACAGAGTGTACTTACTGATCAGCCATTGCAGAGATGTTTGTCCCATCGTACCTGTCTCAGAGCTGCTAAAACCACACATTTCCTCTGTGTGCTTAACATAATGTTTGGTTTCCTTTGCAATAGACAGGAAACTTAACAGTAAACAGTAAGTTCACATCCACAGAGATAAACATTGTTGTTTGTGATCAGATATTCTTAAAGAGGATTATTTCCATATGTGTGTTATTTGTGATTGTGGTCATTTCCCTGAAGTTACAGACATGAAGGGAAAGAAGTCTTTCAAAATGCAGAGATATAAAAACAGTTTAATACAAACTGTTCCTGGCCCAAGTTTCTCTCTAGTGTCTCAAATAAATAAAGTTTTGTCATTACATTTTCTCAACTAGCTAAGATACTATACGGCCGTATTGTCAGTTAACGCTGAAATTCATTTTGCAACCATAGGCAGTTCCACTGAAGAAATGAGCATACAGTTACACATAAGACCCTTTCCATAGACATACAAACGACAAACATATCCCATTAAAACCTCTGGATTAAGATCTCAGGTAGTTGAGCAACAGGACAGACTGATGTATGAAAGACTTCTTCTTCTTCTTCTTCTTTTGCTCTAGATGTTATTCTTGCACACACACTCTCATAGAGCACCTCACCATACATACTGAATCACAGGGTCAGTCCCTGCCCTGTCACTGCATGCGTCTCAGGTTTATACATCCCTCAGTGTCCCAAGGGACCTTAGGGCTTTATTGTGTTATCCTGACTTTGTTTTGTTTTTAATGTATGGTGCATAGTTGTATCATATTTTATAATGAAATGGGCAAATAAAATCAATCAATCAGTACATTCATGTGGATTTGTTATTTTATCATTCTGTTTGTGATGTATGTGTATGTTGTGATGTCTTTAAGCTACTGGGACCTTGAATTTCTCCTTGGGGATCACTAAAGTATCTATCTATCTATCTATCTATCTATCTATCTATCTATCTATCTATCTATCTATCTATCTATCTATCTATCTATCTATCTATCTATCTATCTATCTATCTATCTATCTATCTTTCTATCTTCAGCCTGTAGCGTTTAAATAGAGGGACTCCAAATCGCTGTTTGGAGGACGAACGTTGGTGTTCAGAAGAGATCTGAGCATGCTCATGTTGGGAGTTGCCTGAAAAAAAGCATTGGCCAATAATCAAGTTGGTCACCAATTTAGGATCTCCATTAAGATCTCTGTGCTGGACACTCGGCCTCTTTAAACAGAGTCCAACAGCCAGCAGGCTGACTCGCCACTATAAGAGGCTTCTTTTGAATTATCATCTTGCTTCTGTGTCAGATGTAACCAATAAAACCGGTTACAAACAGGATTCTTTATTCTCTGGTGGAGAGTGAAGTTGCAACACCTCCCCGGCCGTGTGTGTGTGTGTGTGTGTGTGTGTGTGTGTGCCTTCTAAGGAAGTAGTATTCTTAATTCTTACGTGATGTGTCAGTTAACATTAGTATTTCAACATAAAATGAAACAGGCGATCCTATAGGCTGTTGTGCTCTAGCTACCTCAACCATGCCAAATGGAAACCAGCTGGCCAACATACCTGGACCAGCTGACACTGTCAGAAGTGGCGTACGGACGAAACCTGAGAATGCAGTAAACACCAAAAATCGTGCACATGAACGTCCTACGCCAGATTCCCTTTATAAATCATAATCAACACTAAATGTGGCGCAGCTTTGGTGGCTTCATGTCACGCCCATAGTTGCCCTTAAATAGTCAGTGAAACGCCCCAAATTAATATTCATCCATACCGACAGCATGGACATGATATTAAAGTTGATGCAAAAAATGCCTAGCGCTACACAGAGAAAGTGTTTCTGCCACGGGATGCCAGAGCTGACCCCCCTTGAAGTGGGACAGGCACGGCGTGGTATCTCTGAGTGCTCCTCCCTGTAACGCTGGGCCCAAAACAGCACAAAGACCCAACAGAACAGCTCCAGGCAGTCGGAACCGGCTCTGAGGCCACTCGTCTTCATGCTGTCTGTCTCCATGTGCCACAGCTTACAACAGTCCAAAGCAACATTAGTGTCTAGCAGTCCCCCTACTAAGCAATGTGTTGTACATGACCCAGCACTCTGGCCCAAAGAACTGACAAAGAACACTGCGCAATAGTGCAGAGAGGATCAGTTTTGAAAGGCGTTAAATAAAAATTGAATAAAGGTGGAGAACAACAGATGGGGACATGTATGTGTTCGCCTTGGGCCCCCAAAATGCTAATTCCGCCACTGGGCCCAGCGCACAGACCCTTTTTATCCGCTGTTAAATTAGCAAAAGTGGATTCGTAAACGCCCTAAACTCACCTGCGTCAGATGCTTCACGGCGTGCGCTTAGATCGTTAAAATTGGGCCCAAGATGTCAAAGTGTCCTTGGGCAAGCTACTGAACCCCCAATGCTTCCGTTGCTGCACCATTGGTCTGTGAATGTTTATCTGTTGAGCAGGTGGCACGTTGTATGGCAGCCTTGGCCACCAGTGTATGCATGTGTGGTTGTTATTACTGTCTTGCTTCCCGCCCCGTACCCATCTGACCAATAAGAGGATGTTATAACTTCAGTCCATTTACTCAGTAGTCTGAAGTAATAGTAGTCTGTAGTATTTACTGTACTTTAGTAGAATTTTGAGCTACTTTACTAAGTGGGTCTTTCCATGTTCTGCTCCTTCCTACTTGTACTCCACTCCATCCAGAGGCAAATCATGTATTTTTTACTGGACTACATTTATCTGACAGCTTTAGTTACTTTACAGATTCAGATCTTTTTCTTCTTCTACGACTGTATGTTAAAAAGAGTCTAGCAGGTTGACTCGCCACTATAAGAGGCTTCATTTGAATTATCATCATGCTTCTGTGTCAGATTTAACCAATGAAACCGGTTTCAAACAGGATTCTTTATTCTCTCCACTATTAACATCAAAATGGTGGAGAGGGAAGTTGCATTACCTCCCTGGCCGTGTGTGTGGGTGTGTGTACTTGCGCATTTGCGCATATAGTTACTTCCAGGTAAAACAGATCTCGGCAGCTACTGTGTATTACTCTACAAGTCGAAAGCTTTAGATCATTTAGATACTTGATATCGATCTTTAAATGCCTATACATCATTGTATAATTGTATATAATTAGTATATAATTAGTTTGCAACAACAATCTGGTGAATTCCAATGAAACAATTGCTCAATCCACAAAACAAGTTAAATAAACTTGTGTCAAGCAGTTGCACTCAAACATTTTAATTCACAAGTAAAAGTGCCCTAGGGGAGGGAATGCACTGGGATAATAACCACACTTGTGGTCCAACAAGCCCTGAGCCATAACTGCTGCAACCACACACCATTATTACACTTTGAAGTACTTTGAACACTCATAAAGCCTAACATGTGTGCTAACAATCCCTAAGTAAATAAACACTTTTCATCTGAATGGAGCAGGGCACCTAGTTTAACTAAAGTCCAGAGCAGGATTACTTTTAAATCAAGATTACAACCTTTGCTTTCCACTAAACTCTAACTATATTGCTCTTTTATCTTTATTCTTTTGATCAAATGTCTTTCATGCATTCTTTCAAATGCTGTCTTTTTGTTTTATTCTACGACATGTTTTAATGTGAAGCACATTGAATCTGTCTTGTATGAAATGTATTTTTATAAATAAATGAGGCAACGTCAAAGCCAGATAACTTGTTCTTTGTATTCATTTCGATATGTCTGCAACTGTGGTTTTTGTGCTGCTGCCTGTCTTGGCCAGGCCACTCTCGTTCACAGCTCATTCAATCAAGAACTGTATTTCCAATAGATCTTAGAGAAATCCTGATAGTGGGGAGCATATATAATTTAGTTGACTACAGAAATGGCTTCAGAAGGAAAAATCTGCTTCAAGCTACTCTACGCATCTACGTCTCAGGCAGAGGTGTCAAGTAACAAAGTATTTGTACTTCGTTACTTAAGTAGAAAGTTTGGTTATCTATACTTTACTGGAGTAATTATTTTACAGCAGACTTTTTACTTCTACTCTTTACATTTTCATGCAATTATCTCTACTTTCTACTCCTTACATTTTAAAAATAACCTCGTCACTCCTATTTCAGTTCAGCTTGTTTTCATTCCGGCTTGTCATTGTTCAAAAAAACACACACACAAAAAAACCTATCCAGATAAATTGTGCCATCTGGATAGAGTGAATTTGATTGGGTTGGATGAGAAGTATTAACATATACCATTCTGACACCCTATTGGTTTGTACGCGATCCATCCCACCTGCATAGACCCGGTGCTAATACGGCACCGGTGCCTTAACAACCGTTATCTACCGGACCAAATGGGAACGCTGACTTCGGTGCCTTATTTAGGTGCCACTTACATGCCTGCACTTCTCTCTGATGCTCCAAAAACGGATATTTTGGGGGAACTGAAACATCGCCTCATGGGACGCTAGTTAACAATACAGTTGGCAGCAGGTAACATTAGCCTACCATTAGCTAGCAGCTCGAGTAAACACGGTTACAATGCTCATAGCTAAACGGTGTAAAAGTGTGTCTGTATTTCACTGTAGAGGATTGTAACACCAGACTAGCTGCCGTTGTCTGAAAAACACAGACTCAGCCTGAAATAAGTTATTGTTATGAGTTATTGTTATTACATTTTTAGTAAATCATTTCATTTTTGACCCTGTGGCCTTAGCAATTCTTTAATGTCGCCTTGTGCTCCTTTTTTTAAATTTAGAACTTTTAATTATTTTATATTTTTGACCATACAGAACAGACAAATACAATTGAACAAGGTGTCTCACCTTTTTCAGCCCTTCTGAGTTTGCAGGTATGATTTTAAAATAACATTATAGTCATTTTTGCCTTTAGAAAAATGTTTTTTGTGGAGGTGGGGTAGTGCACTATAGGCCCCTGTGGGGCAGGCTAAGCTTTTGCACTTAAAGGAGAACTCCGGGCAATTTTTCCGTTAATCTTGATTGCTATATGTATTTGAGTACTGCCGATAGCAAAAAAAACGAGCTGAATCGGTGCTAGCAACACGGAGCTGCTGCAGCTAATGCCGAGAGCTCCCACTCAGCTAACGACAGTTATGGGGGCATAAGATAAAGAGTGCCTTTGTGCCTCTTAACAGACACAAAATGCAATTAAAATGTCTGTGCAACATGAACAGGGCCCTTACATGACAACAAGATGCATTTAGCAACTTAGCCATTGTTTAAATTCACCTACCCTCTTAGCTGCTAGCTGCCGTCTGGGATGAGTGAGTGTGTTCAGCCAGGCTCCGGTAATAATCATCACGCAGCAGTTCCATGTGTATTTGTAGCATATATATCCATTTGTGTGCTGTCGTTGGTGAATATGAGTCTCTGCAGTGGCGAATTGTGTGGTAGTTTCCTTAGCCAGGCTAGCAGCCCGGACCGGATCCTTCTACTTCCTATAGCCGCCTCCCTTGCCTGCTGAGGCCGATAACAAACCAACAAGCGCCCGCTGGTCTGGTGGAGGTCTTCCAGAAGACCGTTCAAGCCTTCGCGGCGAAAAAATTTATTTGATTTCACCCTCACAAATAGGTAATTGAGCACTGTAGTGGTTATGACCATAACTAAAAACTCAAAAGCCTCTTCGATGTGTTCAATATCTTCTGTATTCTCCATAGTTACGTTACTCTAAGCTTCTTCCCTTGTGAACACCTCCGATCGTCACTTTTTCACACACTACGCTCCTCCAACCTGCAGTGTGTTATTTACCTTTTTCACGCTACAGCTGAATTCACACGGGACTTCAGCGAGACTACAGCTAGCAGTCTAAAACACTATTTTACTGTACAGGGCATAAACATAATTTGGTCCGTTTCCATGTAGTTACATAGTCAATAATATGGTCATAACCACTATAGTGCCAATTACCTATTTGTGAGGGTAAAATAAAATACAATTTTTCGCCGCGAAGGCTTGAACAGTCTTCTGGAAGACCTCCACCCGACCAGCGGGCGCTTGTTGGTTTGTTATCGGCCTCAGCAGGCGAGGGGGGCGGCTATAGGAAGTAGAACGATGCCGGTCCGGGCTGCTAGCCTGGCTAAGGAAACTACCACACAATTCGCCACTGCAGAGACTCATATTCACCAACGACAGCACACAAAATGGATATATATGCTACAAATACACATGGAACTGCTGCGTGATGATTATTACCGGAGCCTGGCTGAACACACTCACTCATCCCAGACGGCAGCTAGCAGCTAAGAGGGTAGGTGAATTTAAACAATGGCTAAGTTGCTAAATGCATCTTGTTGTCACGTAAGGGCCCTGTTCATGTTGCACAGACATTTTAATTGCATTTTGTGTCTGTTAAGAGGCACAAAGGCACTCTTTATCTTATGCCCCCATAATGTCGTTAGCTGAGTGGGAGCTCTCGGCATTAGCTGCAGCAGCTCCGTGTTGCTAGCACCGATTCAGCTCGTTTTTTTTGCTATCGGCAGTACTCATATACATATAGCAATCAAGATTAACGGAAAAATTGCCCGGAGTTCTCCTTTAATGGCATATTTTCCTTTATATTACTTTTACTTTTATACTTTAAGTAGTTTTGAAACCAGTACTTTTACACTTTTACTTGAGTAAAATGCTTGAGTTGATACTTAAACTTCTACAGAAGTCGTTTTAAACCTAAGTATCTATACTTCTACTATAGTAATGAATGTGAATACTTCTGACACCTCTGGTCTCAGGTGTGTTTGTCTTCTATTACTCCATAGTGATTTGTCAACAACCCTCCCTGACAGCTTTATTCAGTGTAACTTGGCAAGCAGCCAGCATTTCAGGAATAGCTCAGGGAAAACAAAATGACACACAGAGAGAAGTTATTTGATTTGATCTTGGATCTGTATTTAACAGCTGCTACGCTGCGTTCCATAGCCGTCACCGCCTCTGCATGTTTTGGCAGCACAGGAGGGCCTATTTTATTTTAAAATCATTATTTATTAATAAAAATCTATGTTCGTCCACACTCCGTCAGGCCAAACAACGCCCTTTTGCTGTGATATGTGGCACGGTGTGTTAACTATTTGCCCTTAACTATTTTCCCCGCCCCTTTAAATTTTGAACTGAGTGAAGCTAAAGTCTGGAAACACAAGTTAACTAATGTCTCTATTGTCTATAATATACCACAAGGGATTCTGAATGAATGAGTTTTGAATGGGTGATATTATTCTGGCTTAACTCAGCTTCGTCAGAAGGGGGCGCTCTAAGCTTTACACTTGACTGGGTATCAGTAGCTGACGCCAGTAGAAGTGATGAATGAGTTTAAGCATACATGCTACCGCTCCTGATCTGAACTGTGTTTTCATATTTTCTACAGGTAAGCTGTCTGTAATGAGCACCCGGGTAATAGACATCAATAGTTGATTTAGTTAGAGCTTTAGTTAACAACTGTGACATTAAGAGACCTTGAATTTGACCGTGTGATGAGTGTGTATGTGTGCCGCCTCATGTGTCTGAGATGGACGGACGTCGATATTAATGACTTTGGTCGCTAAACACAAGCTACTACCTTTTTGTGTGAGGTGTGAAACACATGTTTATAGAAGTTTGAATTGCTCCTTTACTGCAAGACACAGCTATCTCTGTAATCCTGAATATTTATATTATATATGCGAGGCACCATGAATACAAATAGGCAAAGAAAGAATTAACAATGCAACATAGAATAAAATAACAAAGGAACAATGTTTGTAAAAAAAAAAGAAAAAACGGCTCTGGAGCTAGTAAATCAGCACGTATACGTATAGGAGAATGGAAAGTCCCACATCAGTGTTAAAATAGCAAGGTGAAGATTAAAACTCCAGCAGACGACTACCCTTGGCTAATTAAAAAAATAGCTTACTTTAAGATGCTTCTTCAGGTTGGAGGTGGAGTAATTTGGACGCTGAAAGGAGGTTGGTTGCTGGCAAGCAGAGGCTGCACTGCACATTTATATTTCGTTCTCCCTGTTCTTTCTTTAATGTGAAATGCTGTTTGAATTTCCAAGATTGAAACTTATTCCTGCCCTGGCTCTGTCGTGCCGGTTCCATTGTGACTGATCACGGAGCTAATTTTTTCAATTTCATATCGGGGCTTCAGGAAAATGCGATAGAGTTGCCTTTTATTCAGAGTGAATAAACTCGTGAAACAGAGAAGTATTGTCAGGTAATCCATTGATTTCAACAACATAACTGTATTCTAAATACCAACTATTTAAATTGTAACTGTAACGAAATACAGTTACTCCCCAACACTGCCCACGGGACAGTGAATGCTAGACACATTTATTTAGCGAGAACACACAGGCTTGCACAACAAGTACGTGGCTTCAGAGCTGAGGAGGACCGGGAGTGTTTTTAAGATAAATATATACGTGTTGTATATTAACCCTATGTGAACGGATGCTTCCCTTATGACCAAGCAGAGTATCGGGAGCAGCAGCAGTTTCGGGAGCATGGCCATAGTGGGATTATATCGCGAGTGGCATCGGGAGCTGGACAGACTGCCGCCGGTGCAGGAGCCGCTGCTGAAGGCTGCGGACTGTGAACGTGTGACGGTCAGGAAGACGTTTTGGCGGGGGATAAAACTGATCAGAAAATGTAACGGAACATTGTAGAAATATAGTGGAGTAGGAGGTATAGATATTTGTTGCAAAATGTAACGAAGTAAAAGTCAAAAGTATGCACTATTGATTGTACTTAAGTAAAGTACAGATACGTGAAAAATGTACTTAAGTACAGTGAAGAAGTATTTGTACTTTGTTACATTCCACAACTGGCCCTGAGTGAACTTGAGTTTGACACCCCTGCCCTACAGGACTCAGAGCTCCAGATAATAGAGATCCCAGACTCAGATACACAGACCCCTCCACCATAATAGGGGAGACGTTATTGGTGTCTTTAAAGTAAGTGAAAAACGTACATGGGGTTTTTGAAGGGAGAAACTACTACAGATTTACACATGACTATGTCTATTGTCCCTATGTTTGTTATATATCAGGAAACCAACCACTGCAACAAAAGCTACAAGAATCAGTCCAACTGTAACACCTGCTGCCAGTCCATGGTCTTGGCCTTCAGGAGAGGAGTTTCCATCCTCAGGGACATCATTCATTTTGTTTTCACTGTTTAAACCTAAAGATGAAAAACACAAAAGTCAGGAAATGTCTAGATAGTGGAGGAGCCTTCTTCCTCTCTTGAGTATTCCTGATTGCTGTTTTAAACTGCAGCTACACAGCCTGTTCTCATGAAGCGTTCATACATATAGCTATGAAAAGTTAAGCACTGTAACTCATATATATTCCATGTATTTAGCACATTGGCTGCTGCTGTATTAGAGCATGAAGATCCTTGTAGGGAGGAGATGAGGGTGGGGGATGTTTGGATCCTAAAACAGAGTTCATTTCCCAGAAGAAATGAAAGGGACAACACAAGACTTTCACCCAGGAAACAGGTGTTCATGTCCTGGAGAAGTTAAGGAGAAAACACAAGACTTTCACCCAGGAAACAGGTGTTCATGTCCTGGAGAAGTTAAGGAGAAAACACAAGACTTTCACCCAGGAAACAGGTTTAAGACGCTGTGTGAGCTCTGGTCCCAGTGGGGGGAAGTCAAAAGTCAATAGTAGGGAGGATTTTACTCTTTTTTTCTCAAAGGAAGGATGAGGATCTGTGCTTCAGTTTGTTTAGTGATTTAATGTGTCTGTAACCTGAAATGTCTTGAACTTGTTTATCTTTTTATCGTCGTTATTTTTATTTTGTTCATCGAATCGTGATGTTATTCTGTCCTGTAGATCTGTCCCAACTTGGTTTCACTATTACAATGTTGAGTATATTTGTGTTTTGTATGTGCTTTTGTTTTCACTGTCAAAGCACTTTTTTATACAGTCAGCAGTCAAACTACTGACACACACACACAGACAAACACACACACACACACACACACACACACACTGAAGTTGATATATGCATGCTGAACAATAACAAAAGATAGAAATCAGGAGATGTAGTCAAATAAGTTAAGTCTCATTTCCAGCAAGAATTGAGATAATTGCAGACGGATCAAAGGACTCAGACAGAGGGATGCAAACACACACACACAAACACACACAGACACACACACACACACACACACACACACACACACACACACACACACACATACACATAAACATACACATACACACACACACACACACACACAAAAACAAAGACATACTCTCTCTCTGTCTACCTCTCTCTCTTCCCTCTCATTCTCTTTCTTCCATCCTTTTTTAAAACCTCACTTAGAAACACGTGACATTCCCTCTTTTAGATTTTAAAGTAACTAACAAAGTTAAATACAACCTTTACTTACTACATTCATTTGTTTGTGTTTGTTACCATGGTGAATCATAGAATCATGGCTCCATTCATGCTGCCTTTTTATAGTGGTGGTGCACGCGCTTAACCCTGAGTGAACATACTCCGAGTTGATTGAACCAACTCAAATCAGCTGTTCTGGAACCAAAAACTCTGAGTTTCCCATCTCAGGGTAAATCAACTCAGACATCAGGGTTAGACTCAGAGTTTGTTAAACCTCCTTCCTGGAACAGACCCCAGGTCAGACATTATCTGCTGACTCACAGCAGCTGTTCTCTTCAGAAAACACAAATATCACATAAACTCAGAGACTCCACTCTACAAACTCACCTGGGATAGTCAGCTTGGTGGTGTTGATGAGCTTGTCTCCTTCACCGTTTGTAACTCGACACTGGTATGTTCCAGTGTCGTTGACGCTGACGTTCTTCAGAACAACAGAAACGTCTCCATCCTTCATCTCCGGATCTCTAAGGGTCACTCGACCACAATATGCGTGATGCTGCAATCTTTCATAGGGTCAGTTTTCTCTGAAGAAGAAGACGTAACCGTCTGACCCCAGGTCAGTTCTGCTCCACACTAACTTTCCAATGTCAGCATCTCTATGATCCCGACACTGAAGAGTGACATCCTCTCCAGCCTTCGCTGTTATCTCTTCTGGGTCTGAAACGGAGAGAAAAGCAGGACGTCAGGAATATAGTTAAACTTCAAACAGCTCCACATGTAACTATTTAATTATTAGTTTGGATGTAAACTCATGAAACTCATTTGATCTGCTTTCTGCATTTGATTTGAACTCACGCAGAGTTCCCGTTGTCTAAATCCTGAGTTAGCCTGAGAGGTGCATCACTTACAGTCAATAGTTAATCTCTGAAACAGATTCTCAACTGAGGAAAACATTTATAGTTGAAACGGTGCAAACCTAATGCAACTGAACGAAGCCATGAAGTAACAGTAGCGCTTACTTTATGCATCCCCTTGCAGGTTTTTGTTGCCACGGTAACCTATATCAGTAATGACATAACTCTTAGCAGGAACACCATTTTATTTTGTACGGTTGTTTTGGCTCTCTCTGAACTACTGAATATGTTTGTAGTGTACAGTTTGTACATTTGAGTCCGCTGACTCTAAAAGACGCTAAATTCAGACATCATGATCTCTGCATTAGATCAAATGCAGAAAGCTTATGAGTTCTGAGAGATATCATATGTCTTCATAACATGATGAGTGTACTGTAAAGATTGGTTAAAAAAACCCACCCAGACTTCTCTCCCCAAAGCCAGTGTTAGACAGATATGCAGCTTGAGTCCAAACCTCTTCAACATATACAACAAATTGGAAACAGTCTGCAGCACCTGGCATCACCCTAGCAGACACTGAACTCAAATGCTTTTTGAAATGTTTTGAAATGATCTGGTGCTCCTCTCTCTAACCAAAGAAAGGCTACAACAGCACCTTTATTGTATGCACAATTTCTAACCAAGACAGAAAATTATAAAAATCCAGAAAAAGACCCAGCTTCCAGCACACAATTCTGACCTGTAAAGGCAAAAGGAAGTACATTTGTTTTTGGTCGAAAAGGAGTTAATGATATTTTTGGGACAATCAAGACATTCTCTATCATGCGGATATGTTTTTTTGAGTCAATTTCCTTATTTTTGTCGAGAAAATAAAGGGTTGTCTTACAGTTTTTTTCGATTGCTAAACGACAGTGGGCACAACTGGAGTCACATGTGCAAAACTCTAACTACAGTCTGCACAGCAGCAGTTCACGTGGACCAAACTCTAGTTCATTTTTCATTGCTTGAACACAGTTTTCAAAACTCTACACACTTATCCCATGAGTTTAACCACAACGTGCACAACACTGTAGATCTACAGCACTTTGTTCAGATGCTAACACACTGCTGTCAAAACTGTTAACCACACATTCAAAACAGAATAGATTTCAGTCTGGTGCCTATCAAACACTGCTGATTGCAATTTTAGCTGAAAGCCTAAGTAGGTGTCTTATTTTAGACTAGTTAGTGAACATATACGGTATTTATACAGAGAAAGCTCAGAAAGCCTTTTTTTGTATACAAACACCAAATAAGAATGAAACAATTATACACTGTACCGTTTGAGAGAAACAGGTAAAATATCAAAGATACCAGTAAGATGTCTGAGGTTATGAACACAGCTATAAAAAAAGTGAACAACACTATATCTTTACAATAGTAAAACTGTGTTCTTACTGTTTTTCAGAAAGTAATGGAGGTGAAAGCAATAGAAACACCACATTCATTTTTATTTAGAGATGATGCAGACATCCAATGTGATGAAGAAAATTTGCCACATGATGCTGGAGAGAGGCAGGATTAGTAACACTATTCTTTTTGTACTGTTACGTATGTACCTTTAGTTTTTTTCCCCCAGTAATTCCATAAATTACTGGAGACAAAATACTTTATTGAAGAAAACTGCTGATTTTCATTCCTTCTTTTTTACCTTATGTAAAAATTGGTATGCTATACAATCTATATTTTTTCCTTAAATAAACTATTGAGTAGTGTCAAGTCACTCAAATTGTTCAAACTGTAAAGATGAAAAAGTTTGTAATTTCTGTATTGGTGTTTGATGCTAGTGTTTTTCAACTGCCAGATTTCCAGTGTCCTACCTATACTTCATTTGGCTGGACAACTAAAAAACTTTAAAGTAATCTTTCTCAGTTCCACACACTAGCGAGTTAAAGCAATGTCACGTAACAACATACTTTCCATTATGTTTTTGATACATTTCGAATTGTCATCTGTGTTTGTCTTTGCATATAGGCTAAATAAAGGTATTTCCACCGTAAATTAGTGCCTTAAAGTGTATCAGAATGCAGGACATGAAGTCTTTGACACTAAAAATGTACCCAGACCCAGTACAGTACAGTATACCCACTAAAATGCTTTAGACTACACCACTGGGCCTAAAACCCCTCTCTACCTCCCTCTCCCATCCCAAATCCGTCCCTACAACCTCCAGCTTGTCGCTGTCAGCTCACCGTTATATTATACGCCTATAACATAGATGTATATGTAACATTGCAGCAAGTTTTGAGTTTTGAAAAAGGGTTACCACATTTGTGACAGCTTTATCAGCCCTTAGGCTTATTCCTGCTGTGCTCCGTTCACTTAACAGCCGCAGTAAAACTTGCGAACTAGGGTCCTTTACGCTACTGTGTAATCAGCAATAAAACTTCTATAAAATACAAAATTCCTATAGGAAAACTTCTATGATTGCAATCACCACCATTTCTCCGTGATTCTATTCAGCTGTTAAGAGGCGTGCAGTCTTCAGTAAACCAATCAGAATTTGCCACGAAATCATGATCCAATCACAGAATGACATGCTTTAAATGTCCCTCTCTTGCTATCAGCTGTCTTCTCAGAGCCCCATCTGGCGGACGGGTCCTCTGTTGGACGTCCTGGTTCCCTCTCTGCCATCACCAGTGTCTAGGCTCCATCGGGGGGGAATATGCCTGTTTCTCTGCCCCTTTAAATATTTTTGATGATGGAGTCTAATCCCCAAAGATGCAGATTTCATGTATTCATGTTATCCATGTTCATATCATGCTCATCTATAATAAATATTTACATATCTGCAACAAAGTCTCTCCTGATTGAAATTATGACTAGGAGAAATGCTAATAAGCATACCAAGAATGAAATTGACATATGAGAGACACACACCGAGTTTCCACACTGCCAAACCTAACCCCTGAACACTGTTACACATGTTAAACAGCACACACACGCTCAGTGATCCTGACTATCTACAAACCTATAGCTACGCTACTCATTTTCCGGAGAAGACACCAACTTCATCAAACATGTCGTGCAGATTAACATAGACTACACATTGGGGACATCCATCCTGGGCACCTTGCTTTCAAATTTGATTTTGTCCACCTGTCTAGAAGACGACACTACCCATCAGTCACCCCCAGTTTCCGTGTGTGTCACCTTTATTCATTGCCCTGCTTTCTCTGACAATTTGCCTCACTGACTGACATGAGATGAAGCTGATGGATTGGCTGAGGGATGAACATGTTGTGTACTGATTCTTTAGTTTGTATTTGTAGATAGAATTTTTCCCCATTTTATTTCAATACAGTCTGTTATCACAGCAGCGTAGACAGAGGATCTGCGGCTCACTTCCGCTCTGACACAGTCAGCTGAGAAAAGTGCTGATTGTGTTTGTGTCCTATGTAATGTGATCAACCTAAGGTCTTTTGTCATGCGTCCTCAGCTCGGACTCTACCATAAGGGTTTCCCAGACTGAATCAGGGAGTTTCATATGTAATAGAAGACGTTTACTGACCTTGGTTTGGTGTGCTGCTCAGCAGTGAAGTCAGAACTGAAGAGAAATGAACCTCAGGTTAGTTTGAGCTTTTACTGCAGACAGACAGAACAACTGTGAGATCAGAGAAGATGGAGTCCATGCTAAATGGCCAGACTTTTTTTTTTTAAAGGGGTGATAGATTGCAAAACCGATTTTACCTTGTCATAGTTGAATAACGACAGTTCGGTGGATAAATAGGACATACATAGAAGCTCAAATCCCATTGACACCCCTTTACTATGAAAATCTCATATTTTGAAACTGCCGCTGAAGACGGGCGAATCTCAACAAAGCTAGAAGTTGACATCAGCTTCCCAGGACCTGTACCTTTGTCACGCCCATGGATGTATTAAGAGAATGGTTACGCCTCAACATTTACATAGGGTACACAACTGACCTGAGATCAGGTAGTCTTCTGAATCTAGGTCGCGCAGATCTCTGCTATTCCATTACAAAATTCACTTCTGAAACTTTTTTATACGAGAAATCAACAATGTAAAGCTCAAATATGGGCTGTTTTATGAAAATTGCATATTTTGTCTGACTGTGTATCGGAGTTCAGCGGCCGTTGCTGCCTGGGTTGCTACATCGCCGCACTGCCTGTCCTCCGTCACAGACCCATGCTCAATACCCGCGCAAACTCACCCTTTCTAGGTGACTGGACTACCAAACGCCGCTGCCCTGACAGAGCTCCAGTGCCTGCAGCTCGCTGTTCTCCCTCTTCCTGCTAAATGGCCGGTGTGTGACTGAGAGCGTGGTCAGCGATTTTGTTACTCCCGCAATCTCTTACTGCAGGTTCCAGTTAATCTTTAGACAAACGATTGGAGAAATAAACGGCTCTTGTCCGCGAGTCTCATTGATAGAGCCCGCGGTGAGCTGGAGTCCATCAATGAGAGCTAGCTAGCCTCCTCTTAACGAGACCTCTGAAATTCACAAAAATGCATTAAATTGAAAAATTTTGAAAGTGTTAGCTAAGCTTTGTAAGACCTTGGGAAACCTGTAATATACATGCCGCGATCGTTTCCCATTGTATTGAATGGGACACATAGCTAGCTAGCTGCTCCTCCTAAAAACACCCCTGACGTTCACAAAAATGCCTTAAATTGAAATCTGACACAACGGTTACCTTTATAAGACCTTTATTCAAATCAAATTGGACTGTTAGCTTTTGATTGCTTTGTAAGACCTTGTGATATAAGTGCCGTGACGAAATTCAAACTGTAATTAAAGCTGCAAGCAGCAATGGACAGGCCCTGCGAGCGTTGGGGTTACTGGCGGACACGGCTCCTTGTGACCGTGCATTTGCGCGGCACTCAGACACCGCAAATCGTCAACAATGAAAAGGGAACTCCCTGCTGAGTTCAACGATACCTCACACAAGACTCTATGTCATACGGTTTATTAGCTGAGACAAGGTGCGTGGCTAAAGCATAGGGGGCGGGTCAAACCATCACCAATTAAAAAGGAAGTCTCTGCTGAGTTCAATGATACCTCACATAAGACTCAACCTTAGATGGGTCAGCATTTATGAAAGGGGGCGTGAAATGAACATAGGGGACGGGCCAAACCATCACCAATGAAGAAGGAAGTCTCTGCTGAGTTCAATGATACCTCACTCAAGGGTCTACATCAAACGGGTCATTAGTTATAAAAGTGGGCGTGGCTAAAGCTTAGGGGGCGGGTCACACCATGACCAATGAATAAGGAAGTCTCTGCTGAGTTCATTGATACCTCACAGAAGACTCTACCATAAACGGGTGACCATTTATGAAAGGGGGCGTGGCTAAGCACAGAGTGGCGGGCCAAACAATCATCAATGAAGAAGGAACTCTGCTGAGTTCAATGACACCACACACAAGATTCTACCTTAAACGGTTCAAATGTTATGAAAGGGGGCGTGGCCTGTGTAAGTGGGCGTGGTCATATTATAGGGGGCGGCTCAGTATCACATGGAGACCACACATTATAAGTTTCATGTAAATCAGATGATGTTTGTCATATAAGGCGCATTTCCTGTTGCCAGCGGGGGGCGCTATGACCAAAAGTCAATTTTGGCCTGTAGGTGTCCTCAGGCCTGGACCCTTGTCAATCGTGAGAAATTTTGGGCAGATACGACAACGTTCACTCAAGTTACAACGATTTCTTTGTTCATTACTAAACACTCAAAATGGCCGCCACGCCATTCCAACACCATCTGACGAAAGGTTTTTCTTTTAATAACTTTTCATCTATAAGGTGTTGGGATAGTACAGACCAAGTTTTAATACCGCCAGATGAAATCTGTAGGAGGAGTTTGTTAAAGTATAGCACCTTGACTTTTAGGCCTACTTCCTGTTGCCACTAGGGGCCGCTATGAGTTTAAGGCCTTTATTTGTCCTCAGGGTTGGACTCTTATGAATCCTGAAGTTGCGAGCCAGTTGGACAATGAACACGCAAGTTACAGCCACTTCCTGTTTTGATGGCGAAACGCACAAAATGGCTGCCCCGCCACGGCCACTCCCTAAGACAAAAAGTTTTTCTTTTAAATATTTTTCATCTTTAACATCTTAAGATGGTACAGACCAAATTTGAAGTTGATCGGATGAAATCTCTAGGAGGAGTTCGTTTAAGTACGACATGTGGAAATGGCCAAAATCGCAGTAATTTCGAACTTTGAATTCAAAATGGTGGACTTCCTGTTGGGTTTAGGGTGTGGCTCTAATGAAGTTTTTTGTACATCTTGACATGATACATATGTGTACCAAGTTTTGTGAGTACGTTAAACGCACTGCAGGGGCTAAATTTTTGTAACTTTCTAGGGGGCGCCTATAGCGAGCCATTTTTGTGCGCCTATTGCAGAAAGCCTTAATTTTCACCAGACTTGATGCGACCGCCAAATTTGGTGAGTTTTTGAATATGTTAAGCCGGGAAAAAGAAAAAAAATAATTCCTTCAGTTTCAATAGGGCCTTCGCCGCTGTCGGCGCTTGGGCCCTAAATATATTAAAGGTATGCCGGTAGCCAGCG
Organism: Perca schrenkii; assembly: GCA_025617405.1. Classification (NCBI taxonomy): domain Eukaryota; kingdom Metazoa; phylum Chordata; class Actinopteri; order Perciformes; family Percidae; genus Perca; species Perca schrenkii. Next base: position 25,592,030 of record CM046805.1, read on the forward strand.
GCGGAGCCCCGGTAGTGCAGTAATCCACAAAGGGTGACTTTGCCCTGGGTATGGAGCCCAGCAGGCTGCCGCTTTCTCGTCAGACTGTGTGGAGCTCCTAAAGTCCGACACGTCTTACCAAATTTGCAATTAGCCATCAATTTTCGTAAAATGGCCCATATTTGAGCTTTATATAGTTGATTTATCGCATAAAAAAGTCTCAGAATGAATTTGGTAACAAAACATTGCAGTGTCTGGAATATGAGATTCTGTCGCGTCTCTAATGTGTGTGTATGTGGATTCGCTTAACCAGTCAACGCGCAGCTCATCTAAATATTCATGAGCATACCATATTTGGAAGAAAAGCTCTTGTTACAAATAGGGCCAAAACACAGGGATGCATAAGGGCCAATAAAATATCAACCAGGCCATTTTCTGCCCAACCAATGTTACATACCCCATTAGGAGACCTTAAGGAATAGTGTGAAATACCCTGTATAATCATTCTATCACCCCTTATGATAACTTTAACAGAACAAACATAACAGCAAAGAAAACAGCTCCTTTGAGTTGGTATAAATCCTGCGACTTGGACAATTTTTAAAATGCTTTAAAAATATCTAACAATATGTACCTGGATAGCTCAGTTGGTAGAGCGGGTCCCCGTGGGTGGAGGTTTACTCCTCGATGCAGCAGGCCTGGGTTCGACTCTGACCTGCGGCCCGTTTGCTACATGTCATTCCCCCTCTCTCCACCCCTAAGGAATTAGTTACATCTTACTTGCTTTAGACCTTCATATTCACAAAACTTTGCAGGTACTATCTATGGACCTTCATGACGAAGAGTTATCAAAAGAGTTTTGATAATTTAAAATATGCGAAAGTTAAAGGGTACCAACTTCCTGTATGGCTGTCGAAACAGGAAGTTGTGTATCTTAGCCATAGTTATTCAGATGATCACAAAACTTGACACATTAAATGGAGCTGTTTCAATGTTTTTTATTAATTAGCCAAATCACGATAAATGGGAAACCTACTTTGTCTAACTCCTCCTGGGCTGTGAGTCCGATCTGCACGAAAACTTGCATATAGACTCGGTGGACCCTCATGACAAAAGTAGTCAAATAGAATTTTGATAACTAAAACAATGCACAAGTTATGGAGGACCAACTTCCTGTAGGAGGGTGTTAAAACAGGAATGGTTGTATCTTGGCTAAGGTTAATCCAATTGGTACAAAACGTAACATAATTTTTCCCCATGGGCAGTTTAGCATCATATTATCCACTAATAAATAATGATGTATTATTATAAACTACCCAGCAGTATATAAAGTAATTAAGTCATGAGCTCCACCTTTACCAGCTGCAACAGGTTCTCACACCAAACTCGTAAAATAAGGACATTTGGTCAGGAGCCTTTCTCGTTCTTATTGACCCTAAAAGTCTCCTTTAGCGTTTCAAGTAAACACGCTTGGTCGGCACTATTGCCGTCCCTTTTGACGCGCTTGGTCGGGACTATTAAAAGGTTGTACGGCTCCGTGACAAGCGGGAACAACGGGATGGTTGGGTTAAGGAAAGGGTCGTGGGTGGGCGTACGGTTCTGTGACATGCGTGAGGAAAGAAAAAGGCGACTCTAAAAAGCGACTCTAGCAAGCGTTACAAGCGGGACGCGAACGTGTGACGCGAACCCGGGTCTCTTGCGTGAAAGTCCTGTGTTTGACCCATCCACCACCCCAACCAACCTCTTTACGCAGTAATTCTCCCTTACATACTACTTGCTACATCCTATCTAACTGCGGCTCTCCCTGGTGCATTACACAAACATGCTGAAGGGCGCCTTTTTCGTCGCATCAGACGCTGACAGCCACTGTCCAAACGTCCTTATTTTACAATTTCAGAATGAGAACGGGTTGGCTGAGGTCAGGACTGCTGGTTGAAGAATGGGACCAGCATGAGGAGGAGGTGCCAGGCTATTGTGGCTGTGTATCTTTCTTCCACACACTACTGAGGCTCCTGTTTGTGAAATTAATAAATTGTTCAATTGCCAATATGTCTTTTTTCTTCAAACTTCATTCATCCAATCCACCAAACAAACGAGTCAATGGCAGTATAAGCTGTTTGGCATTGGCAGAGAAGATTTGGAAAATTTTTAATGGGCAACCCACAAACTCTGCTGCTCATCCCACAAATGTATGTTCCTTACAAATGTGGTACCATTTGAGAGGGAACTAAACAGGCTTTCAAGGGAATAAAATGTATTGCCAAAAGGCATTGTTACCACAGAGAAATAATCTACCAAACACAAATTTCCTTACTCGACTGATCATCTCGACTGGCTTTTCTGTCGACGGTCGGCCGTCTGGCTGGTGTGTCCAGGCTATTACTCTACAAGTCAAAAGTCTTAGAGCATTTAGATACTTGATATTGATCTTTAAAAGATTGTGTATACATGATTGTATAATTGTATATAATTTTTACATATACATATATATAAACAACAATTGGGTGCATTCCAATAAATCAATTGCTTGCACTCATTTTAATTCACAAGTAAAAGTGCCCTAGGGGAGTGAATGCACTGGGATAATAACCACACTTGTGGTCCAACAAACCCTGAGCTATGTCTGCTGCAAACCACTCCCCATTATTACACTTTAAAGTACTTTGAACACTCATAAAGTCTAACATGTGTGCTAACAATCCCTAAGTAAATAAACCCTTTTCATCTGAATGGAGCAGAGCACCTAGTTTAACAAAAGTTCTGAGCAGGATTACTTCTAAATCCACATTACAAACCTTTCCTTTCCGCTAAAGTCTTAAATATATTGCACTTTTATCTTTATTCTTTTGATCAAATGTCTTTCATGCATTCTTTTAAATCCTCTATTATTGTTTTATTCTATGACATTGGCTTAATGTGAAGTACATTGAGTCTGCCTCTTGTATGAAATGTGTTTTTATAAATAAATGAGGCAACATCAAAGCAAGATAACTTGTTTTTTGTATTCGTTTTGATATATGAGATGCTATTACCCCATAGTGATTTGTCAACAAACCTCCCTGACAGCTTTATTCAGTGTAACTTGGCAAGCAGCCAGCATCAATTCATGATCAGAAACAGCTCAGAGAAAACAACATGACACTCGCACAGAGAGAAGTTATTTGATTTGATCTTGGATCTGTATTTAACAGCTGCTATGCTGCGTTCCATAGCCGCCACCGCCTCTGAATGTTTGGGCAGCCCAGGAAGGCATATATCATTTAACTAACTACAGAAAGGCCTATTTTATTGTAAAAATCATTAGTTATTAAAAAAAAATCAATGTTCCTCCACTCACCGTCAGGCCAAACTTTTGTTTGTCTGCCCCTTTTCTGTGATACATTCACAACATACCACATCCTGTCAAGCGCTATTGCTTAAATATACTGTGGTGGTGACCTAGTTTTCTGAGGAAACACACACAACAATGACAGATCTCAAAGACAGGCAGAGGATGTCACACTCTGTGAGACACACAACCAATCCAACAAGCAACAGTTCTCTCCATCTGACTGGACACACACTATATGAATCTGACTCCAGAAAAGCAGAGACTTCAGGCAAAACTACGGAAACAAACTTTATTGGAAATATTCCGTACATTACATATGTGGCAGTGGCTGTCAGTATAGGAGAAATTTAAACTCAAAGCAATGACTTTTGTATTGAATATGTTTAAATCATCTTCAAGATGTAACATTAGTTCCGCTCAGATGTGATGCACAGTGCTGACCGCCTTGATGCCACCACAGACACAGTACTCAGCCAAGATCTTCTCAGCTCGGATGGGTGCTGTTGCCATGGAGACGGGTAGGTCATTTCCTGTCACAGGAGTCAATATACATTTTATAAACAGTTTTAAAAGAAGCAAAAGCAACAAAAATACGGGGTCAATTTTAACCAAGTCTATATCCACAAAATTTCACTTCTGGGATTGCCCCGGTGCCGCTTATATACATGCCGTGAATTTCGTCACGGCATGTATATAACATATACCTCACGGTCTTACAAGGCTAACCGTTGTGTCAGATTTCATGTATATTACAGGTTCCCAAAGGTCTTACAAAGCTTAGCTAACACCGATTCAGTCCGATTTCTGATTTCAATATAATGCATTTTTGTGAATTTCAGAGGTCTTGTTAAGAGGAGGCTAGCTAGCTCTCATTGATGGACTTCAGCTCACCGCGGGCTCTATCAACAAGACTCGCGGACAAATTTTTTGTTTAAATAACTCAACACACATATCCATTATAACATTAACTGGAACCTGCGGTAAGAGATTGCGGGCGTAATAAGCTTGATGACCGCGCTCCCAGTCACTCACCGGCCGGCCGGTAGCAGGAAGAGGGGAGGGAGAACAGTGAGCTGCAGGCCCTGGAGCTCTGTCAGGGCAGCGGCGTTTGGTAGTCCAGTCACCCAGAAAGGGTGAGTTTGCGCTGGTATTGAGCACTGCGGGCTGCCGGCCGTGACAGAGCTCAATCAAGCTCACAGCAGGCCGGGGTCTGTGAAGGAGGACAGGCAGGGCGGCGATGTAGCAACCCAGGCAGCAACGGCCGCTGAACTCCGACACACAATCGGACAAAATTTGCAATTAGCCATCAATTTTCGTAAAACGGCCCATATTTGACCTCTACATAATTGATTTCTCGCATAAAAAGTCTCAGAAGTGAATTTAATGGGAAAATAGCAGATGAACAATGTATACAATTTCTGAGATCTGCATGACCTAGATTCAGAAGACTAACTGATCTCAGGTCAGTTGTGTAGCCTATGTAAATGTTGGAGCGTGACAAAGAGAGAGACTAGAGCCAAATTAGGAGCCTCGTTAAGATTTTCAGAGGCAGTTTCAAATTGTGATATTTGCAGAGGAAAGAGGTGTCAATGGGATTTTGAGGTTCTATGTATGTCCTTGTTACCCAATAAACTGTCATTATTTAACTATGACAAGGTAAAATCTTTTTGCATTCTATCACCCCTTTAAAGATATATTCATCTTTCCAACGGTGAAACATCCCTTTAATGATATTAAAACTGCAAAGGAAAACATGAGACATGTAAGTTTTTAAAAAGACATTTAAAGGTCCCATATTGTAAAAATTCAGACTTCCATGTCTTTTTTCATTATAAAGTAGGTTGAGGTGTTATAGAGCTTAACAGCGACTGCCCACTTTTCGCAGGGCAGTGATAACCCCATTCAATATCCCCAATTCTCTAGTTTTATTACAGTAAATGCTTTTATAAAGAGTGTTCAGCCTGGAACCAAGCCAAAGATGAATCATGTCCATAAAACATTTGATTTGGCGCAGAAAAGTCAAAGCAACAAGACTGTGTAAAGAAACTATCATAGACTTCAACGGTAGCAGCTTGCTATAGCCGTTTTGTAGGATTTGGGGGTGCGGTAAACATTTCAATGGTAACAGGGAGCTACAGCAATCATTGATTCTCACGAAGTGTGTACCTGGCACATTTGTAACCTGACCCAGGTTGGTTAGGGGGTATATAACTCTAACTGATAGTCACAGTGATGTTGTACCATACTTTGTTGTTAAATTGATTGATACCTGTTGTTTTAATTTAAAGACAACATGATGAAAGTAGAGATGCTGTCCGGACAGAACACAACAAGGTGGCAGACCAGTCTGAACACAACGTGGAGGGGGTCTGAGGCAAGGGGCGGAGCTGAGCCTGAGGAAGGGGGCAGCAGGGAGCTCGGAGGAGGGCTTGTGGTCTTAGGTTTCTCTGTAGAGAGAATCAGCTGTCAGGTGAATATCTGGATGAATGAACTCCTGAAATCAAAGGTAACCTCCTCACCTGTGACAGAGACCCAGCTGGGTGGAGACTCTCCAACACTGCTGATGTTGCACTTGTAGAGGCCTTCATCAGACCTGGAAACATGGTGGATGGTCATGTGACCTGCAGGCTCAGTCCTGATGAAGGAGCCATCTTTATAGAAACCAGCTGGGAGGTTGGAGGACGTCTCTGTTTTACAGGTCAGAGTGAGGTCTTCTCCCTCCATCACAGGGAGGACAGGACTCTGCAGGATCACTGGTCCACCTCAACACAGAGACAAACTACAGCATGTCATCCATTCACACACAGCATCAATGTAATCATGAATGTTTCAATGGTGAATGAATGAACAATACAATCCCTTTATTTTCCTTTGGAGTTTGACCATCTCAGTGCCGGCTTTCCCTTTCCTTTTTTGGCTTTCCATCATTAGACCCGCACACTGTATGTTAACGTTACCGATAGACTTCCAAACAAGACAAAGAAAAAAAGAGGTGTTCAATGGCTTTACGTCATAGGCCGACCAGGGCTATGCCATTTGGGGGCCGCTCACTGATCCCCCTAAAATCCTAGACATTGTTTTGACCGTGAGTGCTTTCTGATTAGCCTGGGTCTGTAAATAAGAGTCTGCTGCGGCTGCAATACAGGTTGAGCAGAGGCTGGAACAGTTTGACCAGCAGGCTGCGGCCAGGTAGCGGATGGTGTTGCAAAGAACTTGCAACGTTTAACTATTATCAGACCGGCACTCACGGGCAGCGGCACACCAGGCTGCCAGATGCTAAGAACTTATCAGACCGGCCCTCGCGGCCTTGAAAACACTACCGACCCGCCAGGAAAAGTCCAGACGAGTCTGAACTGAAGAAGTCTCTTGGATAGGAAAAGAAACGTCCTCAAGAATTCCTGAAATACCAGTTGCCTTTACATATTACAGAGGAAGTAAACATATTCTTTGTAAATCTTTACAAAAGGAAAAAAAGTAATCCAAATGGTCTTCGAAACTTGCTATTTTTAGCGTGTAGCAGGCTAGCTCGAAGTTTGTTGTTTCCCGAAGCGCTATTTAAGAACAACAACACATAGAGAGCGGAAGGTGACGGACATCCGGAAATAATCATGGAAATGTGCTTACCAGTGACAGTGATATTGATGCTGTTACTGGTTGCTCCCTCTCTGGACTCACACCAGTAAACTCCACTCTCCAGTGGGTCTATGTAGCTGATGTTACAGGAAGAACCAGCAGTTGTCCCCCAGTCAACACCACACTGAGTCATGGTTTCTCTGGTTGTGTTCCTCCTCAGAGTCCATCCAGCAGAGCTGTCGTCCTCCTCACAGCTCAGAGAGACAGACTGTCCTTCAAACATCTGAGAGCTGCTGGGACTCACAGTCAGAGAGGCTGGAGGGAGGAGGGTTTAGAAAACACTAAATTACTTCTGGAAGAAAGACTGGAGCCCAAACTTGTTTGTGTGGAGACTGAAGACAGATTTCAGATGTCGAAAATATCTCAGAGCTGCTTTATTTGAAGTCCCATTAGAAATTGGTCATTAGGATAACTTGTTAACTCACTCCAGTCCAGTCCTTATAAAAAAGGTACACTTAGATTCTCTGACAAGCTGCCTCCCTGACTGACATGAGATGAAGCTGATTGATCGACTGATCAAAACTATGAATGAACACATATGGAATTATGTACTTAACAAAATTATTGTGAAATAACTGAAAACATGTCTTATATTTTAGATTCTTCAAAGTAGCCACCCTTTGCTTTTTTGATAACTCTGCAAACCCTTGGTGTTCTCTCAATGAGCTTCATGAGGTAGTCACCTGAAATGGTTTTACCTTCACAGGTGTGCCTTGTCAGGGTTAAATAGTGGAATTTTTTCCCTTATTAATAAAAAAGCAAAGGGTGGCTACTTTGAAGAATCAAAAATATAAGACATGTTTCAATTATTTCACTTTTTTGTTAAGTACATAATTCCATATGTGTTCATTCATAGTTTTGATGCCTTCAGTGAGAATCTACAATGTAAATAGTCATGAAAATAAAGAAACACATTGAATGAGAAGGTGTGTCCAAACTTTTGGCCTGTATACTGTATATGTGTATATTTCTTCCTGGCTCAGACTGTGTGTGTGTGGGGGGGGGGCATATCAAAGTATGGGGTCTCGGTGTCCTCCCCCAGGGTTATTTTAAGCGTCAAAGACTTTATTTCCTGCATTCTGATACACTTTTATGCACCAATTTATGGTGGGAATAGCTTTATTTAGCCTATTAGAAGGAGAACACAGCTGACATTCAAAATATATCAAAAATATAATGGAATGTAAAGCAGTAAGTCTCTCTGCATGTTCTGCAGTGTTAGTTCAGTTTGCTGTCACATTACTCTACCATGTATTTGTGAATAAAAATATCTGAAGTGAATGTTCTGTCACAAAACTATGTTTTTGCGTATCATTGCACACATTTTCAGTGGGTATATGAAAATCCTAGAGCTTTCTTATATTAGTAGTATACCTGTGTATCACTTAGACTACAACACTGAAAAGCACGCAGTTGTGGCATTCATACTTTAAGGCTGTTTTATGCTTCGACGGCATACCCCCACAGACCCATCTGGGTCACCACGAACCCCCCTCTGAGCCCTCCGCCGTAGCTCGACGTGAACCTCAAAAAATGTGTAACTTTGCGTCAAGGCGACGCAGACCGCAAGAACTGTGATTGGTCTACTTGTCCTGTGTGTATAGTCGGTGTTTCAAGCAGCCTACTGTGGGGAGTAGCAACATGCTAGTTCACTGACATAAGCTTTGCAAATAAACTCAGACATATTTTGGTTTAAATGACGGAGTTATCCATTTGTAAAGTGTCTATATGTCAGTAACGTTTTGAAATTAGCACTTTGCCAGCAAGCAGTACTTTGTGGGCAGTTGTGCTAAAGTTTTTTCGCTAACATAACACAAACTGGCTGGCAGACACCACTCAAATAACCTCAGACTTATCACCCCCCCTAGCGTTATGGCGGTGAAATGCAACCCCGACGCAGAACTCCGAAAGGGTCACGATGCCGTAGGAGTAATAGCTTAGCTACACCGTGGAGTTGACGCAGAAGTGTAAAACAGCCTTTTAGTCTCCACTTTACCCTCTCTGTTGGCCATTTAGACTAAAGAGTTTGATTTTTATCTCTTTACCATCACTGCATCCTTTATAATATATGTGTGTGTGTGTGTGACTGTTTTTAAAGGGCGAGTCTATTAAACAAAAGAACCTGAATGTAAAAGGAGATGTTTTGCATTCAGATATAACATGCTAGAAGTCTTATCTTGTTAACCTTTAGACAAACAGCTGATCTGACAGGAAACGGATGCGCTGAAACTGTATGAAATGAACTCTTCACATCTGTTTGAGCTCTCAACAGTAAAGCATTCCAATCACCAACCATTCTGTTGATGTGTTTACTTTATGCGCTTAATAATGTTATTATTAATGTTTGTTGCACCCTGTGCAGTGTCTGCGTGTTGTCGGTCATTTTAGTTGAACTGTCTGAGTTTGGTCTCTGTTGTGTTTTCTGCTGCAGAGGGTTTCTGAAATGAATTAACTGTTGACTGGGACACTCTGTGGTGAGATGTCATGTGTGTTTAGACATGTTAATGCACTTTGGTGCCCACACTGGTCCAACGAAGGAGCTTCTCTAAGAGGGTCCGACAGCTTCAATGTCGCACGGACCGCTACAGGAAATCATTCCTACCACAGGCAATTCAACTTTTTAACACTTCATCACTGAGTGTGAGATAAGACTCATATACATCATAACTGCACTGAATGCACCTTGCACAACCTTGCACAATAGGTTTATCTACATCCTATCATTACTAGGGAAACAGTTGTACATTTTTACTCCCCAACTTGTACATTAACTTTATCTATATCTGTTGAATCAGTTGTACATTTTATTTCCAAATTGTATATATTTTAAATATTGCTTGTGTAGTATTCAATTATTATTTAATGTATATTGTTTCCTATTATTTAATGTATACTCTGTATGTGTATTGTGTGTCTGATATTTTTGCTGCTGCAACACCATTATTTCCCTTTTTTTTGGGATCACTAAGAAAATGTATCTATTTATTTTGTCATCTAAACACAGTAACGTTTAGTACTTTTTGACTGACTTCATTTTTTCCTTCATTTTAGTTCATTTTTAATACTTTTACTTGAGTACAATATTCAAACACTCTTTCCATCCATCTGTAGAGGTGACACACAGCATCAGTGTGAAGCAGACACACAGGCATTTCTGTAATTTAGTGATGAATTAATAAAGACAAGGTGAAAAACACATTAATTAAAGACTACATCTAACAGAGTGAACTGTGAGCTGAACTGAGCATGTGTAAAGAAAGAGAAGGTGCTGTGTTGCCACCTGCTGGCTGTCTGACTCAACTGATATTATGATTTCATACCACATAACACATTTCTACAATGAGCGTCTCATTCGCACTCTCAGCAGTAATAGGGAGCTGACGTTAAAGACACTGACTGAACTGAGAACTGAAATACAAACCCTGTAAAAGACAGAAAGCAACGCAAATCAATTCACAACCACAAGGCACACATACAAACACATCTGTATTAGTTCTGAAGACAAGACCCTAAACAATTAAACTAAACTTCTAATCTTTGTTCTGAGGATAGGTCAAAATGTCCTCACATTAAAATGTTGTTTTCCAAAATAACAACTTCTGTAGAAACACACACCACAGTGACAGGCAGAGGATTTCTCACTCTGTGAGCCACAACTAAACCACAACAAGCAGCAGTACTTTCTTTCTGATTGGAAACACACAGACAACATCACAAAATCAATGTGACTTCAGAACAGCAGACACTTCAGGAAAGCTACAGAAACGTTAATGAAAATATTCAGGATTACAGAGATAGCTGTGGCTGGCAGTAAAGGAGCAATTCAAACTTTAAGCAATGATTTCATATAAAATATGTTTGAAGTGTTCTGCGTCCTGCACTATTTCCGAGTTACGGAGGACTCAAAACACTCAAGCTTCTCTTCAGATCAGTTCAGAAGTGATGCTCTCTGGTGACAGCGGTGACGACATCATCATAGTCATCATCCAATCCCTCCTCAGCCTGGGTGGGCAAGGTCGTCACCACGGAGACGGGCAGGTCGTTTTCTACAGTCGGAGCAGGTTAGAAAGAAAATGTAGATAATTGATCAGCTGAAGAGTTCTGTAAAGCCCAGCTCAGACCAACGATTCACGACAAGACAAAACAGTTTGAGAAGGGAAGGGTTAGGGTTAGGGGTTGCAGGGAAGGTCTCAGCAGACTGAACCGGCCCGTCTCAGATCGACTCAAACCAGCTGATGGCATCACTGCAAGACTCAGCTGGTGGAGTCTCCAGAGGCTGGTTTTAGAACATAAGAGACGTCTCCTGTTTCAACAGCCAATTGAGAAGCCAGCTGGTGGAGTCTGTGATGGTTGGGGTCGGCTGGCTGTGAGTTTCTGTTTTGTTTACTATTCTTTGTTGGTTTTCTCGTCTCCTGTGTTGTCCTGTTTGCCTCTCTCTCTCTCCCTCTCCCTCTGCACCTACTCTGCTCTCACCTCCCCACCGCTGCTGCCAGCTGACTACACACTCCTGCTGCCAATCAACAATCACTGCTCTCCCGCCACACACACCTGCCAGCCATCTCCAATCAAGACCAGTATATCAACCCCAGGCTCTACAGACCATCCCCGCTTGATTGTTGCTCCAGTCACCCTGGTGAACGCCTAGCCACATGCCTCTCTCTATGATCCCTGTTTGTTTTTTCTCCCTGTCTCTTGTTTGAACGCCTACTTACCTCTTGTGTCTCCTTCTTCCCCCCAGCTACCATCTCCATCTCCTGCCGTTACCGCAGTCAGGTGGCTCCACCGCACGGACCCCCCCCCCTCCCTCGGCAACCGACTCCAGCCTCTCCTCGCTCTCCCTCGGCCCTCCAGCCCCCGTGTCTCTCCCGCGGCTCCCCGGTCCCAGCTCCCTCGGTTATCTCCGCTCTCCAGTCCCTCAAGCTTCCCTTCAGCTGCTCCCTTTCCCCGGCGTCTGCTTCCCCACTTCCCCTTCATCTTCCCCTTTTATTATTTCAATAAACCTTTATTATGAGCTCTGCGCTTGAGTCCGTTCTGTACCCATCGTCACAGAACAATCAAGCCAACATGGACTCAGCAGGCTCATCCCCATCCCCCGGCCCCTCTGATCACTCGTCCCCAGATCTCTCCTTCGCCGTGGCCTCCCAGGGGGCGCTGCTCGGCCTGCATGCAGCAGCCATCGCCGCGATGGCTGAGGCGTCAGGCTTCCTGGCCGAGGAGGTCCGGCGACTGGGCCGAACCACACAGTCCCCCGTTCCCCGCGAGTCTCCGGTTTCTCCGCCCGACAAATTCTCTGGTAAGCTGGGAACGTGCGAAGGTTTTCTTGTGCAGTGTGCCCTGGTGTTTCAGGGGCAGCCAGTAACTTACCGCTCTGACGAGGCCAGGGTGCGTTTTGTCGCCGGGCTGCTCCGCGACCGGGCCCTCTCGTGGTACTCTGCGGTGAACACGGGACGGCCCGATCTCCTCTGCTCGTACTCCGCCTTTTCGGAGGAACTAAAAAGGGTGTTTGATCGCCCTGTACAGGGGGCTGTAACCGATTCTCCTCTTTTTTATCTCCGCCAGGAGGGTCGCAGAGTACTCGGTCGATTTCCGCATTCTGGCCACTAAATCGGGTTGAAACAGTCCGCCTCTCCGCCGCGCGTTCCTGAATGGGCTTAGCGAACGCATGAAAGACCGGTCCTGCCCTCCACCACCTCGGGTCTCTGCTTCCTTGCCTTCCCAGCCACGTCCGAGCTCTCCACCGGCACCCCCATCTCCGCCACCTCCTGAACCCATGCAATTAGGCCATTTCATTTCCACCCGCTTGGTCCGGCCAAAAGGGGCCGGCTCGCCAGTAGCAGTGGAAGCTCTGGCGAGCCGGACCTCCCCCAACCCTCGCCTCCTACTCGACGTTTCCCTGTCCTGGCAGGAGGTGACACTCCCTTTGGGAGCGTTGGTAGATTCCGGTGCCGATGAAAATTTTCTGGACGCCGAACTCGCTCGTCAACTGTCCATTCCCCAAATTCCCCTTGACACACCTCTCCGCGCCACTGGCCTGAATGGCCAGCCGCTCACCACTGTCACCTACTGCACTCCCCCGCTCCAGCTCCTCACCTCCGGTAACCACCACGAATCCCTATCGTTTCACCTTCTCCCTGCCTCCCTCTCACCCGTAGTTCTCGGGCTCCCCTGGCTCATTTCCCACAACCCCAATGTGGACTGGGCGCGGGGGAAGATCAGAAATTGGAGTCCAGCCTGCCATTCCTCATGTCTGTTGTCTGCCCGAGCCCCCGGGATGTCTCCTCAATCTCTCTCTGCTCCTGACCCTCCCGATTTGTCTCTTGTCCCCTCTGACTACCACGACCTCGCCCAGGTGTTTAGTAAAGACCAGGCTTTGTCCTTGCCCCCCCACCGCCCTTATGACTGCTCCATAGCCCTCCTCCCGGACGCGCCTCTCCCGTCCAGTCGGCTGTTCAACTTGTCGCGTCCGGAGAGGGAGGCTATGGAGCAATACATAAAAGACTCCCTAGCCGCGGGTATCATTCGCCCTTCCTCGTCCCCGTTAGGCGCGGGTTTCTTTTTCGTAGCCAAGAAAGACAAGACCCTCCGCCCATGTATAGACTACCGGGGGTTCAACTCGATCACCGTCAAGAACAAATATCCGCTCCCCTTAATGGACTCCGCGCACGACTCCCTCTCCCGGTCCGTTATATTTACCAAGTTAGACCTCAGGAACGCGGTTTCCAAAACCCAACCGTCCCGTTCTTCTTTTCCTAAACCCAACCTGTCCGCTGTAAACGGCGTAGACATACACGGGAATAGGTCAAAATGCACTGACTGATCTCAGTAAGTGCCGTATGTATGACACGCCAATTTGTGTGCCATTTTGGTGTGTTATCAAGACGCATTATCGCTCAAGCTGTATACGGCGTAGACATACACACTTAAAATGCAACGTCCTGTATACAGCGTAAACATACAGGCAAAGTCATTATGTCATGTTGGAAATAAAATGATCCATAATCCAATTGATTTGTATGTTACAAACTGTCCACTGGTGGAAATGGCAGAGTTTTAGACGGAGACTCAACAACCGCACTAAGCACGGTATGTGGTGGAGCAGGCTAGAGAGTGACTGAAGAGAGGTAGCGGTGATAGAACAAAGCCAAATGCAACTGTTGCAAATATCCCACTATCACTATCCTAATTCATAATTTAAGACTCTACAAATGATATCCAGCTAAGAAAAGCCTGAAAAGTCGGAAACTAGAACGGAAGATTGAAGTTTGTCTCTTTGCAGATGATACACCGTCTCGTCTCGTCACGTTTGCGTTAATGTGAAGTGGAAGGTTTCAGAACGCTGTAGACCAGAGCCTTGCAAGTAGCTGGAAGTAGCGAATCTTTGGTCTAAACTGGACTTAAGAAACAATTGTCAATCATCAACACCAGCGTGGTAGTGCGAGATGGATTGATTGATTGATTGTAAAGTCAATGAATGATTCAGAGTCCTACCTGTTGTCCTCCCTCGATATAAAGACACCATGATGAAAGTGGAGATGCAGTATGGACAGAACACCACCAGGTGGACGATTAGTCTGAACACAAGGTGGGGGTGGTCTGGGGTTGTGTCAGGGGGCGGGTCTAAGGTTGTTTCAGGGGGCGGAGCCATGGTTGAGTCAGGATGTGGAGCCATGCTTGTGTCAGGAGGCAGTGCCGTGGTCAAAGGTTGGTCCGTGGCCACGAGTTTCCCTGGGGAAAGAAAGATTTCCAGCTATCAGGTGAAAATCTTGGTAATTAAATCAGCACCCAGTTGTGGTTTGGGAGGCGGACACTCAACTCTTTGATTAAGCTTATAGTTAAGGCCGGCTCAGGTTTGCCTTTGACCAGTCCTAAGTTTTGCTGCCTTAGGTTTAGACTGCTGGGGGGACTTCCTATGACACACTGAGCTCCTATCTCCTCTCTCCATCTGTGTGTCTCATGTCCCATTATTGCCTGTTACTAACTTAGCTTCTTCCATGGACTTCTTTTGCTTTCTCGCATCACAGATTTCCTTGGATTGTGGTGGCAACTGGATTGTGGCTGCACCTGCTGCTATCTGAGGTTTGTGTCTGTTAAAATGAAGTTTTTCGTTGCCACTGTCACCCATAAATGCTTGCTCTTGGGTTGAATTGTCTCTGTAAATAATAGTTTGGTCTGCAAAGTGCCCTGAGATAACTTCTATTTGGATTTGACACTATAAATAAAATGTAATTGAATTGAATAAACCTCTTAAAACAAAGGTAACCTCCTCACCTGTGACAGAGACCCAGCTGGGTGGAGACTCTCCAACACTGCTGATGGTGCACTTGTAGAGGCCTCCATCAGACCTGGAAACATGGTGGATGGTCATGTGACCTGCATGCTTATTTCCGATGAAGACACCATTTTTATAGAAACCAAATGTGAGGTTGGAGGACGTCTTTGGTTTACAGGTCAGAGTGAGGTCTTCTCCCTCCATCACAGGGAGGACAGGACTCTGCAGGATCACTGGTCCACCTCAACACAGAGACAAACTACAGCATGTCATCCATTCACACACAGCTTCATCAATACTGACTCCACAGTCTGATCTTACCAGTGACAGTGATGCTGATGCTGTTACTGGTTGCTCCCTCTCTGGACTCACACCAGTAAACTCCACTGTCCAAAGGGACAATGTAGCCAATGTTACAGGACGAGCCAGCAGGGTTTCCCCAGCCATCTCCGCACTTAGATTTTTCTTCTTCACTCGTCTTCCTCCTCAGAGTCCATTCAGCAGAGGTGTCGTCCTCCTCACAGCTCAGAGAGACAGACGACCAGCTGAAGAACTGCGAGCTGCTGGGACTCACAGTCAGAGAAGCTGGAGGGAGGAGGGAAGAGGATGTGGTGGTTAAAAAGAAATCGACAGCTGTGACAGCACATGGCTGGTATGTTTGACTGTCATCATGGCAAAATGTGGTCTGGGTGACGTCCACTTTCGCATGAACTACCACAGAAGCAGTTCTGAGTATTTTTGCCAGGTGTTCATATGTCTGTCTGTCTGTCAACAGGGTAGCATCACAACTTTTTTTTTCCATGACAAATAGAGACTTCCTATGCCTGCTGGTATGGAGACTTATTTCTTTATGCTAGTGTGCTGTTGGCTCAAGTCTTTGCAATGTGTTCTAAAGCAACTTTTTGGCCCAGATCAGGTGATGTGACGCGACAAAACACTCGGTCTTCGTTGCCACTAGTTCTTTGATGTCAGGTTGGTGTGTCCGGGTCTTTATGGGTGTTTTAAGTAGGCAAGAAGAAAGCAGTGAAGAGGAATCCACTGTATGTCCCGCTGGCCTGTTTTAACGTTGCGGTCGTTAATTGAACTAAACATGCTCGTGAATGAGTGTGTAAGAGCAAGGGGTGGCAGTAGCTCAGTCCGTAGGGACTTGGGTTGGGAACCGGAGGGTCGTTGATTTAAGTCCCAGTACGGACCAAAGTACAGAGTGTGGATTGGTAGCTGGAGAGATGGTAGCTGGAGAGATGCCAGTTCTTGAGCAAGGCACCATACCCTCAACCGCTCAGTGTGCTGGCCCAGCACTGGCAGCCCACTCACTCTGACATCTCTCCATTTGTGCATGAATAGGTCCTGAGCATTTATGTGTGTATTTCAGGCCTGTGTGTAGTGATTTCTAACAGAGTGTAAATTGTAATTTCCCAATAAATAATAAACAGTATAAAAAAAGAGGATGTAGTTTAGGTATTATATATACATCTTGTTTATATGATCAGTTTCAACACATTTACAACTTGTTCTCTTCATGCAATCTCTAACTGTTCTATGGAGAAAGAGGAGTTTACTAACCTGTGTTTGTGGTGCAGCTCAGCGGTGAGGTCAGAACTGAAGAGAAAAGAAACTCAGGTTGGTTTGTGGTTTAATGTGCAACTAGACATTAGAGAAGAGATACAGGCATTAGAGCGTAGTGAACACAGACGAATGTTGGTGCTGCTCTGTACAGACTAAGAATAACAGGACAGAAAGGAGAAGGGTCTCCTTTTCAAGTTCTACAGCTGTGTTGGACAGTTTATCTTTACATGTCAACACTTTATATCTATTTGGGTTTGCTCCGTATGAGTCGGACTCACCTTCGCTCCAAAATGTTGTAAAAAGATCTTTAAAAAAATGACAACGTCCCATGAACAAAGTAGTCCCAGTTAATAGGAAATCATATTTTGGCATCTAACGTTTCCTACAAGTTCTCACAATGATCTACATGCAGAATATTTAGTCAGTATTAATGGTGCCATCCTGGATCCTGGATCGTACATTACAGTGTTTTCACTGTCTGAAAAGGGACTAAAAGCCGAACTTCATGAGTTAAATTAGTCCAATTCCCCTTTAAGAAACAATACACTTTTAAAGAATTTAAAATTATTTTCAGAACATTATCACATCATCTCAAAGTAACATTTAACACTGTGAAATTTGCATGAAATTGATAAAAAACTAAACTGTAAATAATGTAATTAGATGACAGTACTCGAGTGATGATTGTTAAGTTGTAGCTCAGACCCTAACACACCCAGTTTACTTACAGAGCAGCCACAGCAGAGATGTTTCCTCCATCCTGACTCTTTGTGAAGTGAGACTTATCGAAATGTGTCATCAAGTCAAACACCCTCCTCCTTCCTCTGTGACTGTGGCTCAGTGTTGTGGTTTCCTCTCCACACATTTTGAGGAGAGAGATGAATATGATTAGTTATCTTTTGTTGACAGTAGTACTGTTGTTGTTATGACTTTCCTTCAACACACCCTAGATGTCCTGTGTGTGTTAGTCTGTAAAGGTGCAATAAAGCAGATTAATAAATTTTTAAAACGAGGCTCTGAATCACAACAGGAAGTGAAGAGAGACAAACACGAGCAATCTTACCTGCATGATATGTTCACTGACATTCGGAGAAACTCTGAAGGATGTTTGTGGTTTTGTGCATTTGAAATCTGAGGCTGAACTGGAAGCTGCTGCTTTGATCGGAAAGTTTCCGAAAGACTTTCATTTAGTTTGAGGTTGTTATCTGAAAACATTGATCCTACACATGAAACCAGCTGTATGTCCCTGTAGATGGCAGCGGTTTGGAGGGGTGGAAGTAAACAGGGGAGGGGGGGTGGGGGATTTTGCACCTGCTTCTCTGACAGCTCATCTCTGTTCAACCACAGAAACGTGGTCAGAAAGAGACACCGTATGGCTGCAAGCTATCGTCCGCAGAGCAAGGTGTGATGTTTCCACTGGCTTCTTTAAAGTGTGCATTCTAGAGACACATTTACAGCACATGGACTAAACTTTAAACAGATTTAAATGAAGATGTCTGGTTTCTGAAGTTAAAGTTTTATTTTCAGACTGAATTTAAACTTTGAATTGAATTTGAATTCAACATGTGCATCTGTAGCCACTCGGGCTCTGACGTCAACGCTTTCCCATCAACACAGTTGCGGTTTGTCCCAGTCCACCTGAACGCACCTGACAACAGGTAGACCGACAGGCGTTCATTGATTCGTTCATTCCATCATGGTTCGTCTCTCGCTGTTCTACGTCTTGTTGACGGTCCCTGTTTTGGATTTCTCTGGCGGTGAGTTGTTTCTGTGAAAAATGATTCTGTGCGTGTGATTGTTAAGATGAGTTAAGCTTTTACTAATCACCTGTTTTCCGGTTGAACGAGCGACCCTGTTAACTGCGTCACTGCCCACCGTAACACCTGAGCTACCAGCATGACGCAAAGTTTTCCCATTCCGGCGCTGTGGTAGAGAGGAAAATAGAGAAGAAGAAAATGTATGAGAATTTGAAAATAGAGAGAAAAAGTATCGAGTGATTTGATTAACTTAAATCGAAGCTGGTTTGATTAAAACTGTTGCCAGGGCAGCATTTTAATGACAGCCTGCTCAGTTTGGCTTTAATTATGCACCTCAAAAAATGTTATGTAGGCTACTGCGGCCCCCTTTTCGCCGTTTTCTCAACTGCCTCTTCCCTGTCACTTCAGGTTTAGTGTATGTTGTTGTTGAGGCAGACAAAGACAGGAATCTATGGGCAGATGCCTTTCCCAATTCCCAAATGTGTACCTCCTCGATCCTCTGGCTTGTGACCCAGAAATCATTCTCAACGGGACATGTTGAAGGACGTCCCAATTCCTAAAATGAGAGAGATAGATAGATGAGAGAGAGAGAGAGAGAGAGAGAGAGAGAGGTCTAGGTCTATTTCCTGTGTCAAGGTTAAAGTTAGTTTTGCTGCATGAAACGTTTACAAGCAGCATAACTAACCTGCCAGTTAAACGTCCACGTGGGTCTCTAAATCTGAGAAAATAATTCATTCAAGTGGATGGAAAGTGATATAGGCCTAGCCTTCAAATTTTTTTATTATTTTTGTAGTGTTTTAGACTAAAATAGCCTTTAAAGAAAAGGGTCGACTGATATGGGTTTTTCTGTGGCCGATGCCGATGTTTAGAAATCAGGGTCAGCCGATGGCCAAGAAATGCTGGTGATTTATATTTGGCCGATACTTGCTTGTTTTTGAACCTCTATTTGAAAGATAAAATGTGAAACTAATAATTACTTAAGATACACAAAAATTCTCAACAAGAACAGTTATTGAACACTTCACCAATCTGCACTTGTATACTTACATTAAAAAGCGTATAATGTAAACACATATATTGTATAAATAATGTATGAAAAATATATTAAACAAACGAAACAGGTAAGAAGAAAATAAACTTGAACAAATAAAGTTTAGTGCCCTTAGCGGCATTTATCAAACTGAGAACACAAATCTGCAAACTTTCCATGAATAAAATAAATTAACGTTAACAATAGCAGTGCTGCACACAGTAGCAACCAGCCGCATTTCTTTGTTTTAGGTCTGAAGAAAAAACACTTGAACACAAAAAATCGTAGTGGATCTTCACTTCTGCTCTGAATATAAACAAAAAAAAATCAGCCAATTAATCGGTCGACCTCTACTTTAAAGTCTATATTCATAAACTTCCTTTACTCCTCTTTCCTCGAAGCTATTCTTCCACTCCTCGGCTCGAATCGCCTGTGGGCGGGACTAAGACGCGAGGAGGGGAATCGAGGAGAGGAATCAGGAATGCACAATCTGGGAATTGGGAATCTATTTTGGTTATCATGCAGTCAGGTCGGCGGTACTATGTGCCGATACGAAAAACTAAACGCTATGCCAGTTCATTCATTCCGTCTGCTATAAGACTGTTAAATGAATACACATAACAAAACTGGTTCTTGCACCCCACTGCTCTGTTCTGTGTGTGTGTGTGTGTGTGTGTGTGTGTGTGTGTGTGTGTGAGAGAGAGAGAGTGTGATGATTGGGTCATGTGTTATTGTGTGGATGTTATGCTGCAGTACTTATTTATTGTTTATTTTTAACATTATGTACATTGTATGCTAATACAAATGCGGACTGGCCTTGCCATTAGATAGATAGGTAGACTATTAAGGCATTCTGTGGTCTGCTGATTCTGCATAACAGGCAATCAAAAACACAATAGTTTATAAATCAAGTAAGAAGACGTGTAATAAGCAGGATAAAGAAGAGCGAGTCTGTCTTTATAGCGAATACAACACCTTCCTTTATCGCTTGGTAAAATGAACTTCATGTCCAAACCAATGTGGACATTTACACCTTCTGACATCTGGACGACTCCCACTGACAGGGTTTCTGAAAAAACTGTCTGCTTTCTGCTTCTTCTAATTCAGACACAAAGATTATCACTGCAAAGACTGGAAAGGACGTCCATCTTCACTGTCAGGCTCCCAGAGGTGCTAAAGTGGGACTAGTAACGTGGAGCAGACCTGACCAGGATCCAGACAAATTGTATGTCTTCTTCCTCAGAGGAAACCACCTAAATTGGAAGTACCAGCTCTCCTCATATCGTGGTCGAGTGGAGCTGAGTGATCCAGAGATGAAGGATGGAAATGTTTCTGTTGTTCTGAAGAACGTCAGCGCCAACGACACCGGAACATATGAGTGTCGAGTTGGAATCGGGGAGGGAAAAGAACCTCAACTCTACAGCACCATCCAGCTGAAGGTTGAAGGTGAGTTTGTAAAATGCAGGTTAGTTTGTAGAGTTGAGATTTTGTGATTCCTCACAACTGTTTCCTGCTCTGCAGATCCCACAGCTGAAGACAAGGAAGGTAATCACGGACTCGTAGTCGGTCTGCCAGTGGCAGGTGCCCTGCTCATTATTTCCATTTGTTTCATAAGTTGTTTTATCATTTTGAAAAAACTGAGTCATTCATACAAGGTTCCGGTTGAAAGTCCAGAGGAGCTCGCTGATCCTTTTACCCCTGATGATGTTAGTTCATTTCACATTACATGGCGTAATTACATTATACATTACGCTAGAATTTATTTTACAGCTGCTTTCCAGCAATGTGACTCATCCTGTAGTCCAGTCTCTCAAAACACAACACACACATGTGGGCCCGTCTCTGTGTAACAGAGAGTTTCTCCTGCGTGTCTCTACGACATGCAACGTCAGACAGCCAATCACAGACATTATTAGATCTTAGTAGAAGCATGCTGCGTGCTGATTGGCTCACTGACGCTGCTGAGATTCACCCCTTAAAGTATTAAAACTGGGTATTGAATGACGAGGCTATTTCACTCTGTGCCTAGTAGTATTAGTATTAGTAGTAGTAGTAGTAGTAGTAGTAGTAGTAGTAGTAGTAGTTTCAGCAGTTTGACCCCCTTCACATAGACGGCCGATAGAATTACTGATGTTTGACAAATAGAGACGTCATCCCTCCAACATGATCGCAGCGCTTTACTATGTTATTACAAGGGTCTTTGCAGAACGTGGAAGACAATATCACAGGCTCTTCCGTACCCACACACCAAAAAAATCCGTATAAATTCCCAGTACCCTTTCCTTTAAGTTAGCTGACCTTTCTGTTAATCCAAAAACAGGAAATACTGTAGATTTAGAGCATACCTCTGTATGTTGCACGAACATTTCTGATCTAAAAATGTAAATATGGAACACCCGTATTTTCACAAACTTTTCTAACCGTGGATGATTTATACAGGCTATTAAAAGATCCCTTTTAATGCTCTTAATGCAGTATGTGATGAAGGACCAATTCTACAGCTGTCCTTCCACGCCAAAATGATTTTTTTAAAGTGTATCTGAAGCTAAAACGAGGCTTAGGGAGTCTGATATGTTCCCTGTGTATCACGTTGTTTACCAATGTCAGGATTTTCTTTCTATATGATCACAAGATGCCAACTTTTGACGAATTATATCCCGTCTAAATGAATATGTGTGTCAGAGTTCGGACAAATATTTTTAAATACTTAAATTATGAATGTAATGTAAAAGGATTTAGTTTTTGTGATGGATGTTACATAAAAGCCATATGTATGTGATGTGTTTTCTAAATCGACTCATTGAGACTCTTGAATGTGTGTGTTTACATTGGTTTTTCTAATTGATTTTTAAAAATATATTTTGTCCCTTTTAATATAAAGCATTTTAAGTTCATGTGTTATGAAAGGAGTTTTATAAATTAAAGTGCCTTTGCCATAAAGAATGTCTCTCTGATGTCTTTTCTGAAATTGTCTCTCTGATGTCCCTGTTCAGTAACTAACGCATTATAACCGGGGGGGAGGGGGGAGTCTGGGTTTCCTCCCCCTTAACATTTTGAGCATCACACACTTCATTTCCTGCATTCTGGATACATTTTATTATGTAACAAGGTATGGTGAAAAGGTCTTTATTGATGTCAACGGAATGATTATTCTCCTGTACTGTTTAAAACTTTTTGCAGATTCAAATCATCTCACGTGTTTCGGGAAGTCATGTTCATCTCAGCAACAAATATTAGAGAATGAGAACTTGTTATAGCCAGAAGTTCCAAAGTTCAAATCTACATAAAAGACGTAAAATCACGTCTTTATTTTTTACGCTCCTGTTGTGTTTCTTTAACCCCCCACACAAACTTTTTTTTTCTTTTCAAATGCTAAAGAACTGAATAAAACACCCAAATTCAATGAAAGTAGTGAACTGATCATTTATTTTACTTATGAAGAGTAAAAGTTGTAGGGAACCATCCACGTTATAATTTTTTTGACAATGTGGTTGAAAGAAACCTAAATTTCTGGTATAGAAACGTTTTGAAAATGGGTCAAATTTGACCCGAGGACACCAGGAGTGATGAATGTCCTTGATTTGATCTTGATTTTGTATCATTTACTTTGATGAATGTCCTTGATTCTACATCAATGTTGCAGTGACTTACATAGTTTCCATTCCAGTCATTGTATTTGACACTTTTTTACTGTTGTGTTCTAAGATATTTATTGTGTATTAATTTAGTATAGTCTGGGCAGCAGTTGTTCCTCTGAGAACTAAAGACAGGTTGATGATGTAACATCCAGAGAGAGGAGAGGAGAGCTGCTCTCTGACTGTCTGTCCTGTCTGATCAGTGAGCAGCAGGTGGCGCTCAAACACCACCTCTCAACATCCACCTTCACCTCCTGCTTCTGGGCCTCTTCCTTTTTACTTTGACCCAACTCAATCAGAGACATTATACAGTTGATTTCTCCATTAATAAATATCATCCACACTTACATTAAACCTTGTGTTGTCTTACCGCCGACTATTGTCCCCCTGGGTCAAAAATGAACACTTTTCTTTACGTATTTAGTCTTTTTTTTTTTCGACATTTTTTGGTGCTTTTATTTATTGTAGTTTCATTATAATAAAAAATCAGATTTTATAAACTACTTGTGTTTTGTGTGCAGGAATCTTAATGTGTAAAGTAACTAGTAACTAAAGCTGTCAGATGAATGTAGTGGAGTAACTAAAGTAACTAGTAACTAAAGCTGTAACAGATGAATGTAGCGGAGTAACTAAAGTAACTAGTAACTAAAGCTGTCAGATGAATGTAGTGGAGTAACTAAAGTAACTAGTAACTAAAGCTGTAACAGATGAATGTAGCGGAGTAACTAAAGTAACTAGTAACTAAAGCTGTCAGATGAATGTAGTGGAGTAACTAAAGTAACTAGTAACTAAAGCTGTAACAGATGAATGTAGCGGAGTAACTAAAGTAACTAGTAACTAAAGCTGTAACAGATGAATGTAGCGGAGTAACTAAAGTAACTAGTAACTAAAGCTGTAACAGATGAATGTAGTGGAGTAACTAAAGTAACTAGTAACTAAAGCTGGAACAGATGAATGTAGTGGAGTAACTAAAGTAACTAGTAACTAAAGCTGTAACAGATGAATGTAGCGGAGTAACTAAAGTAACTAGTAACTAAAGCTGTAACAGATGAATGTAGCGGAGTAACTAAAGTAACTAGTAACTAAAGCTGTAACAGATGAATGTAGTGGAGTAACTAAAGTAACTAGTAACTAAAGCTGGAACAGATGAATGTAGTGGAGTAACTAAAGTAACTATAACTAAAGCTGTAACAGATGAATGTAGCGGAGTAACTAAAGTAACTAGTAACTAAAGCTGTAACAGATGAATGTAGTGGAGTAACTAAAGTAACTAGTAACTAAAGCTGTAACAGATGAAGGTAGTGGAGTAACTAAAGTAACTAGTAACTAAAGCTGTAACAGATGAATGTAGTGGAGTAACTAAAGTAACTAGTAACTAAAGCTGGAACAGATGAATGTAGTGGAGTAACTAAAGTAACTAGTAACTAAAGCTGGAACAGATGAATGTAGTGGAGTAAAAAGTACAATATTTCTCTCTGAAATGTGGCGGAGTAGAAGTAGAAAGTAGCATGTAAAGAAAAGACTCAAGTAAAGTACAAGTACCTCAACATTTGAACTGAAGTACAGTACTGGAGTAAATGTACTTAGTTACATTGCACCACCAAACATCCAGCATCAAGTCCAAGCCCCATGAATTAAAACACTGTAAAATTTGTTTTCTTTGGATCAGAGATTATTAATAAATGTGCAATTTGTGCAATAACCTATTAGTGACATGTGCAATATCTGTCTTATGTGTTCCAGCCACTTGATCACTGCTGCTACCATTTACACTTTCAAATTATTGGCTTCCTCATTTTTTAATATAATCACATCAAACCACCTGTAATATGTCTCTGGCATCCTCTCACAAATTTCACAGCTGTTAGTTTGTGAAAAAGTCCTTAGCAAATCCCATATAATTGTCATCAGTGACCTATAGTCTATAAATGCATATTTAAAGCTTTTCAATGCAATGGCTTGCTCAATGTTGAATATAATCACATCAAACCACCTGTAATATGTTTCAGGCATCCTCCCAGAACTTTCACAGCTGTTAGTTTGTGAAAAAGTCTTTAGCAAATCCCGTAGCATTTAAAATGCATATTTAAAGCTTTTCAATTCAATGGCTTCCTCATTTATGAATATAATCACAGCAAGCCACCTGTAATATATCTCTGGCATCCTATCATAAATTTCACAGCTGTTAGTTTGCGAAAAAAAAAAAGTCTTTAGCAAATCCTATAGCATCCTCAATGCATATTTAAAACTTTTCAATGCAATGGCTTGCTCAATTTTGAATAAAATCTCATCAAACCACCTGTATTATGTCTCAGACATCTTTTCACAACTTTCACAGCTGTTAGTTTGTGAAAAAGTAGTTAGCAAATCCCGTAGCATCCTTATCAGTGACCTATAGTCTATAAATGCATATGTAAAGCTTTTCAATTCATTGGCTTGCTCATTTTTTACTATAATCACATCAAACCGCCTGTTATATGTCTCTGGCATCCTCTTACAAATTTCACAGCTGTTAGTTTGTGAAAAAGTCTTTAGCAAATTCTATAGCATCCTCAATGCATATTTAAAGCTTTTCAATTCAATGGCTTCCTCATTGTTTTATATAATCAAATCAAACCACCTATAATATGTCTCTGGCATCCTCTCATAACTTTCACAGCTGTTAGTTTGCCAAAAAAGTCCTTAGCAAATCCCATATAATCCTCATCAGTGACCTATAGTCTATGAATGCATATTTAAAGATTTTCAATGCAATGGCTTGTTCAATTTTGAATAAAATCACATCAAACCACCTGCATTATGTCTCAGACATCTTTTCAAAACTTTCACAGCAGTAAAATGCATTTATAGACTATAGGTCACTGATGAGGATTATATGGGATTTGCTAAGGACTTTTTCACAAACTAACTGCTGTGAAAGTTGTGAAAAGATGTCTGAGACATATTATAGGTGGTTTGATGTGATTATATAAAACAATGAGGAAGCCATTGAATTGAAAAGCTTTAAATATGCATTGAGGATGCTATAGGATTTGCTAAAGACTTTTTCACAAACTAACAGCTGTGAAAGTTCTGGGAGGATGCCTGAAACATATTACAGGTGGTTTGATGTGATTATATTCAAAATTGAGCAAGCCATTGCATTGAAAATCTTTAAATATGCATTCATAGACTATAGGTCACTGATGAGGATTATATGGGATTTGCTAAGGACTTTTTCACAAACTAACAGCTGTGAAATTTGTGAGAGGATGCCAGAGACATATCACAGGTGGTTTGATGTGATTATATTCAAAATTGAGCAAGCCATTGCATTGAAAACTTTGCATATGCATTTATAGGTCACTGATGAGGATTATATGGGATTTGCTAAAGACTTTTTCACAAACTAACTGCTGTGAAAGTTGTGAAAAGAAGTCTGAGACATAATACAGGTGGTTTGATGTGATTATATAAAACAACGAGGAAGCCATTGAATTGAAAAGCTTTAAATATGCATTTATAGACTATAGGTCACTGATGAGGATTATATGGGATTTGCTAAGGACTTTTTCACAAACTAACTGCTGTGAAATTTGTGAGAGGATGCCAGAGACATATTACAGGTGGTTTGATGTGATTATATTCAAAAATGAGGAAGCCATTGAATTGAAAAGCTTTAAATATGCATTGAGGATGCTATAGGATTTGCTAAAGACATTTTTTTCGCAAACTAACAGCTGTGAAATTTGTGAGAGGATGCCAGAAACATATTCCAGGTGGTTTGATGTAATTATATTCAAAAATGAGCAAGCCAATGAATTGAAAAGCTTTAAATATGCATTGAGGATGCTATGGGATTTGCTAAAGACTTTTTTTACAAACTAACAGCTGTGAAATTTGTGAGTGGATGCCAGAAACATATTCCAGGTGGTTTGATGTGATTATATAAAAAAATGAGGAAGCCATTGAATTGAAAAGCTTTAAATATGCATTTATAGACTATAGGTCACTGATGAGGATGCTACGGGATTTCCTAACTACTTTTTCACAAACTAACAGCTTTGAAATTTGTGATAGGATGCCAGAAACATATTCCAGGTGGTTTGATGTGATTATATTCAAAAATGAGGAAGCCAATGAATTGAAAAGCTTTAAATATGCATTTATAGACTATAGGTCACTTATGAGGATTCTACGGGATTTGCTAAAGACTTTTTCACAAACTAACAGCTGTGAAAGTTGTGATAAGATGTCTGAGACATATTACAGGTGGTTTGATGTCAATATATTCATTAATTAGAAAATGGTTGAAACTACCATATTTATTGGTAACTATAGCCTACATCTTTATTTACATTTATTTATTTTTTACTAATTCACAAGTGTGAAATGTTTAATGGCTCTCCCTCTCTTTAATGGAAGTGGTTTGAGATGTCTATGTTGTAAAACAAAAAAGTTAATGAAGATTAAAATTAGTGGAGTTGCAATTTTACGACGGTCCCTAAGTATGCCTATTGTGACGGGCGCGTTGGACAGACATTCAGTTCTTTGCGCTCTAAACTGTGTCGATATTTTTGGTGATTTTGAGTTAAAAATAAGTGTGAAACGTCTGTCTAAATAAGCTCTACAACATACCAAGAAACTGGGGGAAATCGAAGTATTGTCACGGAGCTATTGAAGGTAACATCCGCGAAAACCGACGAATGTCAAATATTAAACTATCTTCACCGCGGTGGTAAAAAAAAGTGTAAAGGTTTGGAAATTTGTGTTACTTATGCTTATTTATTTTTTATGTATTATTATTTTATTGATATTATTTTTTAAGTACTTGAATTTACCTGGATTATTTTAATTTAAGCTATTTTATAATTAATTAATTAATTTAAATTAATTAATTGATTGGATGAACTATAATTTGTCTAAATATGAATATTTTGTATTTTTGTCCGTCTGATTGAATGCTTGTGTTAAAAAATAAATCAGACGTTACTCAACAGTTACTCAGTACTTGAGTAGTTTTTTCGCCAAGTACTTTTGTACTCTTACTCAAGTAATTATTTGGATGACTACTTTTTACTTTTACTTGAGTCATATTATTCTGAAGTAACAGTACTTTTACTTGAGTACAATTTTTGGCTACTCTACCCACCTCTGCTCTTAATGGAGGTAGGCTGTCTCATAGTAATAGAGCAAAGGTTCATACTGAATATCCATATTTATTCTGTTTTTTCTTATATCTCTATCATTCTTACTACTATTATAATGTTAATGTATTTTAGCGGGTATACTGTACTTACAGTGTTTTTCAACCTTTTTTGAGCCACTGCACATTTTTACATAAACAAAATCCCGCGGCACACCACCAACCAAAAATGTTACAAAATGACACATTGTAGCCTAATAAGAACAGAATCTGCGTTTTTACTTTTTAAAAGTAGAGACGCTAAAGGTCTAACTGTTTCCACTGTTACGTTTACAGTTAGTTTGCTGCTTAAATATCCAAACGTTCATATATTTATTATATCCGCTGCAGTGACATTTCTGCGCGCATGAAACGTTTACAAGCAGCATCTACCGTCGTGGTAAAGTTGGTTTTATAATGGACGTTGGATATTCGACACGTTAGAAAAATGAATTATGCAGCTTGACCTTTTCACCTACCCATGTCAAAACACATCTGGTGAACTCCGCTAACTGTCAATCATTTTGATTTATTCACTCGACTAAATGTATGTAACAAAAAGTGGTTTCTCTGTCCAAAGAGGCCTTGTGCCATATGAAGGATATATTTCTTTGTTAATCATAGTTTGTTTGTTATTTAAACGTCTTTTTAAAAGATCCATGTGGGCGGCTGCAAAAAGGAATTGTATTTATTTTAATATTTTGAATTAAGCTGTATTATATATTTAAAGCATTTATTAACATGATACAAATTCTATAAAATCAAAAGGTGGGTTTTTTTAGACAAAAAGCTTTGTGTAATGTGTAGGGCAGTAAGCGGAGTTCACCAGATGTGTTTTGACATGGGTAGGTGAAAAGGTCAAGCTGCATCATAGGGTGTGTGTGTGTGTGTGTGTGTGTGTAACCCCTAACCCACTGTTTTTTTTTTTGTTTTTGTTTTTTTGGCAGAGGCAGAAATATGCATTAGCACTCTTTTCAGCAAATTTATAAAGCCGCATATACACCTGGTTCTGTTTTTATAAATCTTAATCACCGTGGAGTTGGAGGCGCACACCATTAGTTTCACTCTCACAGTTCGCGATAAGGGACGTAGAAGTAGAAGATGTGGACACGTGCTGCTCCGCCGATACAAAGTCAAAAAAAGTGACAACACTAAACGCTGACTGGCCTTGTCTCTAAGATGCCAAAAAGTTAGACCTGCAGTAGGCAACAGATAACATTTGAGAATTTGCACTGCAGTGATCTCTGTTAATACAAATCATCGGTTGGTAAAATAAACAGTGTGCTTTCTGCTTCTTCTTGTCCAGACCCACACAAGCTCACATTAAAGCCTGGAGAGGACGTCCTTCTTCACTGTCAGGTTCCCAGAGATGGTGTCATCGCAGTGATAGTGTGGAGCAGACCCGAGCTGGAGTCAAAGAAATATGTTTTACTATACAATGAAAACCGCACACATGAGAAGTACCAGCTCCCCTCATATCATGGTCGAGTGACCCTGAGTGATCCGGAGATGAAGGATGGAAATGTTTCTGTTGTTCTGAAGAACGTCAGCGTCAGCGACACCGGAACATACAAATGTGAAGTTATAATCATTGGGAGACCTGAACCTGAAGTAATCAACACCATCACGCTCAACGTGACAGACTCAGGTGAGTTTGAGATTCTGTTGTTTTCTTGTCTTCTCCTGACAGCTGATTCCTCACAACTCTTTCTGCTCGGCAGGTCACACAGCTGGAGACACTGATGGAGGAATCATCCTCAGACCTATTGTTGTGATTTTTCTTATAGTTATTCCAGTTATTGTTTGGGATTTTTCTTATAGTTATTCCAGTTATTGTTGTGATTTTTATTGGTCTGTTCTTTGGCTGTAAGAAGTGTGCAGAGATGCCTGTTGCTGCTGAAAATGAAAAAAAATTACTTCTTCAAAATTCAACACCCTTTATCAATCCCCCAACGGGGAAATTGACAGTGTTGCAACAGCAAGGGATAGGGGAAAAGTACAAAATGACACTTTAAGATAAACAAATTATAAGTAATAGATCAGACATGAAAATCACTCACCTTTCGGCGAAATTCTCAGTTTTGAAACCAAAATAGGTGACCTACGTGAATCGTGTAGATTTGATGAGAAAATGTTTAAGGGGGGAGAGGGCGGGTGTAAGTACTCGGGCCTGGTCTAAGTATATAAGAAGGGCCTGGTGCCCGATTTCTGCCGTATGACTATTTTAGAAAAATAAATAAATTAAAAAGTCCACATGGGATTTGTTTTGATGCACTGGATTTAACCATACTGTCTATGGATTTAACCAATCATCGAACTTCCACCAACCAATGAAACGAGTTCCACCAACCAATGAAATGAGTTCTAGCCAATCGGATGCATAGTAGGGCGGGTCTTTGCCGAAATGTTAACGCGGCTAAAAAAAATGGAGGCAAAGTTTATCAAACTTGGAGCATGTAGATACAGGAAGTTTTAGTTGAGAAAGTAGTTCAAATAAATGGCGCTGGGCAGGAATAGAGGACAAGAGGAAAAGGTTGGAGACGGGAAGCCGTTTAGAACTTTGAGGGAGCCGGGTGCTTCTGCAGCGCATGTTTTGGACGGCAGCAGCGGTAAGACAGTGCTGGCTAGTCATTAGATGCTAGTCACAAAGCTTCGGTCCGTGCACTCTGTCATACGAGTACGTTACCGGCAACGACCGCTACCGTTAAGAATGCGACTGTTCCTTTACTGACCGACCGTTATACAAACTATACGTGTGTGCACGTTCATAGCGGAACATGATTTGTAAAAGCTTTCTGAAGACCAAACTGCCTTGACAAAGCTGTCTGTTTGGAATTAACATGGCAGGTATTTACACATAACGGCGTTGTCCCAGAGTTTAGATGTCTAGCTATATGCAACGTTTTTAATAAATGTAATTAAAGCAGCTAATATCAACATGGACAAAATCATGGAAAGTTTTCATGAGGCTTCCTCAATTTGTAAAGTTTAGTTTTTACAATGATTCATTGTATGATTATGATATTATTGCAATATGTAAATTCACATTGACTCTTTATTTAACATATGGTTGGAAGAAGTAAAAATTGATACAAAACTTTTTAGTCTTTAAAAATTATGACTTTTATTATTGTTTTGCCAGTCAAATTAACTTTTAATGAGTGCATATTGAAATATTACACTGTTTGTTGGCAAAAAATGCATCTCAAAATACATCAGATTGATGCTTTAAAATATGGAATATTTAAAATTTTCTTCCGGGGGAGCATGTAAGGCGTCCTTTCCCGGGCCGCATAAACACCAGGGGTCTCATTTATAAAACTGTGCGTAGGATCCTTACTATAAGTGTACGTGCGCCCAAAAGCCCAAATTGGCGTACGCCGAAAAAAAGTCAGATTTATAAAACCGTGCGTACACCAGAGGTGGGTAGTAACGAGTTACATTTACTCCGTTACATTTACTTGAGTAAGTTTTTGAAAAAATGATACTTCTAGGAGTAGTTTTAAATCACTATACTTTTTACTTTTACTTGAGTAGATTTGTGAAGAAGAAACTGTACTCTTACTCCGCTACATTAGGCTACAATGAGCTCGTTACTTTTCTTTTTACCTCTTTGGTATTCTACGTGTCATTGTTTTTATCCCCCGCGTACGCCTCATTTTAATGTTTTATTTTGACAGAGAGACAGACTTCCGCTAAAGCCTCTACCACGTGACTGTGTTTCACCCAATCAAACGTAGTTGTGCAGTCTCGTCACCTTCCTCAAACCTATCAGCGGGATGGGTTAGCTTTTACAGTCGCAGCAAAACAAAAATGGCAATGTCAGAAACGTCACAGACGAGGAGGAACCGCGCCCTGTACTACGAAGCAAGATCAACATGCCCTGGATTTATTTCAGTTACCCGGCTTCACCTAACCTAACCACCGCGGTCCCGCATAAACTGTGTCATGACGGTGGTTATCAACTAGTTCAACCAACCCAGGGTTTCCCAATCCAGCGGCGTGTGTTCACATAAAAGAGGTGATGTTTGCACAACATGACCAACAATAGCCACATATTTTACATAAGAAGAGCAAACTATAATTCTACATAAATATGAACACATACATGGTTTTACATGCAAAACGCAATACAGTCGCTGCTTCCTAAAACGGGAAGGAAAGCTGGCAAAAAAAAAAGAAATTGCCGACGCTGTAGATGCGCACAACTCAATATCAATATCACTTCCCCATCAGTCAGGCACAAGATCTGACCATAATTACACTTGTACTTTCCATAAACTGTCGTTGCTTTAGGCTTTTATTTCAGTTGCAACCATGGCAGTGAGAGCGATCGTGAGAGCAAATAAAAAATATAAAAAACATAAACCCGCTGTGCGCATTACACACGGCAAATATACCCATCAGGGAATGTTAACGGGGCTGTCGGTCTCTAAATATTTTTTGTATGAGCACACCCCTCTCTTTTTTCTCTCTCCCCTCTCTCTCCCCCTCTCTCTCCGCGCACCGAGCTCCACCTGATCTTCTAAGAACGGTGAAGCCGTTATCAGCCGAGTATTGATTGGTCAGTAGGCGGTACTTTTACACCGGTTGATCTCTGATCTCCAACTTATCCTGCTCCCGACCAGGTTAGGCGTCCAGCAGAAGTTACCACGGCGATTGAACCCGATAACAAGTGATCCACCTTTGTGAATGAAAGCATGTTTACCTTAGTAAAAGTACCAAACAGCAGCTCCATTACCTTGTTCTAGTTCTGCCTGCAGAGTCTGGTAAAAAAAGTGTAAAGGTTTGGAAATTTGTGTTACTTGTGCTTATTTATTTTTTTATGTATTATTATTTTATTGATATTATTTTTTTAAGTACTTGAATTTACCTGGATTATTTTAATTTAAGCTATTTTATAATTAATTAATTAATTTAAATTAATTTAATTGATTGGATGAACTATAATTTGTCTAAATATGATTATTTTGTATTTTTGTCCGTCTGATTGAATGCTTATGTTAAAAAATAAATCAGACGTTACTCTACAGTTACTCAGTACTTGAGTAGTTTTTTCACCAAGTACTTTTTTACTCTTACTCAAGTAATTATTTGGATGACTACTTTTTACTTTTACTTGAGTCATATTATTCTGAAGTAACAGTACTTTTACTTGAGTACAATTTTTGGCTACTCTACCCACCTCTGGCGTACACACACCTGTAAGCAATGTTCCCTTTATAAATCACTGATTGACTATAAGTGTGCGTACGTGGATCAGCCTCTTATCCCGCCCTGTACACGCCCATTTTTAACCATAAATAGTCAATGTAAAGCACCTCATGAATGATGATCAGTATGTTAATGACCCTGGCAGTTGTTCTTCGTTACACCGAAACATGCCGAATCCTGACGACTGGCGGAGAAAAACAAACAAACAAAAAAAAAAACTCTCGGACGCTCGGGAATTGCTGCCAGTTGAATTATAATTTCGGCCTGTTGTCGCACAGCGTATGGAAACCGGATCTATAGACTACCTTTATTAATAAAATCTTCCAAATCAGCAGGCAGTACGGCACTCGGGGACAGTTTCGATATACCAGACGTATATAATAACTATATACTATATCCAAACAAGCCCTAGTGATGAAGTTGAAGATGATATATAATAGTTATTAAAAAAAACACTTAGCTGTCAGCCATTTCCCTCTGAAAACAGCCGGTTTTACCCAGGGTGGCAATCGCCACACTGGACCCAATTCAGTACATAGATCCAAGAGCGCAGCTATATTACTATTACAGCTATATTAGGGAATTTAAATCGGCATATGAGCCAGTCATCGTCATGGTCCCTGAAGTCTCTTTGTCTCCTGATTCTTCCATTCCAGTCCTCCTGCAGGGCCAGCAGTGCCATCATGCAGCATTACGCACGGGTTCACCGCAGTATTTATATGTTTAGTCTACAACAATTTGTGCCTGTAGACACCTTGCTAAAATCACAGCTACAACTAGTGGTATCCCCCACCCCGAGATACAATTTGAAATCGAAATGTAATAGGCAAACACACTTTTCTTCATGCAGGGTTTGTTATAAACAGTATTAAATTTTAGACTGATAACAAGGACATAGAGCTTAACGATTGCACGAGAGCTTAATGGCTGTATTTCCAGACTTTGACATTTGATGATATATGCACAGTTTTAAAGATAGATATTTAGTTATTTAAACTGTGTTCTGCAGTTATCTAATGGTAGGGTATTTTATGCTATCCTGTATTCCATGCAGTCGGGCCATCTCCTACTGCTGCGCTCCGTAGCAGACAATGTGACGGCGAGACAGCGCTGATTAAATATTAAGAATGAGTTTTTATTTAAGATTTGAGTTTGAGGTGTTTATGGAACAATTGTCACTCAGTACAAGCGCAAATAACACTGCTGGATTTAATCTTCATATGGTGTGAAGAAATGTGCGTGAGGCATTATTTTTTAATACTTAAACATATTAAGAGTAGCCTAACCCTTATTCCCACATGTACTTTCTGCAGTCTGACTTCAGTTCACCACCTCACCATCTGCGTCGCCAATTCCTATTTTGTCTCCATAATGTGCGTACGCATGGGTCAGAGTTTGCGTGGAGGACCGCACATTCTCCCGTCAAGTTAGTTTTTTATAAATCACAACCTTTGCGTGGGAAGTGGCGTAGGCACGTTTCAGCCCCGTTTTGTGCGTACGCCACGTTTATAAATGAGACCCCTGGTTCTGTTTTATAAATCATAATCACCGTGGAGTTGGAGGCGCACACCATTAGTTTCACTCTCACAGTTCACTATAAGGGACATGGAAGACCTTTATACTCTGTTTGCATGTGGACAGGTGCTGCTCCGCCGGCACAAAGTCAAAAAAAATTGACAACACTAAAGGCAGACTGGCAAAAAGTTAGATCGGCAGTAGGCAGAATTTGCCCTAAAGTGATCTCTGTTAATACAAATCATCGGTTGGTAAAATAAACAGTGTGCTTTCTGCTTCTTCTTGTCCAGACCCACACAAGCTCACATTAAAGCCTGGAGAGGACGTCCTTCTTCACTGTCAGGTTCCCAGAGATGGTGTCATCGCAGTGATAGTGTGGAGCAGACCCGAGCTGGAGTCAAAGAAATATGTTTTACTATACAAAGAAAACCGCACAAATGAGAAGTACCAGCTCCCCTCATATCATGGTCGAGTGACCCTGAGTGATCCGGAGATGAAGGATGGAAATGTTTCTGTTGTTCTGAAGAACGTCAGCGTCAGCGACACCGGAACATACAAATGTGAAGTATGGAACACAGGTGTGTTGTGTGGGTGGTCCGGTTGGTCCGGTTGAGCGGCATCAGACCGGCATCAACAGCCCAGGTTTCTGGTAAACAACTGCTGGGAAAGTACCTCAGTACATTTCCTCAAGTACTGTACTTAAGGTACTTCTTTTCTTCATCTTGCACCACATTTATCTGATGCTATAGATACTCCACAGTTTAACATTTTACAGGATTAAACAAGCCAACAGCGTATAAAGTGGTTCAATTAATGCTTCATCGTAAGTAATAATAATCAAATATAACAACTTGAGTGCAGCCATTTTGGATAATGACAGCTTTTACCTGTCCAGACAGGCAATATGGCGCTGTTCAGACTTCATTTCCCTCCTCAGCAGAGCTCTAACTGAAGCCAATGCCTACTGTACCTCCCTCTACTACACTGTACCACCATCTACTACACTGTACCACCATCTACTACACTGTGCCACCCTCTACTACACTGTACCACCATCTAGGCAAGGCAAGGCAAGGCAGCTTTATTTGTATAGCACATTTCAGCAACAGGGCAATTCAAAGTGCTTTACATAAAACATTAAAGAGCAGTTATAAAACAATTTAAAAACATTAATAAACAAATTAAAACAAGAATAAAATTGATAGTGCAGTATAAGAATAAAAGTTACAGTGCAGTATAAGAAATTAAAGTTAATAAAATAGATTATTTAAAGAAAAGCAACATCAAAAAGATAGGTCTTTAGCTTAGATTTAAAAGAACTGAGAGTTGCAGCGGACCTACAGTTTTCTGGGAGTTTGTTCCAGATATGTGGAGCATAAAAACTGAACGCTGCTTCCCCCTGTTTAGTTCTGACTCTGGGGACAACAAGTAGACCTGTCCCAGACGATCTGAGAGGTCTGGGTGGGTCATAATGTAGTACTACACTGTACCACCATCTACTACACTGTACCACCCTCTACTACACTGTACCACCATCTACTACACTGTACCACCCTCTACTACACTGTACCACCATCTACTACACTGTACCACCCTCTACTACACTGTACCACCCATCTACTACACTGTACCACCCATCTACTACACTGTACCACCCTCTACTACACTGTACCACCCTCTACTACACTGTACCACCCTCTACTACACTGTACCACCATCTACTACACTGTACCACCCTCTACTACACTGTACCACCCTCTACTACACTGTACCACCCTCTACTACACTGTCCCACCATCTACTACACTGTACCACCCTCTACTACACTGTACCACCCTCTACTACACTGTACCACCCTCTACTACACTGTACCACGCTCTACTACACTGTCCCACCATCTACTACACTGTACCACCCTCTACTACACTGTACCACCCTCTACTACACTGTACCACCCTCTACTACACTGTACCACCATCTACTACACTGTACCACCCTCTACTACACTGTACCACCATCTACTACACTGTACCACCATCTACTACACTGTACCACCCTCTACTACACTGTACCACCCTCTACTACACTGTACCACCCTCTACTACACTGTACCTCCCATCTACTACACTGTACCACCCTCTACTACACTGTACCACCCATCTACTACACTGTACCACCCTCTACTACACTGTACCACCCATCTACTACACTGTACCACCCATCTACTACACTGTACCACCCTCTACTACACTGTACCACCCTCTACTACACTGTACCACCCTCTACTACACTGTACCACCATCTACTACACTGTACCACCCTCTACTACACTGTACCACCCTCTACTACACTGTACCACCATCTACTACACTGTACCACCCTCTACTACACTGTACCACCATCTACTACACTGTACCACCCTCTACTACACTGTACCACCATCTACTACACTGTACCACCCTCTACTACACTGTACCACCCTCTACTACACTGTACCACCCATCTACTACACTGTACCACCCTCTACTACACTGTACCACCATCTACTACACTGTACCACCCTCTACTACACTGTACCACCCTCTACTACACTGTACCACCCTCTACTACACTGTACCACCCTCTACTACACTGTACCACCCTCTACTACACTGTACCACCCTCTACTACACTGTACCACCCTCTACTACACTGTACCACCCTCTACTACACTGTCCCACCATCTACTACACTGTACCACCCTCTACTACACTGTACCACCCTCTACTACACTGTACCACCCTCTACTACACTGTACCACCATCTACTACACTGTACCACCCTCTACTACACTGTACCACCATCTACTACACTGTACCACCATCTACTACACTGTACCACCCTCTACTACACTGTACCACCATCTACTACACTGTACCACCATCTACTACACTGTACCACCCTCTACTACACTGTACCACCCTCTACTACACTGTACCACCCTCTACTACACTGTACCACCCTCTACTACACTGTACCACCCTCTACTACACTGTACCACCCTCTACTACACTGTACCACCCTCTACTACACTGTCCCACCATCTACTACACTGTACCACCCTCTACTACACTGTACCACCCTCTACTACACTGTACCACCCTCTACTACACTGTACCACCATCTACTACACTGTACCACCCTCTACTACACTGTACCACCATCTACTACACTGTACCACCCATCTACTACACTGTACCACCCTCTACTACACTGTACCACCATCTACTACACTGTACCACCCTCTACTACACTGTACCACCCTCTACTACACTGTACCACGCTCTACTACACTGTCCCACCCTCTACTACACTGTACCACCCTCTACTACACTGTACCACCCTCTACTACACTGTACCACCCTCTACTACACTGTACCACCCTCTACTACACTGTACCCACCCATCTACTACACTGTACCACCCTCTACTACACTGTACCACCCTCTACTACACTGTACCACCCTCTACTACACTGTACCACCATCTACTACACT
The DNA here is from genome assembly GCA_025617405.1 of Perca schrenkii. NCBI lineage: Eukaryota > Metazoa > Chordata > Actinopteri > Perciformes > Percidae > Perca > Perca schrenkii. Next base: position 25,630,659 of record CM046805.1, read on the forward strand.
GTACCACCCTCTACTACACTGTCCCACCATCTACTACACTGTACCACCCTCTACTACACTGTACCACCATCTACTACACTGTACCACCATCTACTACACTGTACCACCCTCTACTACACTGTACCACCCTCTACTACACTGTACCACCCTCTACTACACTGTACCACCATCTACTACACTGTACCACCCTCTACTACACTGTACCACCCTCTACTACACTGTACCACCCTCTACTACACTGTACTACCCTCTACTACACTGTACCACCATCTACTACACTGTACCACCCTCTACTACACTGTACCACCCTCTACTACACTGTACCACCCTCTACTACACTGTACCACCCTCTACTACACTGTACCACCCTCTACTACACTGTACCACCATCTACTACACTGTACCACCATCTACTACACTGTACCACCCTCTACTACACTGTACCACCCTCTACTACACTGTACCACCCTCTACTACACTGTACCACCCTCTACTACACTGTACCACCCATCTACTACACTGTACCACCCTCTACTACACTGTACCACCCTCTACTATACTGTACCACCCTCTACTACACTGTACCTCCCACCTACTACACTGTACCACCCTCTACTACACTGTACCACCCTCTACTACACTGTACCACCCTCTACTACACTGTACCACCCTCTACTACACTGTACCACCCTCTACTACACTGTACCACCCTCTACTACACTGTACCACCATCTACTACACTGTACCACCATCTACTACACTGTACCACCCTCTACTACACTGTACCACCCTCTACTACACTGTACCACCCTCTACTACTCTGTACCACCCATCTACTACACTGTACCACCCATCTACTACACTGTACCACCATCTACTACACTGTACCACCCTCTACTACACTGTACCACCCTCTACTACACTGTACTACCCTCTACTACACTGTACCCACCCATCTACTACACTGTACCACCCTCTACTACACTGTACCACCCTCTACTACACTGTACCACCCTCTACTACACTGTACCACCATCTACTACACTGTACCACCCTCTACTACACTGTACCACCCTCTACTACACTGTACCACCCTCTACTACACTGTACCACCCTCTACTACACTGTACCACCCTCTACTACACTGTACCACCCTCTACTACACTGTACCACCCTCTACTACACTGTACCACCCTCTACTACACTGTACCACCCTCTACTACACTGTACCACCCTCTACTACACTGTACCACCCTCTACTACACTGTACCACCCTCTACTACACTGTACCACCATCTACTACACTGTACTACCCTCTACTACACTGTCCCACCATCTACTACACTGTACCACCATCTACTACACTGTACCACCCTCTACTACACTGTACCACCATCTACTACACTGTACTACCCTCTACTACACTGTACCACCATCTACTACACTGTACCACCCTCTACTACACTGTACCACCATCTACTACACTGTACCACCCTCTACTACACTGTACCACCCTCTACTACACTGTACCACCATCTACTACACTGTACCACCCTCTACTACACTGTACCACCCTCTACTACACTGTACCACCCTCTACTACACTGTACCCACCCTCTACTACACTGTACCACCCTCTACTACACTGTACCACCCTCTACTACACTGTACTACCCTCTACTACACTGTACCACCCTCTACTACACTGTACCACCCTCTACTACACTGTACCACCCTCTACTACACTGTACCACCCTCTACTACACTGTACCACCCTCTACTACACTGTACCACCCTCTACTACACTGTACCACCCTCTACTACACTGTACCACCCTCTACTACACTGTACCACCATCTACTACACTGTACCACCCTCTACTACACTGTACCACCATCTACTACACTGTACCACCCTCTACTACACTGTACCACCATCTACTACACTGTACCACCCTCTACTACACTGTCCCACCCTCTACTACACTGTACCACCCTCTACTACACTGTACTACCCTCTACTACACTGTACCACCCTCTACTACACTGTACCACCATCTACTACACTGTACCACCCTCTACTACACTGTACCACCCTCTACTACACTGTACCACCCTCTACTACACTGTACCACCCTCTACTACACTGTACCACCCTCTACTACACTGTACCACCCTCTACTACACTGTACCACCCTCTACTACACTGTACCACCATCTACTACACTGTACCACCCTCTACTACACTGTACCACCCTCTACTACACTGTACCACCCTCTACTACACTGTACCACCCTCTACTACACTGTACCACCCTCTACTACACTGTACCACCCTCTACTACACTGTACCACCCTCTACTACACTGTACCACCCTCTACTACACTGTACCACCCTCTACTACACTGTACCACCCTCTACTACACTGTACCACCATCTACTACACTGTACCACCATCTACTACACTGTACCACCCTCTACTACACTGTACCACCCTCCACTACACTGTACCTCCCTCTACTACACTGTACCACCCTCTACTACACTGTACCACCCTCTACTACACTGTACCACCCTCTACTACACTGTACCACCCTCTACTACACTGTACCACCCTCTACTACACTGTACCACCATCTACTACACTGTACCACCCTCTACTACACTGTACCACCATCTACTACACTGTACCACCCTCTACTACACTGTACCACCCTCTACTACACTGTACCACCATCTACTACACTGTACCACCCTCTACTACACTGTACCACCCTCTACTACACTGTACCACCATCTACTACACTGTACCACCCTCTACTACACTGTCCCACCCTCTACTACACTGTACTACCCTCTACTACACTGTACCACCCTCTACTACACTGTACTACCCTCTACTACACTGTACCACCCTCTACTACACTGTACCACCCTCTACTACACTGTACCATCCTCTACTACACTGTACCACCCTCTACTACACTGTACCTCCCTCTACTACACTGTACCACCCTCTACTACACTGTACCATCCCTCTACTACACTGTACCACCCTCTACTACACTGTACCACCCTCTACTACACTGTACCACCCTCTACTATACTGCATACTGTAAAGACACTCTTCTATTCCTTCATATAAATAGTCATTAAAAGCTGTTTGACTTTAGAAACCTAAATGATCAGTTCTTCAGTTGTTGATTTCATGTTTACTTCATCCTTTGCACTGTAAAATTTCAGAATAAATTATATTAAATCATCTTTTCTTGTAGAGCCCCTGGTTATACTTCGAGCAAAGTTTCATGTTGTGTTGAGCCTTCTTAGTGTTTTAAAAATAGCTATTTTAAGGCTAGCATAAAAGTGCCCCTATCACTCCCATTCAAAAGCCCATTTGACCGAAAAACGAAAATAAATAAATAAAATTAATTATGCTTTTAAATGAAAGTTTGACTCGGGTAAAATCACAAAAAGACCCTAGGTTGCATTTTTTCATAACCCCACATTTCATTTTACAGGCATATAATTCTACTTTGTAGAATAATAAATACAGTTTAAAGTCTTATTTTCTACACATACTGGCCTCTGCCCCAAACCTGTAGAACATAGCACAGTGATGAGTAACAGGCTGCATGTTAACAGATACATACATACATACTGTACGATAAAGAGCTGCTTCTCTAGGCCATATATCATATATCTAAAAAATAAGTATTTTAAATGCTATGAAGCGTCATTTGGCAATGACCGTAAAGTTGAGGCACCAAAGAGAGTTGTTAGGTTTAGGAAAAAGATCAGATTTGTTGTACAGGATCAAAAAACATTGTCCCCTCTGCTTTTTTCACACCCTGCTCCAGACAATACAGCCGCTACAATAATATGATGTTAAAATCACAACGGCTACCAGCAAAATAAAAGTTAGAATCAAACTGTATTCATATTGTAGGGTAATTCACTCAAAATAAATAAATAAGCAACAGAGAGGATTTTTAGTCAGCCAGTCATCTCAAGCTAACGTTAGCTCCGACACTGAGTAAATATTGCACATAGAAACACACACTGCTTTGCACTATCCAGTTATAACTATCTCCTGTATGTCTGCGAAATTCACATCTAGGAGAAATGTTTAAGAAGATTCAACCCTGTAAAGTGACATGGAAATGACATTGTGATATTTTAGTTTTATGGTTCTGGGTGTCAAGCTGATATAAGTCTCGTTGACCAATCAGATTGCCTGCCCTGCTACTCTGGTGGTTTATGTGCGCTGCTCCGTCAGTGGTCGGTGGTCGGGTGGACAGGTGGACAGGTGGACAGGTGGACAGGTGCGATCACCCACCAGAACCTGTTAACCGTCTTTGGTGGTGTGTGCAGCCTGTTAAAGCTGTATCACCCAGTTTATATACATGGCCACAGCTCACATGGTAAACTGGGTTACTGGATGTATTGCTCCTTTAAAGTCAACAGGTAAAATGTTCTGGTTGGAGTATAATATTTCTCTCTCTCTCTCTCTGAAGATATATATACATACATATACACTGTATATCTTATGAAATTTACATTGTATAATGTTTTATCAAATCTTGTTAACCTGCCTCAGCAGCAGCAGGCTGCTCTGAGTTTTATAGATCTTTGGTCCAGGAGGCTGATGTGTGCTTCCTGATGTGGTCCAGCAGAAGTATTATTCACCCAGAGGACGAACAAAACTAAAACAATCATCCCAACAACAACTGGCAGAGCTGCTATCAGTCCATAATGTCTGTTGATGTCTCCTCTATCCTTGTCTCCTCCATCCTTGTGTCCTTCGTCTCCATCTGTGTGACCTGCAGAGCAGAAAGAGTTGAGAGGAATCAGCTGTCAGGAGAAGACTGAAGAACCCAACAGAATCTGTTTCCTCTTCAGTCTGATGTCAGACATTATCTGCTGACTCACAGCAGCTGTCCTCTACAAAGTAATCTTTGGAAAACACAGAGACTCAAGTCTACACACTCACCTGAGACGGTGACATTTAGCTGGATGGTGCTGTAGAGTTTAGGTACCCTTCCCCATCTCATTATAACTCGACACTCATATGTTCCAGTGTCATTGACGGTGACGTTCTTCAGACGACAGAAACATTTCCATCCTTCATCTCCGGATCACTCAGGTTCACTCGACCATGATATGAGGGGAGCTGGTACTTTTCATTCAGGCGGTTTTCTCGGAGGAAGAAGACATATTTCCTTGACTCCAGGTCAGGTCTGCTCCACAGTATCAGTCCGATGTCAGCATCTCTGGGAGCCTGACAATGAAGAAGGACGTCCTGTCCAGGCTTTGCTGTGATATTCTTTGTGTCTGAACAAGAAGAAGCTGAAAGCAGACAGTTATACAGAAACTCTGTCAGTGTGAGTCGTCCAGATGCTTTCCAAAAACAGCTGACATCTTGGGCTTGAGCTTAGAGCTGCAATGGTTACCCTAAAATACTTAATTTTATGATGGTGTAGATGGGACATCCCTCACTTCTAACTGTCTACCTCAAAGCGTCTACTCTGCAGCTTACCTAATTGATCTCATTTACAAGAGGGTGAGACTAGAGTCTATTTGGCCAACATGACCCCACCTTTCCAGCTAAAAGACTAAAACGGTTAATGGCGAGTATACTCGCCATTGCCGACCTGTCACGCGATAGTGTGACGTCATGGGAGCGCCGTAATATTTATACTCGCGCGTGGTGGTCATAGGCGCGGGAAGTAGGGGTGCTGGGGGTGCGGCAGCACCCCTTGTTGGCGGCAGCACCCCTTGTTGGCAAACTGCGATCAAGCCCGTATTACCCAATGGGCATTAATCATTATGGTGATAATTATCCAATCAGAATAAAATAATAAAGTTGTTTAATGTAATGATTGGGAGAAGGCCGCATGCACTGTGTAGATTGGCTAAAGATAAAGGTGGGTGGGCATAGAGCAGGTTGTTTACATCGCACTGATCCAAGATCAGTTTTCTAAGAACGAGTTGAGATTGAAAGAGGGGAATTAATTAGTAACTGATCCCCGGTCAGATTGGGTTGTATCAGCGAGTGAAAGTGTGGAAAAGGGAGTGAAAGAAGCGGCTGCTATAAAAAATGTCCCGTGAATAAAAAGCTTTTTAAAAAGAGCTGGGAATGACGAAGAGGAGGATGTCGAGGAGCTAGCCAACGTTAGCTTGGAAGAATCGCTGCCTTCTACCAGCTACACTCAGCCACAGCTAACGGTGGCTAACGTTCACTTTAGCGAAGTTGTTGTGGAAAAAGACAGAGATGAGGCCGGTCATCAGCATTACAGAACAAGGTAATGGCCCCTCAGGTACCATCATCTCTGAAGGCCCTGCACTACGGGGACCGATTACAGAGACCGTCCGGGAGGAAGTTATACCCAGAGGGATATTAGCCTTTCAGAATCGGGCGGCTAAATGTCCAGCATCTCGGAGGGGGGACGAGGCTGGCGGCAGAAAGACCCGCTCTCTCACTAACGAGGCGCTGACCCGACACCTTCACAACGGTGAAACGGTACCACGGGAGTGGATTCTATATTCACTGTCCACCGGAGACATTGTTGCGTTGCCTGTGAAGTGCTACCAACACACAGCAACACATGTGTAGTAGGTTTAGCGAGCTGCTGAGGGAGCTGGACTTTGAGGATTTGATCTGCGACTTTGCAAAGAAAAAGAAAAGAAATTAGTGCTATCTGTAAATTGACTAGGCTAATATAATCTGTTGTGACCGTGTGACCAGATAATGTACATATTTAGTTTAGTTTATTGAAAAGCCATGCATATCAGACGTATTGCATAATAATTTTGTGATGCTGTAGGCCTGTGTGAGACTTAGTGGTCAAGTGCAGTAGCCTATATGTTGGCTTTTGCAGTTTGTGAAGTAGCAGCTGACTAAGTGACTGTTATTTTGCAACCTGCGCTCAGCTGTGTTGTGTGATGGCATTGTTGTATCTTCAGTCAATCACGTTTCAGAATTACTATTGTGCTTTCTGCTTGGGTGATTTTTAATGAATACTATATCGCCATAGTCTTGAGCCATACAACGCTTTGGTATGATTTAATTAATTGTAACACTGTCTTGTGATGTGTGAGTCAGATGGCAGTACTTGGTTTATTGAACTGGAAAGGCATACTTGACGCCTGCTCAGCTGGACTAGTCATTCATCTTTTTATTATTTTTTATTTAATAGTGACAGTGGATAGACAGGAACGGGGAGAGAGAGAGGGAATGACACGCAGGAAAGGGCCGCAGGTCGGATTTAAACCTGGGCCGCTGCAAAGGAATCTTTTGACCAGTAGTGATTGGCATGTGATTTAGTGCCTATATAGTTCGCTGTGCAGTACATAGCAGTATGTAGCCTACTTCATGGAGGGGGGGGGAGGCAGAGGTAGAGTTGTTCTGCGCAAATAAACTTGCCTTTCCTTCCCATTCGCACCACACCCCCACTCTGTTTAATAATACTTCCTCATCAGAGGGGAGCTGGCTGGTACGCGTCGCCTTCTTTGGTTGGATTGAACAGGTTTAGATATGAGGAGGAGGGAACATAGGGTGAGGTTAGGTAAGCCAATCAGAAGCAGAGTAGGGTGGGCAGGTTGGGTGCTTATAAACCAACCTGCTTATAAGCACAGCCACCAAAGGTCACAGAGTATCTTTTTTCCTCTTTTACCTGCTGCTTGTGTTGATATTTAGTTCCTGGACTTAACTTATCTGAGCGCTACTTTAACTTAACTGTATTTTTTAATTAGGCCTACGTTTACAATAAAATCTATTTTTGAATCATTAAAGCTTGTTGTTTTTGGAAAGCCTGAACTACTCTGACATGGATTCTCATCGTTCCCTTTGACGGTTTGTTTTTTTGCTGATTTGTTAGAGAGCATGTTTGAGTATTGAGGAGTTATAATACTATATCACTTTTTAGATACATTTTAGGCTGTTGGTGGACGTGTGAGAGCTGAAATTACTACCGGTACAAAAAGTTGGCCAGGAAAAACCGAGTAGGCTATCAACTTAAATGTATGTTGCTTAAAAGTTGTTTTTTTTAAATCCGTTGATTAAATGTTATTTTGTTATCACCATGGACCAGTACATCTGATACAGACCTTTGAGTAATAGGCTACATTGAGTTATTAAGTGTTGTATGAAATATTGATCAGAGTTTTTGAGAATGTGTACATTCTCCCTCTGATTCATAACTAGGCTTAATATTCTTTAACAAACCGCATCTATAAGGTTATTAAAAATGAAGTCAATTCATTCATAAATAAAGAGAAAGAGACAGAGAGAGAGTTTACCATCAGATGCAGTGGCGGTGGTCAGTGCCCAGAGCAGCAGGAAAGATACATCCGCTCCTGATGATGCCATGGCAATAATGAACAGGTAGGCCAGAAGGCAGCCTTTTTTAGCAAACAAGTTTCGATCTGTGGAATATGTCCCTAGTTCCAAGACTCGACAGGCGGGTAAGATCCTCGAACTTGGTCTCGTCTTATTCTTCTTTACCGACGTCCTTCATTCCGCCGTGACTCACAGCTGCTTCACCTTTCCTTAACAATCCCACATTTAGATTTTACACGTTTAGTGACATGACCTCATTTTTTTCAAAATTTTCTGTCGCTTTAGCGAACGTTTTGTGGCTTAATATCGGATCACTTCCTTATTTTTTGGACGTTATTGTCGCTTTTTTTTTTTTACTTTTTGAACATTATTGTCACTTTTTAAAAAACTTTTTAGACATTATTGTTAGTTTTTATAAACTTTTTGAACATTATTGTCACTTTTTAAAAACATTTTAGACATTATTGTCACTTTTTAAAAAACTTTTTAGACATTATTGTTAGTTTTTATAAACTTTTTGAACATTATTGTCACTTTTTAAAAACGTTTTGGACATTATTGTCACTTTTTTATACTTTTTGGACATTATTGTCACTTCTTTAAAACGTTTTGAACATTATTTATTTATTATACCAAAGATTCTGGATGAGACGAGTTAAAACTTGTGTAACGGTGTATCATCTCCTAAGAACTGACTCCCCATATGTGTATGTTCTTATGTCTGAAATGCCTACATTTCAATAAAACATATATAATTCTAACAATAATATTGTGTGAATGGATCCATTATTACTTTCTACTTCTACTCCGCTACATTTCAGAGAGAAATATTGTACTTTTTACTCTACTACATTCATCTGTTACAGCTTTAGTTACTAGTTACTTTAGTTACTCCGCTACATTCATCTGTTACAGCTTTAGTTACTAGTTATTTTACATATTAAGATTCCTGCACACAAAACACAGTTTATAACATCTGATGTTTTATTCTGAAGTAAACTAGCCGACAATATAACGGACTACAAGTCCAGCTGAGATGATTCGACCATTAAACACACAGCTGTTTGGATCTTTTACACTTTCTACAATGTTGTAATACTTTAACTACATTTTTCTGATGATACTTACACACTTTTATTGTTTAAATGAAAACAATCGCCCACTGAGGTAAAATGAGTTGAAATGTCAGTGATGAGTAATGTAATGATGTGAGGATCTTGGTTGTTTTCAAATGTATATTTTGTTCAAAATGTAAATATATATATTTAAATAAAGTTTTAACTTATTAACATGTGTATATGGTGTTTTATAAGACATATCATGAGTGTAATAAGCAGTGATATGGCTAAGAATGTATTTTTCCCAGATTCTAAGCCGATACATTTGTTTGGGTGGTGAGTTCAAATATCAGCCATCTTTCTGCAGAATTCCAGACTCCACCTTTAAAATAGCAATATTACCTCTACATAAAACCACGGCTATACGTCCTGAGGTTTACATACTGTATGTAAAAGTACACAGTTATTAACAGTAAAATGTACCATAAAGGTAAACACTGTCATCCAAAATGGCCGCATTCAGGTTGTTAGGAAGCGTAATGTATGCTCATTCAGTTAGATTTATACATTTCACATTTTCTTTCTCAACAAAAGCTGCTCCACCGGAGACCACAAAGTTTGATTCTCATCTGACCGTATACTGTTGAGAAGTGATACGCTGCTAATTAAAATACCTGAGAGCACTAAACTCTAAACTCCTGCTTCCCCACTGATAAACACTGCATATCTTGTCCCTGAGACTCAATGATAATACTGTTTTTTGTAATTTAAATTTTTATTAGCAAATATGATAAACAACAGCTGATGGTACAGCTTACAGAAGACAAATAAGACGAGAAGGTCAGATGGTGAAATAACATTTCAGTCAAAGCATGAGTTATCCTGGTGCAAAGTAATGTAAAAAATTAAAAATGTACAAGCTACAAAAAATACAGTAGTATTATTTAAATAAAACAACCAAAGAAAATATCAGTAAATTAAATAAATCCAGCAATCTGGTTACAATATCATAATAGGGCTACTAGTTAGAAGTCACGTGGACCATGAAGTAATCCCAAATACCCCGTGTCCCCGGCTCCTAGCCAGCATAACCTCAAAAAGTAACAATGCCCATCAAACAAGTCAACGTTTTTCTGTAACCTAACAAGAGTAAAAATATTGTGACGGTGCAGAGAGGAAAGAGATAATAAAGTAGACTGAGGTCAGTCAGTGCTCTGTGTGTGTGTGTCTGATTAGTAAAGATGGCTGCTGCTTCCTCTTTCCTTCTTCTTTATTCCACCTTCTTTATAGTCACAGTTTTTATTCACACTGCAGAATAACTTTGAATAAAATCCCCTGAAATGAAATCATTTTAAACTAAAGCTCCTGAGCTAAAACACATTCATAGTTTTCTACAAATCATTCCAGAGAGATTTAACGTAAGTTTTGTTTCCTTTGTTCAGCGTTGTGTAACCTGGCTCACAGCCAGAGACGCCCAAAAGTAATAAACTAAACTCTGAACAACATCACATGTTACAGCAACCAGACTGTCAATGTTGTAATCTCCTGATCAGATCTGAGTTATAGATGAAAACATTATGTCTTATTATCGAGTTACAGGGACAGACATGAAGTCGTGAGGCTGCCTTCTGGGTTCCATGTTCATTCTCAGGATGCCATCAACAGCAGCAGTTGGGTGTTTCCTGCTGCTCTGGGCATTGGACTCAGGCACTGCATCTGATGGTAAACTCTCTCTCAGTCTTTATCTCTCTGTGTCTCTCTATCTCTCTCTCTCCTCATTTATGAATGAATTGACTTCATTTGTAATACCCTTAGATGTGGTTTCTTAAAGAATATTGACCTAGTTATGAATCAGAGGGAGAATGTAAAAATTCTCAGCTCGTCATCAAAACTCTGATCATTGGATACCGTTTCAAACACTTTACAACTCAACTTATCACTCAAAGGTCCAAATCAGATGTACGGATCCATGGTGATAACAAAATAACATTTAATCAACTGATTTAAGCAACATACATTTAAGTTGATGGCCTACTCGCTTTTTCCTTGCCAACTTTTACCGATACCGGTAGTAAATCCAGCTCTCACACGTCCACCAACAGCCAAACATGTAGCCTAAATCTAAAAGGTAATCTGGTGGAACTTCCTGCGGGACCGGAACAATCCCAGAAGTGAAACGTCAAGGACATAGACTAGACACAGTGTGATTATTTAATGCTTTTAGATAAATAGGGCACAATGCTGCTTTGAATTAAGTCTTGCCTTGAATAGAATTGTGAAAAGTGATGGCATTTTACAACTCAATTAGTTTTGAAACTATTGATTTTGTGAAATTAGTTGTCCTACAGTGTCCTGTCTGTTGAGGTCTTTTGAAATAACATTAAGTTTTATAATTGTTGTTTTTCAGACCTGACTGTGGTAACAGCACATCCTGGAGATGATGTCATTCTGCCATGTCAGGCCAATGATTCCTCCATCAGAGCTGTGGAGTGGACAAGACCTGACCTGAAGCCAGATATCGTCCTCTATTACAGCGATGGACACTTGGATCCAACCTACCAGCATCCATCCTTTAAGGACAGGGTGGACCTGGTGGACAGAGAGCTGAAGGCCGGGAATGTGTCTTTAATTCTGAAGAATGTGAGCAGCATCGACAACGGGACATACGAGTGTCGAGTTAAACCAGATAGTTCAAGACGGAAAAAGAGAGCCAGCATCGACTCTGAGCCAATCAGAATCATCCGTCTGCAGGTTCCAGAGCCAGCAGGTGAGTGAGTCTCTCTCAGTGAGTTTTTCTGAGTATCAGGCTGCATGTTGTAGAGAACAGCTGCTGTGAGTCAGCAGATAATGTCTGACATCAGACTGATTCTGTTGGATTCTTCAGTCTTCTCCTGACAGCTGATTCCTCTCAACTCTTTCTGCTCTGCAGGTCACACAGCTGGAGACGAAGGAGACAAGAATGGAGGAGACAAGGATGGAGGAAACATCAACAGACATTATGGACTGATAGCAGCTGGGCTATTTGTTGTGATAACTGTTTTAGTTTGTATCCTCTGGGTACATAAAAGACCTCAGAATAATAATTCTGCTGATGAAGAAACTGGCCCACAGCAGGACAAACTCCTGGACCAAAGACCTTTAAATAATAATTTTACTGACGATAAAGCTGGCCCACAACAGGAAACCCCCATGGACATCTTGGACCAAAGATCTATGAACCATAACTCAGTGCAGCCTGCTGCTGATGAGGCAGGTTTACAAGTTTAGCTGAAACATTATACAATGTAAATTTCATAAGATATACAGTATATATGTATGTATATATATCTTTAGAGAGAGAGAGAGAAGTTTTTACCCGTTGAAATGCTTTTAAAGGAGCAATACATCCAGTAACCCAGTTCTCCAAGTGAGCTGTGGCCATGTATATAAACTGGGCGATACAGCTTTAACAGGCTGCACACGCCACCACGGACGTGATCCACCTGACCACATGACCACCGACCACTAGCGGAGCAGCACACATAAACCACCAGAGGTGCAGGGCAACATTCCTAATCCCATTGCTGAGGAAATTGAACATTTATTTTGAAATCTCAGAAACCATCCAGGTCTCACTCATTTATAATGATGATCTCAGTTGTTCACAAACTTGTACAAAATGTAAATATATACTGTATATATTTAAATAAAGTGTTTTACCTTATTAACATGTGTATATGTTGTTTTAAGACATATCATGAGTGTAAGAGTTCAAATATCAGCCATCGTTCTGCAGAATCACAGACTCCACCTTTAAAATAGCAACATTACCTCAATATAAAACGACCCCTTCACTAGGAAGAGTCCTGAGGTTTACGTACTGTAAGTAAAAATACAAAGTTATTTACAGTAAAATGTACCACAAAGGTAGAAGCTGTCATCCAAAATGTATATACATATACGTATATATATTGCCTGATGATGATGCAGCTGTTTAGGCAGGGAGAAAGAGATGGCGCGTTCATGCCACCTGGGAATATCAGGGACCCCCCCCTTGATTACGTTGTTTTTCCGACTGGCAGCGTTCACGTCGTCGGGATGCGTGTTCTTCTTCTTCTTCTGTTATATTGCCGTTTGGCATAACAACTTTTTGCATGACTGCCACCAACGGTCGGCCGCAGCCGAAAGCATCAGGTGGGTGAAAACATGGAGGCCACAATAACAGAAGATTTACTTATGCGAGCATCCAAACAGCACATGGACAAGTGTGTGTTTGTGTTATCTGCAGGACAACCAACGGGAAAAGACATGGATAATGTGTTTTTTTTATACATAGGCCTATTTATGAATAAATTCAAACATGTTATGTCTGTGTATGTTTCTTGGCAGAGGCGTTTGTCCACAATAAACAGTTTATTATCATTGAAATATGTTCAGTGAACCAAAGTCGCCTCCATCAATCGTCAGTTGTCAACAACGCGTCACCAAATGGGAAACTTGGTTATCAAAATCCAGCCCGAGTTTCTCACCTCTGATTCCCACAGGACGTTACGTGAATGATGACGTTTTCACTCGTAAAAAAACGTTTTTCCGATGTCCGTGAACGCAGGGAGAGAGGGATAACACTTGTGTGCGTCATCAGCTGACTGAGCGTTCACTCTTTCAGTTAAACCAATCAGATCTTGCCACCGCGCTGTTGCATTCACATGGTGCGTTCTTTTTGTCTTGTAATCGCAACTAGTAGCTCGAGTGTGACGTCACATCCATGTCGGAAAACGAGTTACTGTGGGTTGTTGCGTTCTTTTTGTCACACGATACGACGAGTTGGAGAAAAGATGGATTTTTGTAACATTTTTAGTAACATTTAGGATTCTATTCACCCAGTTATTGACATATTACACAACTATATTTCACAGTTTGATGTATGAAAATTACGTTTTGATTAACGTTAACGTTGGGCTACTGTTCTGCTTTCTGCTCAAGGCTCGGCTAAAAGCCGTTGTTGTCATATAGCAACCGAGCGTCTCAGCTGCAGAAGCTACAAAATAACTAAATCAGGCGATATTTAACTCCTAATAAGACTGTAGAGACATGCCTATAGGTAGCAGTATACAGTGCTATGTGTATGACTTCTTCATTTGGTTACAACAAAGACAAAAGTGCTTAAAATTGTAGATAACCACAATGTTTACTACGTGTGATGCACGACGTAGCCATCTTTGAAAGTGAACTCGGGGTCCTCTGAGTTCAGACGACTTGACGAGTTGTAAATACGACCTCGGGGGCGTTCTTTTTGCAACTTCCGGGTCGTAACTCCGGAAAACAACTCGTAAAACGACTTCGGTGGACAAAAAGAACGCACCAACACTTTTATTCAAATACTAGCTGTCTCACTCATGGGGAGTTTCCACTGCTGCATTGTTGGGTTTATGGAGGATTTCCAGTGTCTCAATATAACTCTGGCAGCAGAGGCTATCCCAACCTGTTTGGACATGTTCTGAGTCAAAGTATTTCAGCTTGAACTCAGAGCTAATGAGGAGATTCAACACTGACAAACTGGTTGCATTAATGCATGGGTTTATTTGTCAGATAAAAATGAACGCTTTTCACATGTTGATGATGAATACTGTTCCATGTTTCTGTCTGTTGACTGGACCTTTTGTACCTCTCAGTGTCTGAGCGTATTCTCCTGCAGACTTCCAGGAAGTGAAAGGCTTTCCAGTAAATGTATCCTCTTGAGAACAGAGAGAACCTGCTGTGCTTCCCCCTGCTGGCTGTCTGACTGCATGAT
Source organism: Perca schrenkii (assembly GCA_025617405.1). Taxonomy (NCBI): domain Eukaryota; kingdom Metazoa; phylum Chordata; class Actinopteri; order Perciformes; family Percidae; genus Perca; species Perca schrenkii. The sequence continues at coordinate 25,645,825 of CM046805.1, forward strand.
TGGCATCTGCATTTATTAACACTAGACTTTTTGATATTTATGCGTGTGTGTGTGTGTGTGTATGTGTGTATGTGTGTGTGTGTGTGTGTGTGTGTGTGTGTGTGTGTGCATCAGTACCCTAACCTTACCCCCCGTGTTAAAAAGGTAACATCCATCTGAACCCTCCTGTTGTCCTTAACAGATGTAGATACATTTAAGGGATACCTTAAATGTATTCACATAGAGGGTTAATTAGCTTGTGACCCACCCACCCAGCACGCTAGGTGACACAAATCAAACACACCTGCTATGATGTTACTTCGCCAACAGGTGCATGCTGGTTGTGGCTAACATGCTAAATGCTAACATCCTGATGGATGATCCTCCACTTCAGGTTCAGACAGGTGAGTTCAACAACACACTCTCTGGGATGATTGGTACTGTTCAGATGAAGGTTGCTAGGAAACATAGCTTTGTGTGTGTGTTGCCATGCATGTCTGAGTTTTGTCTCTTTTCTGTTTTCTGCTGCAGAGTGTTTCTGAAATGTATTACCTGTTGGTTTGGATTCTCTGTGGTTAGATGTCATGTGTGTTGACATGTTAATGCACTATATTTTGTCGCATAAACACAGTAGAGTTACTGTAATATAGTGACAGTTGAATGAACAAAAATACATGAATCAAACTTCAGGGATCAAAGACCAACACAAACTCTCAGCTGTTCCCTGCTGAACTGAGCATGTGTAAAGAAAGAGAAGGTGCTGTGCTGCCACCTGCTGGCTGTCTGACTCAGCTGATATGATGCTTTCATCCAAACACATTTTTACAATGTGCATCTCTTTGAAAAATATAAGCAATGGGTTAGCTGTTTGGTCTCTAAAATGTCAGAAAACGGTGAAAAATGTGGATCAGTGTTTCCCCAAAAACCCCAAGATGACGTCCTCAAATGTCTTGTTCTGTCCACAACTCAAAGATATTCAGTTTACTGTCACAGAGGGGAGAAGAAACTAGAAACATATTCACATTTAACAAGCTGACATCAGAGAAGTTTCACTGTTTTCATAAAAATGACTTAAACTGATTAATTGATTATCAAACTGGTTGACAATTAATGTAATAGTTACAGCTAATCGATTCATCAGCTCCATTTAAATGATCCCGCTGTCCCAGGTGATCAGAATGTAGCTGACAAACAGGACCTGATGGTTTCGGTCACATTTGAACTTTAAAAAAAAAACATTTATAGATTGAATCTTCACCGACTGCAGAATCAAAACTTAGACGCTCTGATTGTAGCTGTTTGTGATTGGTGTAAAAGTTTCCAACCACTGGCTGAGGTTGCAGCTGTTTATAGTCTGTGGTGTGTTTGTTTAGTTATTGGTATCTGCTGAAGAGAAGTGTTAACCAGAACAAATGTTCCATCTGTCAGAGATGTGAAACCCACAGAACCACACGAGGAAAACAACTGGTGACACCAGAGTTTATTGATCCTGCACAGAAACAAGCTCATAAATACAATATAAATATCAGTACATAGTTATTATTATCATTAGACTCTGTTCAGTAGATATTTGTTGGTGTTGTCCACCGTTATGAAACAATTAAATAGGAACAAATTACTTAAATAAGAAGTATATCTTTGAATGAAAAAATCTAAAGAATGCAAACGTGCTCTCAAATTGGAGTTGTTTGTCTCATTTAACTTTAATTAGAAATCCAACAGAAGAATGTACCGAGGTGTGAGGGTCTCTGGGGACCAGTGATTGGCCGGCTGGACTCCACTGGTTGGACTGGTGTGATTGTGTTCAGGTCTTCCTCAGTGAGGAGTAGAGGACCTCTGGCTCTGCTGGAGACTCTGAACACAAACAGTTCAAACAATATGAGAAACTGTTGGAGACCGACTTCGTCAGCCAAGCCAAGTTCCTCGTCTCCCAGAAAATTACAGTCCCATACAATAACATTTTTCAATTACATCTTGAGGGGAACGTATTTTGACCAGCGCCCCTTTTGAAACCGCTGTTTTAAACATGTGGTTAACATTGTGAATTGAAACAAAACTACTAACACGTTTAGAAAAAGATGATGGTTAGGATAAAAATCATGTTTGTTACATCAACGTTGACATTTGGTTTCCCATGTAACAAACAGCGGTCTCCTGCGTGAAAGTCCAGTGTTTGTCTGACTCCTGCGTCTAGCTAACTACATCGCTATGCAGACTTTTTTCCTACGCCAAAAAGAAACCCAATCTGGGACAAAATATGTTTCCATTATGAATGCAAATGTCATTGTATGGGTACCCAGGTGAGGGTTAAATTCAAGAGCAGCTGGACTTGGTTAAAGTATCTCAAAGACATTTCGTCTCTCATTAGAGAGACTTTTTATTTCTGACTAAACGGTAGTGAAACCCAGATATTTAACTTCAGGGGGGTCGTTTTATTTCCCTTATAAACATATAAATGTACATTCCTCACTGAATTGGACAGCATATACTAACTTTCTTTTCTTGTGTTTGGGTGTACAGTCTTTAGGGTGGATTTTTAAGACAGATACTGGTCCATGCTAAGGACACATGGTTTGACAGAGGTTAATGGTCCATCATGCCACCTTGGAATATCAGGGCCCCCCCCGATTACGTTGTTTTTCCGACTGCCAGCGTTTACATGGTCAGGAAGCGTGTTCTTCTTTTCTGTGATATTAGCACTTGGCATAACAGCTTGTTGCATTACTGCCACCAACTGTTGGGCATAGCATAGAGCATCAGGTGTGTGAAAACATGGAGGCCACAATAACAAAGGACACCCCAAAGCTCTTCAATTACACATTACTTTCCTTACTACAGTTTGTACAAGAGCTCAAAACATAGGCCTACTTGACTACAATTGGTTTACTTGTTACTGGCAATAGCACACAACTTTTATAACTAATTTAAGTTCCTCTTTTGAAACCAATGGACGACTACAACCTAAATCGATAGCACATTGTGGACGTTGGCAAAATATATTACATGCATGCGTGAATTTTCTATATTTAGGAAAAGTTTCTAATCATTCAACACATTTGAATGATCGTCGGCCGTGTTTCTGTACGTCAGTTGTCACCAACGCGTCACCAACTGGGAAACTGGGGAAGTGACGTGAATGGTGGTTTTCACTGGGAAAAATGGGTTCCGTCAGAACTGAGAAGTCATGAATCAACTTAAACAAATCCAGTTATCTGTAATTTTAACCCTTCCCTGGATAACTCTGACCTGGATGACTGAGAACCTTAACATACATTCTTTTTAGGAGACGGGGCTGCACATTACTCGTATCTCTTAAATTAATAGTTTATCACTTTGGTGATCTATGTATTCAGTACAGAGCTGGATGTGGTTAGCTTAGCATAAAGACAGGACACTGGCTCAGTTCAAAGTTCAGAAATAAAGAGCAGCTGTACCTCTCAGTTTGATTTGATCACTATTTGTCCATAACTGACGTCTCACTGCTGAGTAGACTGCAGCCAAATCTCTCTCTGGAAAATAAAACAAAATCCGTAGAGATTACATTACTGCAGGTACTGAGAAACAGTTTTTCAACCTGCTGAACAAAGACAGCATTTTCTAATAGGAAACTGTACAACCACAAAGCTGCTTGCTTCGATTTAAAAGAAAAAGGTTGTACTGTTCACCACAACAGACAAACCCCTCACTGTCAGCTAGAGCAGAGACTGTAGAAAGAAACCTCACCAACGTCATATCACAGTTTACTGTAATCAACAGGAGGAATGTGCTGCTGTGGTTTTACATTTCCAACATACACAGTCCTGTTGCCACAATAACTCACTTGAGCTTCAATTATGATTAATCTGCTGCTGAAAAGGGTTCCAATCAAAGTCACTATTTACTGTTTATTTGATAAAAACTACAGTTAACAGCTGTTTTCCAACAGATGTTTCTCGTGAGTGAGACAAAGAAGACCAACCTTACCTCTCGTCCTGCTAGATTGGATGTCTGTGATCACTATTAGTCTATTACTGGCATCCTCTGGCCGTCTCACTGCTGAGTAAACTGCAGCTGGATCACTCTCTGGAAAATGAAATGCATACACATGACATTAGTGCAGATACTACAACTGATAACCTTAACCCTAACATCACGGACGTTAAGTAATTAAAGAAATAAACTTGATAAAAGGTTCTCAAAGGTTTGTCTCTCATACGATTCATTGTGGATACCAGAGGCCAAGTCTATAACCAGCGTTGGCATACTCACATGAGGCCAAATGTGAGCAATTGTTAAGTTTGCTGGGGAGAAATGAAATTACATATTTGTAAGTGGGCGAAAAGTGGTGTCGTTGAACTCCTCCCCTGTTAAGCGATGGTTTCTCTATCCAGGTTGTAAATGGGTTCCTTAGTGCCCCTTTCAAACCATCCGTCCTCTCTATCTAATATGTGTACGTTTTGGTCCTCAAAAGAGTGTCCTTTATCCTTCAGATGTAAGTAAACTACTTAGTCTTGACCTGAGATGTGGGTCTTTCTGTGTTGGGCCATGCATACATACAGAAGGGCCAAAGTTCCCATTTGGGCTCGTGTAAAAATTTGCAGCAACAGTCCTTTAAACTTGGCCTCAGTTGTCTTCAACGACCATAATAACTGTTGTTACAACAGCCAGAAGTACTAAGCAACAAAGCAGTATTGATCATCTTGACAACGACCCCACAGATGTTAAGGAGCTGGGTTTCCCTTCCGATCAGTCAGAATTGATAAAGTCTCTCGAATGAGAGATGAAACGACTCCACAAACCTTTAACCAATTTCAGTTTCCTTTGATTTCAACCTTATAACTATGGATAACTATGACCTAGTTAGTGAAAACATTCACAGACATTTGAAAAGGCTGATAACGGCCTCCCATCCTACTAGTAGGTGTAGTGGGCTCCTTCTAACCCATATGAGATGTAACCACTGATAATGCCCATTCAAGGGGCTGTTGACAGAGCAAAATAGGTGCTTACCACAGAGCTGCTAGCTTTTAACAAGAGGTTCACTACATTATTAATGTCACACAAACTACAAAAGTATTAGTTAACCATATATTCATTAAGTTAATGGAATATCTGGCTCAAACCAATTCCCTCAATATCTAGATATGTTGTATGTGATCAGAGTAAACAAAGTTATGGAAATCTGCACATTTAAAATGTATTCAAATTATTTCTTTGTTGTATAATCAGCCCTGCAGTGAAAGGTGTGCAGACCCACACTCGACTGAAGTGTTTGTATGAGAAACAGGAAACTAGACGACCACAGAGCTGTAAGAGCTGTTAGCTTCTGGTAACCACAGGCTACAAAACACCCAGAGTCTATTGCAAAGTCTGACACACATGATCATCCACTAAAATAGACCATACTGAGTGAAAGTTGTGGACTAAAAACATATCAATATCCTTTTTGTTTATAGAAAAAGCTCTTTTTCCTACAAGATACACATTTCTCGTGTCTATATTGTTGTGAGGACTGATATTAGTTAAAGATCTTGATAGGGCATATAGGAAAAAGAGCTTTTTTTATGTAAAAAAAAGGAGATTGATATGTTTTTAGTCCCCAACTTTCACTCAGTATGGTCTATTTTAGTTCCTGAAAGTCCCCTGATAAGCAAAAAAAACCATCTTTACCTCTGCTCTGTCTGATTGGCTGTTGCAGGTTAGGTATTATTTGGACATCACTGTATATGACATCATCTGTGACGTCCTCATCTCTAACTTCTACTTGAGCATCTGAAATGAACACACAATTAAATCAATTCAAAGCTGTTGTAGGCAGTATATTTTTTCCATAACAATCTTTCATTATATTGTACTTTTAAGTGTTCTTAGAGAGAAAATAGATTTCTGTATCCTCTCTCGGCCCCTTTTTTTCAAGCTTTTGTGAATCTGTCCTAAACGAGAGTCTGACATCAAAAGAAATAAAACGTGTGTCAATATCGCCGCAGGGTTTCAGAGATGAAGAGAAAATGCTGCTAATAGTTTAGCCTTCTGCTAACCAAAGCTCATGGCAAGGTCAAGTTCATCTTTATATAGCCAGATACCTTGCATGGCAGCTGGATTATAACAATATCACGCGAGGATTGAGAGATCACACATATGAAAACCTTATCTTGTTAGTTCAAGAAATGTGTTTGTATCCGAACCACCAGTAGTCCAAACCAACCATCTGTGATATGATCAAAAGCTTTTTAAATGCAACATAACTGTAGCATAATTAAACATTTTCCATATCTTACCTTTCCGTTTCCCACGGATGCATCTTCTCAGCAGTAGAACCAGCAGGACAAGTAGAGCCAACACAATCAGAACACCGACTGAAATGGACCACAACACGGAGGGAGGAGGAGAGTTGGATGTAGGAGGACTTGTAGTCGGGGGTTTCTCTAAAATGAACAATAAATAGAATTAAAAGCACTAAAACCAAAATGGATTACACATTCAGTCATTATACTGTCCCTTTTTGCCATTTATTAGTTTTTAAAGCAGTTCAGTCTTGGTCTCAAGACCACTTATTGAAGGTTTCGGTGTCATCTCAGAATCAACCACATTTTTACTCAGTCTCGTCTCAGATGAGGAGGACTCTGGATTTTATTTCAAGACCGGTCAAGACCAGATCTGCAGGGGTATCACTAAATTGCCTGTGCATTGTCTAATTTAAGTTATTTGCAAAACACCTAAATAAAAACACAGCAGTGTTTAATTTCTGTGATGTTGACTGAGCCAGATGGAACCCCCTCAAATTTGTATCATCACTTAGGAAGGGAGCGAAGGTGAAAACATCAATTATGAAATGTGTGTTAGCTGAATAACGACCTTTAACCTCCTCACCTGTGACAGAGACCCAGCTGGGTGGAGACTCTCCAACACTGCTGATGTTGCACTTGTAGAGGCCTTCATCAGACCTGGAAACATGGTGGATGGTCATGTGACCTGCAGGCTCAGTCCTGATGAAGGAGCCATCTTTATAGAAACCAGCTGGGAGGTTGGAGGACCTCTTTGTTTTACAGGTCAGAGTGAGGTCTTCTCCCTCCATCACAGGGAGGACAGGACTCTGCAGGATCACTGGTCCACCTCAACACAGAGACAAACTACAGCATGTCATCCATTCACACACAGCTTCATCAATACTGACTCCACAGTCTGATCTTACCAGTGACAGTGATGTTGATGCTGTTACTGGTTGCTCCCTCTCTGGACTCACACCAGTAAACTCCACTGTCCTCTGGGACCATCCCGCTGATGTTACAAGAAGAACCAGCAGGTCTTCCCCAGTCATCTCCACACTGAGTCCTGGTTTCTCTGGATGTGTTCCTCCTCAGAGTCCATCCAGCAGAGCTGTCGTCCTCCTCACAGCTCAGAGAGACAGATTTATCTCTAAACATCTGAGAGCTGCTGGGACTCACAGTCAGAGAGGCTGGAGGGAGGGATTCATTGTTGTTTGAGCAAAACTAAATTAACGTTCATTGTCCCAAACAAAAACAAAAAGCATGAACTTGACCCTTTCACCATTTTGCCTGCAGATGGGGTTTTGGTGTTGTGTGCAAAGCCACTGGTAAAGTGACTGCAAAGATTGGGCTATTCAAAATAATGTGTTCTTTCTTTGTCAGCTAATGACATCATAAACATTACAGTTGAACTATTTGCGATCTTAGCACACTACTGCTTGATTCGATCACACAGTTGTCCCTGCGGGGAAAAATACATGGAAAAATAGTTGTTTTACTTGTTATCTAGCAGCGAGATTCAACTTAATATATATATTTTGTGATCACCATAGTGTTTGTGTGTTTTTTTGGCAATTTAGCTGACGTTAGCAGGAAGCCAATTAGGATTTTTTTTCAGAGACTGTGGCTCTATGGCTCTTGTGTCTCAGGCTGTGGTCCTTCTATATCTATATCTATATATATATATATATATATATATATATATATATATATATATATATATATATATATATATATATATATAGGAGGCCATACAATGAGCCCGTTCCAGATAGGTATGTTTTGAACGGCACTGCACTAGTTTCTTAAAATATGGGGCAAATCTTTAATGTGAAAACTTTCTAATTTTGTGCGTGATCTTTTGTATGAGGAAGTATTTTCATTATTACAACTCCAGAACAACCACAAATATACACCCTAATTCTCAAATTTTTAGACATTCATAAGATAATTTTACTAACCTGGATTTGTTTTGCAGTTAAGTCGATACCAAAGACAGATGACAGTCAGGTTGATTTGAGCTTAATTAAGTTAAGACATTAACTAAATCAAGAGAATTACTTACAGAGCAGAAGAGATGTGTGCTTCATTCTCCCTCTCGGTGACATGACCACAACACTTAGATTTTTCTCTGTCAGAAGAGTTAGACCCTCCCACTTCCTCTACGCCTTGAGTTTATTGGCTGTGTCATTTGCTCTCAATTAGTTGACAGGAAAGACCAGACGTTTAGCACAGAGATTTTTCCTCGGGTGTTACAAGAAAGCAACAAGTGCAACACATGCAAATGATTATACTGAGACACGTGAGTTCCCAACAGTCCAGCAGGGTTATTAATGATGTTAAGATGCTAAGTCTGCATGCATGGGAGGAAGTAACTAGTGGCGGTCGGCCTATTGAGGGCGCCTCACCTCCCGCTCTATGGCACACACACACACAGTCGTAGTATAATGTATTGTAGTGGGTATACTGTACCACATGTATGTATATATATTTTCCTGGCTCAGAATTGGCCTTTTGGTGGGGGTGGCATATCAACGTGTAGGTCTAGGTGTCCTCCCAAAGGGTTATTTTGTCAAACACTTAATTTCCTGCATTCTGATACACTTTTATGCACCAGTTAATCGTTGGAATACCTTTATTTATCCTATGAGAAGGAAAACACAGATGACATTCAAAATATATCCAAACTATAATGGAATGTAAAGCAGTAAGGGGGCTTTCACATCAGGGACCTGTTGACCCCAAAGCAACGAGGACAAAATAAAATGGGCTACTTATTTTTGTCTTAAATGTGCGGTGAAGGTAGGATACTGGTGTTAGTGTAGGCGGAGCATTTGGGCCCGGTTGCTACGCACACACACTACACACACTCAGCGGGTCGATGAAAGATGAGAAAAGTCTCTCTGCATGTTCTGCAGTGTCAGTTTAGTTTGCTTTCAAATTACTCAACCCCGTATTTGTGAGTCAAATCTCAGAAGTGAAAGTTCGGTCACTAAACAATGTTTTTGTGTATCATTGCACATTTTTAAGTGGGTGTATGGAAATCCTGGAGCTTTCTACCTGCAGATAATGTAAACTACACCACTAATCCCAATTGATTGATCTTTGTGACGGTAAGCAAATCCTCAAACAACTATTTTTCTAGCAGATATGTGTACTAACTAGGGCTGGGTGATATGACAATAATCACAGCTCTCTGAATGCGCCACATGACCACGGGACCCCAGCAGTTTTTTAATGTATGACAAAAGTGTTGTATTTTCCTTGTTTTAAAGGCTGCGTTACTGTAAGGTGATGTCATTTTCAGAACTTACCAGTGAGTCCGATTGGTGAGCTTACTGCACCAACCAATAAAACATCATGTCAGAATGGACAGTTGATAACAACACACAGGCCATACAAACAGAAATACAGTCACGGAACGGAAATTTCAAAACGAGAAAATACTGGCTTTAGCATTGTTGTCAGAAAAGATAGTATTTCAACTTGTCATGTTTCCTCAATATCTGATGACTCATTTTGGGATTTATAACCGTAAATATATTACATATTGCACCTATAACAAACAGAAGACAAAAAAGGCACACAGGTGTGAAACCTTTTTTCTTGCCCTGCGAGGGCAACTGAGTTCCTACTAATTCAAACTTTATTACTTTAGGTATTCAGATATAATTTAGATTCATTCACCAGTGGATGGCGCTTGACTAGCTCTGGTTAGCAGCACTTGGCAGATCACTTTTCAAACCAGGCGCCTTTTTTTGAAAATAAAGGCGGCCTCACCTCCTTCCTCTTCTACTCTGCCTCTGATGGGCTGGTACTGGTTGCATTCTTCAGTTGGGATTGGTTAGGTTTAGGCTTAGAATACCAGGATAAGCCAATCAGAGGCAGAGTAGGGCGGAACATGTCTTCACCAGCCCTCATCTTCTCTCCTTCTTTCTGCTCCTCCCAGCTCTTGGTATTTTTCCATTACAGCATCTATTACCTACAGCAGTGTCTCTGTCCTCATGGCTGGATTCAGATGTGCTTTGTTTACATTATTATGGATATTTTCTGTGGCTGGAGAAGGTGAGCTGTTTGTCTTTGTGTTAGTGGGAATACTATTTCTAAATGATGACATGAAAGTAATAAAGACAGATGCTGTTTGAATAACTTTATATGTGTTTCTTTTCTAATAACTTTATTTATTTATTAAACTTATTAATTTATTTATATATATATTTATATATATATATATATATATATAAGAATTCATTTGTTAATTTTTTATGTTTGTGTCTCAACGAACCATGATCGATTGATACAATTATTCTTTATTTCCCTGTCCTACATCCTGCATATACACTTATTCGTACTATTCTTATAATGTTACCACACTGCACATAGCTGTACATACTGTACATATCTGTCTATATGGTTCATACTGAATATCCATATTTATTCTGTTTTTCTTATTATATATTTGGTTAATACATTGCATATATCTATATCTATATTATTCTTACTACTAGTATAATGTCACTGCTACTACATTGCACATATCTGTACATGTTGTTCATACAGCTTTCATATTACATAGTCATACATATTTATTCTGCATGTCCTGTCCTGCCTGTGCACAACCTGTCTATACTTGAATATTGCATTCCACTTTTATGCTCTTTTTGCAGTTCTGGTTGGAGGCAATCTGCATTTCGCTATCTTTGTACTTGTACACTACACAATGGCAATAAAGTTAAATCTAAAAAAATGCACACAAAGTGCCAAACCCTTATGGTTTTATAAGACACTAAAGTGTACTTGCAGTGTTCAAACATTTCACAAAATATCAGGTTGTTCTGCAGCTCGTTCTTGAACAAAGAAATATGTCTTCTCTTCCGAGCATGGCAAATAAAACCTGCTACCATAACTCTAACTTTTCATCCAGCCAGGAAAACTCATCACAAATATAAGTGATTTTAGTAAAAAAAGGTCTCTTAAGTCCTCATAAACAGGACAATAAAACGAAAAATGAACCTCATTCTCAATTTCAGTCAGTTTACATAATTGCAGTCTGTTCGTTCTGAAGCAGCTTTAAACCTGTCCCTCTCTGGCTTAATAATGTTCCAGAGCGTGCACACAGGGATGTTTTGGGAGGGTGTAATATTATAAGAATAAAGTCACAATATCTCAAGATTAAATCCATCTGCCCTATAGTCTGCTGTGCATTACTTTGTTGAGACAAAGTTTAGGGAAGCGGCTGCATGCTGCTCTACATCAGAGGTGGCATGTCTGCAGCAGACACACACACGGAAGAGATCAAATGGGGCTCCTACACTGACTGCGGAAGCCAAGTTGCTCATCTCTATTTACAGAGAGTGGGCACAAAGCAACGGACAGGTCTGTTTCAGAGGAATAGGCTCGTTGGAGACCAGTGTTGGGCAAGTTACTTCCAAAATGTAATACATTATAGATTACTAGTTACTGTCATTTGAGAGTAATTAGTTATATTACTGTCTCTGAATTGTAATGCGTTACACTTCTTTTGCATTACTTTTGAATTACTTTCACCAAAATAACAGTGGAAGTTTGACTTTGCAGCTAGCTTGTGAATTTTGCCACCGGATCAATAAAGTCTCATCTTTATCCACTTTAATACATCACAGATTATTCATAAATTTTTGTATACTTAATATGAATATGCAAAGTAACTAAAGCTATAAAAAAATAGATAAGTAAAACGTACAATAGGCAAGTAGGAGAAAATGAAAATACTCAATTAAAAGTACCTAACAGTTGTAGTGAAGTACGGCATTGTTGTAAAATGTTTGTTTAAAGCACTTGAATAAGAAATCCATGTTGTTTAGTTTAAAACTATGGTCAATTATAGTGTGATTTAAACTCACTATTTACATTATTTACAGTACTTGATTTACAGCTGATATGTGAAAAGATACACAACCTTATAGTTGTTTAACAGTAATTTAGTTTTACTGCAAACCGTCACAGGAAGTGCTTTTATTTTGAAGTAGCCTACACGGAAGTTGTCGGTTGTGTACTCTTGCTAGCTTACTGAAATGCAACTGTTATGCATGTTGTTGATGCAACAAATACTGTCTATGGATGCAACATGTCCGTCAAGCTAAGTCGCTCACTTTCTTGTTTGTAAAACTGCAACTATAATAATTATTACCGTTCATGACAGAAACATATTGAACAGTAAATGGTCACAGTAAAAGACAAGCGTTTTTGGTCGTCAAGCCATTCCACTACAGGCAGAGTTACTCTCTCCACGGCTGATAAACTGCAATGATTTACATGTAAGCAAGCCTAAACATTATTTCCCGACATGTTTAAATCTGTCAGCGGCTCGGACACACTGCTGTCCGAGCTGACGTACCGTCACCTGTTGGGACACAGATGTTATGAAATAATACTCAGGGCTTTTTTTCCCCTGTGAACAAATGCTTCGCGGTGTTGGGAAATTCTTAAAAAATGTTGCGTTAAAATGCGTTGTAACTCGCGTTACTGAGAGTGTAACGGGTAATACTATTACCGAAATGTAATTAGTAATGCGTTATATTACTGCGTTACAGCAAAAAGGAATACATTACTATAATTGCGTTACTTTTGTAACGCGTTACTCCCAACACTGTTGGAGACAAACTGCGCCTCGCCTGTAAAGTGGACGAGAGCAGGCAGCAGCAGCTCAGCCCCTAATGAGCTGTTGATAGCAGTTAAACCCTTAAATCATGACTTCTGGTGAGTTTTGGTTAAAGAAATAGAGCGATTGAGAAATGCAATTATGACAAACTATCAACAGATGCAAGACATCTGCTGTGAAAAAAAGATGGCAACTACAAAGCATTATTATTGCAGCACACATACCCAGGAAAAAGGGGAAAATCCAACATCTCTTTTTCTTAAGAGCCTGGGCCTGATAATAGAAGCATTTACTCTAATACAACAACATCATATGATAAGTAAGACATCCATAAATCTGAGAAGACCAACTTTAATGATGAGCCTCTAAACAATATTATGCAATACAGGAAATAAATCAGAGGCCAATTAATAATATGTATCATATGTATATAGCAAAAAAAAAAATTCTGCGCAGACCAGTCGGCTGACCAGTCGGCTGACCAGTCGGCTGACCAGTCGCCCTCGTTCAGGGAATCACAGATTTTAGGCTACAACTGAGCTGAGCCTGTTGTCATTTATCCTATTCCATCACAAAAATCAGGTTTGCAAAAGTAATAAGGTTTGAGCAATAAACGATTTCACAAAAATCACAATGATAAGGACTTTATTTTTCAGGGGTGCTGTGTCTCTGACTTCTAAACGTCACTATCAGCCACACAACATGTGTTCTGTACAGAATAAGCCTTTAAATCAGACAAATGGTGACTAAAATCCCTCTAATTCAAACTAAAAGTTTAGAGAAAAACCTCAACATGTTGAGTCGATTTGGAACCAATCAGCTGTTAGATCAGCTGAGAGGACGGCATTTCCCATCGTGCAGTGGGTCCGCTTGGGTCATGTAGTCGGCGAAAAGCAACTGTGCTGCCTGCGGCTCAAATCCGTGCCCGCCTTGATCTCGTGAGGTTATCGTTGCCCATGTGTGCATGACGTCAGAGCAAGTCGGGATCAAGTCGGACACAAATCTAACCGGCATTCATTGGGCTGCGATTGCCGGTGATCGATTCTGCGCAGATCTGGCTCATCTCGAACGAGCCTAATATAACGATGAGAAGACATGAAATGATACTGGTGTTTTCTGTGCTATTCTTTCCATTGGCTGAACACATTTTCTTAACTTTTGCTTCTTTCCAGTACTGTTCATTGTAAACTTGTTGATGCACTGAAGGCTCACTTTTTGATTATTTAAAAATCTAGCTTGATCGTTTGTGGATGACATTCTGAAGATTCAGTGAGCAGTTTTGGGGTCGTGTGAGCAGTTAGGTTTATTTGATTTTACAGTTTTTGAGAAAAACAGTGACAGACTTCAAAATTCCTGTAAGCCCAAAGCATCTGAACATGTCTGCTCAATTGGGCCTTCATTTTTGGTAAAAGTTGCAATGTGCAGCGTTGTTATGAATTTTCAAAGTTTTTAAACTTTAGACCGCTGCTGTAACACTACCATCAGAACTATTAGCCCGTAAAACAGCTGATGAAGTTTAGCATGTGCTTCCTCATTGCCTTCATATCATGAAGATATGAAATTAAACCTACAATAAAAATATATTACTGACTTTTGCTTGCTCCTTTTCTCAGACCCACAACAGTTGATAGTGAAGCCTGGACAGGACGTCACTCTTCAGTGTCAGGCTCCCAGAGATGCTGACATCAGTAGGTTGACGTGGAGCAGACCTGACCTGAGGTCAGATTATGTCTTCTTCTTCAGAGATGGCCGCCCGAATGTAAACTACCAGCATCCATCATATCGCGGTCGAGTGCAGCTGAGTGTTCCTGAGATGAAGGACGGAAATGTTTCTGTTGTTCTGAAGAACGTCACCGTCAACGACACCGGGACGTACCAGTGTCAAATTCTAATCAGTGGGGGAAACGGATCTAAACTCATCAACACCAACACCCTGAATGTCACAGACTTAGGTCAGTTTGTAGAGTTGAGCCTGTGTGTTAATGTCAAGTTGGAGCTATTCTTCTCCTGACAGTTGATTCTTCACAACTCGTTCTGCTCTGCAGGTCACACAGATGGACGCAGCGGGGTAGGAAGAGACACTAAAGGAGGAGACAAGGATGGAGGAAACAAGAATGGAGGAAGCAAGGATTTAAGATTGGCAAATGGTCTGGAATTGTTGTTATTTTTGTTTTATTGTTTGATTAATCCTTAAAACACGTAAAAGTAAGTGGTAGGGCTGTTTCATATTCATAGTCCAAGCTAGATTGAGAGATGCCCTGCCCTGTAATCAGACACAACATAATGGTGTTGAATGTGGTTTGAAGCATATTTTAGCTTTGCACCTCCCCCCCCACCATCTTCATAAGCGTGCTTTATGAATCCTGCGGCTGGTAGAGTGATTGAGAAAGTGACTGTGATTATCTTTAGAAGTAGTACCGACTCTAGAGGCATAGTGAGAGAAACAAAGAGTCTGCCCTGTTCTTTCTGACAACAGTAGGAAATCTGTAGCAGGAAAAGTTAACCCTCTCCTTGATGTCATGTTGTTTATGGGGAAGGAGAACCAGGAAACGGCCGAGAGACGTGCGTAGCTGCGTCATTTTTTGACAGGTGCACGCCAGGCTACGGCATAGGGTCAGTATCTCCACGTACCTACGTATGTAACCACAGAGTAGATTTAACTTCAAGCAGTGCTTGCTGCGTTGGCAGGTAGAAACCGACTGAAGGTGCTGACACACCACAGAGACCGCTGGACGTCGGTCCAAGTTAGGCCTCAGCCACCAGTGTTTAAATGTGTTTGCGTCAATGGGTGATTGGTGACTCTGGTGTGTAAAATGCTTTGAGTCATTGTTTACACAAGAAAAACAGTATTTAAATGGATAAACATAGTTCGTCTTCATCTCACCTGATTATTCTAATACACATAGAGCTGTCAAAACTGGCCAAAATGACGTTTAAATGTTTCTTCTAAAAGAACACAGAACTATCTATCTAATCTGTTTTTCACATTACGTGCATGAGGGCAAGCGTACAACAACATGCATAACTACTTTTACATATATTTATTTCAACATAAACATGCCTTTTAAAGATCTACATTATTATTATTTGACATGTCTTTCTCTGCGCCGTGGTTGGTTCTACTGAGATAACAAGAAATATTACTGTAACTCTCTCCTTTTCGGACTTCCTTCACAAATCCCTGGGACTGAAGCATAGGAACTGTGCTGCTGCCGATCTGGGCAAATGCTGTTAAGTTAAAGCTATTATAGTAATGGGTTATATATTATTTACGCTTGCTGGCAGGAAGAGTTATTTCCTCTTAATGTCCACAGTGTTAGCATGGTTAGCATTGCTAAGCCTCTGTCCTGATTGACAGGTCCTAAAGCATCCCCTGCTTTATCGTTTGTTTTAAAATAAATGGGACCATAGTTTACTAAATGAGCATCATGCTATTATTGAAGAAGACTTGAAACTAGCGATTGAGATCATAAAGTCACTATAAACATGTTTACTGAGGTAATAAATCAAATCTTTTTGGAGCCAGTGGAGTTGCCCCCCCCCTGGTGGAAGTTAGAGAGAATTCAGTTTTTAGGAGCTTCAGCATTGGCTTCACTTTTTATACTTGGGAGTTTCATCCACTATTGTTTACAGTCTTTGAGTGTGACGTGCGTTGACTGGCTTTGTTTGAATTGACAAAAAAAGATATTAATATTAAATATATCTGTAGAAGATTCAAACAACAAATTGAGAGTTCTGGGGCCTCGTGTATAAAAGACTGCGCAGCTTTCGACTCAGAGGACGAGAGGTTAGTGAGGCCAGCGTCTCCACAGCAGGTGACAGTGCGCCTGGATCCACTGCGCCATGCATGGATGAAATAATGAAATAGTAAATAGGACCACAGTAACTTTTATTTATGTGTATATTATGTTTATTGAGTATTGGCGGATAAAATTATGTTTTTTCATAGACAATGTCACAGACGTATGCCATTAATTGGAATGGGCCCTCGCCTCTCTGACACCCAGTGGCCCATTGGCTGATATTTGGGTGAGTGTATACTACTGGTTGGCGTTTATATTTTCAAAAAAATCTTTGTACCCAACTTGAATGCTCTCTGTAATATATTGGATGAAGCTGGAACATGTTGGTCTCTGCCTACTATCAGTGCTGCGTAAGTTTAACCTCTAAAGCTTTTTTAGCAGCTATTGTTTCTGTGCATTCATGTTCTC
The DNA here is from genome assembly GCA_025617405.1 of Perca schrenkii. Classification (NCBI taxonomy): domain Eukaryota; kingdom Metazoa; phylum Chordata; class Actinopteri; order Perciformes; family Percidae; genus Perca; species Perca schrenkii. The sequence continues at coordinate 25,662,900 of CM046805.1, forward strand.
GATAATGTTGTAAATGTTTTGTTTTTGTGACTTTAAAAAGGCAAGGAGATTTGCTCAAAAATATTTTTTTTTTACCGTTTTTGTTGTTGTTTTTTTATGTTCATCGGATGTTAGTCATGATAACATTGTTAATCTGGCAGTTTGGGAGTGGGTTCCAGAGAAGGACGCTTTCTGTTTCTGTTATACATGATTAATGTGTTTACTTGATTGTTATCAGAGTGTACTGAAGTGAAACAGCTCAACCAGCTGCAGAGAAAGTACCTTAAATATATGTCTGGTTAGGCCAGTGTGTTCAATCCTAACACCAAACACTGTTATCTTTTAAGTATATGTTTGTCTATGAGCAGCATCTTCACATTTTTTTTTTATTGACCTTTATTTATTCAGGGAAAGTCCACTGAGATGCAGCCTTTTATCACATTCACAGTTTACCATTCATACCTGGAAGCTGCCCAGCACAAACACAGTCTGATCACTGAGCAGCTGGTTGGGGTTAAGGGCCTTGCTCAAGGGCACCTCAGTGGTGGTTATGAGGGATTTAAAATATTAACCGTCTGGCTGTTAAAACACAGGATGGTGTTTCTGGATTATTTGCCTGTTTTACAACTTCTCGCTGGCTGAGTTACACTGAACAAAGAAACCTAATTTACCTAAATCAGCAATCTATCTGAAAATCTATCTGTGAAAAGACGTTCAATAGCTTTCTGGTTCAAAAGTGAAAGTTTTTTCAACTGTTTGAGGAAGTTGATTAAACATTGACATATAGCCCAGATTTTCCCAGGATTTGCAATATTTACATTTTTCATCCTGTACAAAGTAATAAATAAGTAAATAATAACCTATAGCAATTTTGAAACCTAACTAAGAAACCACATCCACATTTATCGGGTAAACGTCAGTAAATCTGTGAAAACTGGTCTACAACTGGATGACAACAGTTTCCACTTAAAGTACAAAGAAAACAATGTAACACAGGCTTCAATACATTTGTATTAATTAAGAAACAATTTAAATATCACAATGAACACATTTGCAATGAAATACAAATAAAAAATACAAAAAAAACAATCTAAAATACAACTCACAACTCAACAAATGATGGAAATGATTAATGTGACACAATGCTTTAAACACAATTTGAAAGTAGTAGTTGTCAGGACGGTTGTTGTTGATCTCTGGAGTGATTGACAGAAAAAAAACAGACAGGTTTTAGTTCAGTGGCTTCCACTCAAACGTTATTCAGTAGAAAACTGACTATTAAGCAGATAAGGCAGGATGAGTTCAGGTACAACAGGAGAGGAAGCAGCAGTCATCTTTACTGAGCAGATTGGTTATTCATATTTAATTCCAGTACTTCTTTTCTGCCCCATTATTTGCATTCTTGCTATGACACTTTGTATATATTGTTGGTCTTTTTTACTTTTTACATAGGCCTAGGTAGTCATTTTGGAGTTCCTAATACTTAAATGTGTGTGTTGATCTCTCTGTGTACAGCTTTATCTCTCATTCTGCCTTCCTGTAGACTGTGTGTAACATATTGAGAGTCAGATTCCGACCACTGATTAAAAATAATTATAATAATAGTAAAAGCATCCAATTGTCTCCTCCATGACTTCAGTCTCTTCTTCTCTCTCTCTCTGTGGATCATTTGGAGTGAACACAGATGGAATCAGCTCTCAGATCATCTTTATTTCTTTATTACCACTGTGGTGTGTGTGTATGTGTGTGTGTGTGTGTGTGTGTGTGTGTGTGTGTTCTACTTTTGCATAACCGTCTTGTGGGTGGAACTCAGTTCAACTTCATGGGTGTGTCTTTCCCAGAGGAACTGTGAACTAACAAGTTTTGTATTCAGATAAAATTACATGTTGGAGCTGATCCCCTCTAACGTTTCATAATCTTGTTTACTTGCAGACAAACTGCTTAGGCCTGCACAACAAAGACAGATTATTGGGTTAGCCAGCTATGTAGAATCATGCCAGGGTCATGAAGGTGTCTCTCTTCATAACATAATAATGGAACAATTCCTTGAAAAATTATATTTTCAGGACATATCAACACTGTAAAGATGCATATTGTGCAGATAGTTTAACGGGTAGCCTGTAGGTTAGCTGTTTGTGACATTTTAATAAACTTTGAACAACGACCTACAGTAGCCTATATATTTGGGGTAAATGGTCACATTTGACAACATTGCAGCAGTCAGTAGATAAAGTACAGTAAATGCACGCAGAAGACTTCATAAAATACCATAGAATACATGTTGTCTTATGATATTTCAACTGCGTAGCAGCAATGTACTCATAGAGACTGAATGCTGCAGGGCAAACACGGGACAGTTTGTTCCCAACCGCAGCTTGATATCGAATTTAAAAGTATTATAGTATTATATTTGAATGTATGTCACGCCTGCGTCCGGTGTTTACATCAGACGAGCGGTACGTGACATTATGTAGGATACACAATAGTGATTTGGTGGTAAAGATGTTTCTGTCTTTGAATCAAAAGAAAGCTTTGGCACTTTCCCTGGTTGTGAGGAGAAGACAGAGGAAGGGCACCCGCAGCAGCAGCAAGAAAGGTGCGGGTGCACGAGACCCTCGGGTCCAGAGAGCAGTTGGGGGAATTCCGTCTGCAGGAGCTCCGCTTTCACTGTGACCGGTTCCAGGGCTCATTTTGGCTCAACAGGGAGCAGACAGTCTGCTGACGAGAGTCGGGCCTACGATTTCGCGGATGGGTTAGGAATGGGTTTTCATTTCTAAATAAAATGTTGCATTTCAACACTATGTGTCATTGCATGTATACGGTGTAATAAAGCTAAGCTATGAGCCTGAATTCATACATTCATCATCATTCATTCATACTCTGGAAAACACTGTTTAATGCATATGTGCAATTAATTCCTCCAAAACTGGAGCTTACACACTTGGAAATGGGTACAGTTATTCTGTGTAACAGCCATATACCTAAATACCTATATGTGAACGTCAATGAAAACGAACATGACTTGTCAATCTGTCCAAACATATTTTACTTCATATAAACATACAAATACAAATATATCCTATAAATACCTGTATGGAGCTGTATATCAACTTGGTATTTGGTTTTCGCAGCTCACAACAGTACACTTCTTCTCAGTTGCTTTGGTACATTTCTCAGATCAGAGATGACAATAATGTGTCACATAGGGAATAGTGCTCCCTTTCATGTGCATTGTTTATTACACTATACTTCCAGAGTGAACTGTTAAATATGGACAACAACACAAAGCAGATTGACTATCTTGGTATAAACAATGGTGTAAGGACTTGTGAGTTTGATTGGGTCATTGGTATAAATACTTGCTTTGGACATGTAAGCAGGTCGTCACTATGCGGCGCAGTTTACACCAATTGTTTTAAGAAATGCACTCACTGTTGTGCAAATGCAAATTGTTATTTAACAAATGCACCAAAATCGGCCAAAATCATGACGGCCAAAATCAACCTCTTGTACATGTTCTGTTTGTGTATCCATGTGTATCCGGTGTTTACTTTTTTCTTTTTATTTCAGACGCCTGAATGCACGTCACAGCGCACCGCGGCCACCCTTGCGCGTGCCGCGGTCAATGTTGAACCATGTTGAACTTTGACCGCGGCAAGCGCAAGAGCAGCCAGCCGCAAAATGCTGCTTGCAGGCTTTGCTCAGCGCAGGGGAAGACCAGTTCTTGCGCGCGAAAGCCATTGACAATAATGGGTTTCATAGCGCAGCGCTGCCGTTTGCGTGTCCAATGTGAATGGCCCTTCAGACTGTTGAGAAGTTGAGAAGTTGCTTTGGGTTTTCTGAGCTTTTTATATGTTCAGACAGGCGAGTTTAACAACACACTCTCTGTGATGGTACTGTTCAGAGGAAGGTTGCTAGGAAACAAAGTGTGTGTGTGTGTTGTTGCCATGCAGCTTAATAATGTTAATAATGTTTGTTGCACTCTCCGCGGTATCTGCGTGTTGTCGGTCATTTTAGTTGAACTTTCTGAGTTTTGTCTCTTTTCTGTTTTCTGCTGCAGAGTGTTTCTGAAATGAATTAACTGTTGTTTGGACACTCTCTGGGGAGATGTCGTGTGTTGACACGTTAATGCACTATATTTTATTGCATAAACATAGTAAAGTTACTGTAATATAGTAGTATAGACAGTTGAATGAACAAAAATACATGAATTAAACTTCAGGCATCAAAGACCAACACAAACTCTCAGCTGTTCCCTGCTCCCCAAGAGATGGGGAAGTAACGAATGCTCTTCAGATTTCTGTAATTCAGTGATGAATAAATTAAAAAGTTAAGATGAAAAACACATAATTTAAAGACTGAGCCAACAGAGTGAACTATGAGCTGAACTGAGCATGTGTAAAGAAAGAGAAGGTGCTGTGCTGCCACCTGCTGGCTGTCTGACTCAACTGATATGATGCTTTCATCCAAACACATTTTTACAATGAGCGTCTCATTCCCACTCTCAGTGATAGGGAGCTGATGTTAAAGACACTGAACTGAAAAACACACGCCTGTATTAGTTCTGAAGACGAGACCCCAAAACACGTCAACTAAACCCATTTCTAACCCTCGTTCTGAGGATGGGTCAAAATGTCCTCACGTTCAAAATGTGGTTTTCCAAAATAACAACTACATCCCATATCTAAACAGTAACATCACTAGAAACCAAGTTTGAATCCTGAAATACTTAACATTGTTGGGACTCGACTCCCATTTGGTCCCAACAACGTGACTGTGTGACATTTACCAATCAGAAATGTGAGAAATGTAAGGGCACAAGCTGAGTGAAGTTTCAAAGCTCAGTTTGATTGTGGTCAATTGTTTTCTGTAGAAATACTGAGTTTGGAGGCCCAGTATGATTGTGGTGACCTAGTTTTCTGTAGACACATGACAAAGACCAGCAGAGGATGTCTGACTCTGTGAGCCACAACCAAACCACAACAAGCAGCAGTACTTTCTATCTGACTGGAAACACACAGACAGCATCAAAACATCAATCTGACTCCAGAACAGCAGAGACTACAGGAAAAACTATGGAAAAAAAACTTGATTGAAAATATTCAGGAATACAGAGATGGCTGTGGCTCGCAGTAAAGGAGCAATTCAAACTTAAAGCAATGATTTCATATTGTATGTTAAAATCATAATCATATCAACTTCCTGATGACGTGTGTGATCCTGTCGGAGATCCTGACATAAGGTCAAACTAGAACATGTGGAGGTCCACAGGGAAGCGTTCTGGGTCCTCCAATGTTTCTGATGTACGTTGGATTCGAAACATTTGAGCTTCTTTACAGATCATTTCAGAAGTGATGCTCTGTGGTGACGGTGGTGGTGATGATGTCATCGTCCAATCCCTCCTTAGCCTGGGTGGGCGGGGCCGTCACCGCGGAGACGGGCAGGTCATTTCCTGCAGTCAGAGCAAGTTAGAAAAATTAGTTGTCTCTAAATTATGTTAGTTACAACTGTCAATCATGAACAACAGACAGGTAGTGCAAGATTGATTGATTGATTGATTGATTGATTGATTGATTTATTTATTGATTGATTGATTGATTGATTGAAAAGTCAGTGAAAGATTCAGGGTGAAATGCATTCATATGAAAGGGTTTGTATAATATGCTATGGAATTAGGAGACAGGTGGCTGGTCACGTGAGGTTGAAGTTAAGTGGTCTTTACAGTCAAAGTTAGCCGAGAAAATTTGACTGTGAGCCAGGTGCAGAGCACTGTGAGGGGACAGTCCTTTCAGAGGCCGTTACAGTTGACAAAAAGGAGGCTTCTTGCTGCAAAGACATTTAAGTTTAGACACCAAAATGACAAGTTAAGATTAGAAAAAAGATTGTGGCTTGGATCAAAACACTGGTAAAGTCTTGTGTTTTCTCTGGGACACAAACTTCCCGAAGCCCAGTGTTTCATGATCAACCCATTCATTCAGACCTCCTCCCTACAGAGACCTGAGCAACACAGCAGCACGTACCTATAAATATGTGGAATACATACGGATTACTTTACTTTTCATAGCTATATGTACGAATGGTTCATGAGAACAGCCTGTTTTTAAATGATTCAGAGTGTTACCTGTGGCCCTGTGTCGATATAAAGACACCATGATGAAAGTAGAGATGCAGTACGGACAGAACACCACCAGGTGGACAACCACTCTGAATACAAGGTGGAGGCGGTCAGAGGCCGGGGGCGGATCTGTGGTTGTGTCAGGGGGCGGAGCCGTGGTTGAGGCGGGGATCAGTGACGGCGTTCTTGGAGGCGGGCTCGTTGTCGTAGGTTTCTCTGTAGAGAGAATCATCTGTCAGGTGAATATCTGGATGAATGAACTCCTGAAATCAAAGGTAACCTCCTCACCTGTGACAGAGACCCAGCTGGATGGAGACTCTCCAACACTGCTGATGAGACACTTGTAGAGGCCTTCATCAGACCTGGAAACATGGTGGATGGTCATGTGACCTGCAGGCTCAGTCCTGATGAAGGAGCCATCTTTATAGAAACCAGCTGGGAGGTTGGAGGACCTCTTTGTTTTACAGGTCAGAGTGAGGTCTTCTCCCTCCATCACAGGGAGGACAGGACTCTGCAGGATCACTGGTCCACCTCAACACAGAGACAAACTACAGCATGTCATCCATTCATACACAGCTTCATCAATACTGACTCCACAGTCTGATCTTACCAGTGACAGTGATGGTGATGCTGTTACTGGTTGCTCCCTCTCTGGACTCACACCAGTAAACTCCACTGTCCCATGGAACAGTCAGACCGATGATACAGGATGAACCAGCAGGTCGTCCCCAGCCAGCTCCACACTGAGACATCTTTCGTCTGGTTGTGTTCCTCCTCAGAGTCCATCCAGCAGAGCTGTCGTCCTCCTCACAGCTCAGAGAGACAGATTTATCTTCAAACAGCTGAGAGCTGCTGGGACTCACAGTCAGAGAGGCTGGAGGGAGGAGGACGTTAAAAATATTTTTAATTAAACCAAATAACCATTTCAAGTTTTGGAGGGGGGGTCGTCTTCTTATCTGGATCGAGGCTTTGAGGACAGAGGGTGTTAAAACCAACCAGCTGCTGTTTGCAAGAAGACAGTGTTCGACATAACACCCACACTTTTGGTGTTTAGACTGTAAAGATGAATACAAACTACAACTTTTTGATTAGTTTTTGTTTTGCATGTTAGACTAAAACCAAACACGCTGGACCCGGATGGAGGAGTTGTGGCAGCAGGAGGAGTCAGTCATGTTTCAGACTGTGATAGAAGGAGTGCACTAACCTGTGTTTGTGGTACAGCTCAGCGGTGAGGTCAGAACTGAAGAGAAATGAAACTCAGGGTTGGTTAGTGGTTTAGCATGCAACTATACATCAGAGAAAAGCAACTATTTATCTTTACAAAATGGCAACATCCCATGAAAAACGTAATCCCAGTTTATAGAAAACATTTTGTCATTTCCTACAAGTTCTCACAATGATCTACATGTAGAATACTTAGTGAGTAGTAACTGTGTCAAAAAAAAGCTCCTGCAGTAATCTTTTTGTTGTGTACATTTTATTTGTGTTAGTGGGGCATTATTTAGAGCCAAGGTTCACCAATGGCTTGTGACATCATTTTCTACTTGCAACTGGCTGTATGTATGTATGTATGTATGTTCTGACTGCAGTGTTATGTACTTAATGGTCTGATATCAGATACCTGCTGTTGTTAAAGCAACATCTCTTATAAAGTTGTATTAAAACATTGTTATTTTGTAAAGAGCGTTAAAACAAGGGCCTGGAATTAACACCCAAGCATGCAAATGCAAAGGCAGGTGAATTTAGCGAATGAAACTGTCAATCTACATGCCATGTAGATGGGAACTGAGAGTTGAGTTATTCAATAGTTGTTCTTTTGCCACATTTCAATCAAGTCTGCCATTTCCTTGGATTTGAGCTAAAAAATGATCCAAAGAACAGTAAAGGAATACGGTTTAATACCAAGTTACCTTTTGCAATCGGGACTACAAATATAAAATTAGAACCAATTATATATTGATTTTGTTAATAACTTGACAGCACTGCCAGCCACATTGGCTAGTGGCCAAAAGATTTAACTTCAGGGCCTGGTTGGATTAGAAGAGTCACATTTTTAAGAGGTGTTAGACTTATAGTCTCAAGCATGTGTCAAACTCCAAAAACACTGGATACTATATTTCCCATAATGTGTTTTACAACTGTTTTCATAATTGTGAACGAACACACAGGACATAGCTTTTAAAAAAATTGAATAAAAGAAAATTGCTGCTAGTATCAGATCGTCATAAAGTACCATTCTCATTAATGACATGTTGTGTTCAGGGAAGAATGTTCTGTGTTCAGAAACTGCAACACACAGGCATGAAAGTGATATAAAAGACAAACTGTACATTGAATAAGATGACAGTATCCTATATTGCTAAATTTCCGCCCAGAAAGAAACCCACCCAGAGTTTACTCACAGAGCAGCCACAGTAGAGATGTTGGATGGATGTTAGATGGATTTTGTACCTGCGTCTCTTACAGCTCGACTCTGTTTAACCACTGGCATGTGGTCAGAAAGAGACACCGTACGGCTGCACGCTATCGGTCAGCAGAGCAAGGTGTGATGTTTCCACTGGCTTCGTTAAAAGTGTGCAAGGTGGATGTTGATTAGAACCTGACTTTGACTGGATGTAAATGTTGTCTTAGGTTCAGAGTGCATGAATCACGATCTGTTCCACAGTTCTGTCGTTAGCCTCCACCGGGAAGCTAACATTAGTTTAGCTAACAGCTAACTCGGCTAACCGCTAGCTGACAGTTTGATTCAGTCTACAATAATGTTATGTCATACTAAACACTGGGGAAAGCAGGCTACAGGCTAATCTATGTGACAGTCTCTGATTCTGCACGTGAGGAAACCCAGACTGAATCAGGATATGTCGACATCATGGACAGAGACATAAACAGCCCACAGCAGTTATCAGAGGTTCTGCTCTTTATCAAACTCTTTTTAACTGTTGTCATATAGTGGAAATTGTTAATTTTAACAAAAGCATGACAATACATGTCTTACAATACATTGTCTCTTTGACACCGGAATGTAGAAGGTTATACATTTTTCACATAATACAGGTCAAGATCAAATACAGTAACAGTTACCTACGTATGGGGAAACCAGACCAAATCAGAGCAAGCACGTTATGGCGTTTTTCCATTACATGGTACCTGCTCGACTCGCCTCGACTCGCCTCGACTCTACTCGCCTCGACTCAACTCGACGCGCTGTGCATCCGTTTTCCATTGCAGATTTTAGTACTGCCTCGGTGTGGCTGGTCGTCCTAGCGACTGCCATGGGCGTGGCTTGGTAGCGGTGTATTTCCCCCGTCCAGACTCAATTCCTGGTTCTCCGTCTCCTTAAACAACATGAAATCAAAGAGATAGTTAATGTTTACTGCTCCAGATTTCCCACCGTGGTCAGAAAGAACAGAAGAGACACTTTGGTTCTCTCACTATAACTCTAGAGTCGCTACTTGCTCCGAAGACAATCGCCGTCACTCTCTCACTGATCCCTCGCTCACCCACTCCCCACACACACATGCACACACCAGTGCACAACTATAAACATCAGGCCACTTGTATATAGCATATGCTACGGAGAAAGCTAGAGGCAGCAAAAAAACACCGCTGGCTAAACTGTTAAAAAACGCTGGGTTGGTCAGGACACCCCCGTCAACGCGGTGATCAGTGACGATTCTTTCCGACCAATCTGTAGCCTGCAGGTTTTCACGTCACTTTTTCAGCTCGCCTCAGCTCGCTTGGAACCTCGACTGAGGTGGTACTAAAAAAAGTACCTGTTAGCAGGTACCAGGTACTTTTTTTTGTAATGGAAAACCAAAAAAGGCGATTAGAGTCAAGGCGAGTCGAGCAGGTACCATGTAATGGAAAAGCGCCATTAGACTGCTGAGTTGTTTCTTTTTTCCCATAATGGTACGAGTTCGAATCCATGTTGTTTTCTACTTTTAGAAGGGCTACATAGTTTTCTACGTGACATGTTTTTACTTAAACAAGATCTGAAGACTAATAGGTCTACTCAATAAAATGTATTATAGACATTAACAGAAAGAGCAATGCTGTCTCCCTGTTTTGCTTAACAGCAAGCCACATTCAAACCGTGACTGACAAGTTTCCTCAGACAACACCCTAAAGACAAATCAGAGAGGTAACATAAATGTCGTTGTTTTAACATTTTAATGACAACTTAATAAAAAGGCATTCACGCGGACAGCTACATATTCTCTTCCAGTTTTCAACAGCTGTCGTCACTACGACAACAACAGACGCATTTTGCTGACGCCAGTTAACATGGCCTCTCGTTAAACTAGGCTCGTTCGAGATGAGCCAGATCTGCGCAGAATCGATCACCGGCGATCGCCGCCCAATGCATGCCGGTTAGATTCTTGTCCGACTTGATCCCGACTTGCTCTGACGTCATGCACACGTGGGCAACAATAACCTCACGAGACCAAGGCGGCCGCAGTTCTGTGACGCAGGTAGCGCAGTTGCTTTTCACCAACTGCAAGAGCCAGGCGGACGCAGGCGGACCCAGTGCATGCTGGGAAACGCCGGACTCTCAGCTGATCGAACAGCTGATTGGTTCAGAATCGACTCAACATGATGACGTTTTATATATTTTTTTTATTGATTTTGAATCGGAGGGATTTTAACTGCTACTTGTCTGATTTAAAGGTTTATTCTGTACAGAACACCTGTTGTGAGGCTGATAGTTACGTTTAGAAGTCAGAAAGACTAAATCTGTTCAGATTACAGATCACCTACAGTCTGTTGGTAATTAAAATCAGCAACAGATCGCATGTAGAGAATTTCGACAGCTACTCTGTCATAATAAAATCAACTGGAGACTCTGTAGGAGCTGATATATGGGTCTGATGACATTTTATTAAATCGGAATCTGACCCGAACGGACCACAGTGTTTGTGTCACTTCCTGTTCAGCCTGAAGGCTGCTGGAATCAGCTGGAAAACTGTCCGACTTGAGAGCGGACTTTTGTCCCCGCCCCCCGGCTGCTGCCACCTGCTCTCGTCTACTTTACAGGCGATGTGTCAGTACCCGATCCGTTCCACCTGCACAATCCGTTCTGCGCATGTGCAAGATGACACGTATGCCATGACGTAGGCGCAGATGATAATGCTGCGTTCATTCCATCACCACCTTGGAATAACGGCACCGCTTCCACCTGCACGATCCGTTCTGCGCATGCGCAAGATGTTCACACGCTAGCCTCCAGCTAACGTTAGTAAGCTAATAGCTAATTCGGCGGACCGCTAGGTGATTATAGCGGTCTGCCGTTAGCTTCCACCGGGAAGCTAACGTTAGTTTAGCTAACGGTAAATTTGGCTAACCGCTAGCTGATTGCAGCGGTCTGCCGTTAGCCTCCACAGTTAAGCTAACGTTAGTTTAGCTAACAGCTAATTCGGCTAACCGCTAGCTGAGACAGCATGTAAACTTTAAAAGACCCTCAAAATAAAACTTGAAAATAAACGTTAACATATATAACAGCTGTTACGTCAGTTCTACTTTACTTGTGCTCATTTAAAATACAATCACTCAATACTTGTCTTTATTGTTATTACTGTAATGTCTTAATTTAGCTGTAGCCTGCTTTTCCCATTAAGTTTGACTTAACGTTATTTTAGACTGAATCTAGCTGCAGAAACAACGTAACCAGTGGGGCGGTGCCTGTTATTTCGAGGTGGCTTGAACGCAGCATTATCATCTGCGCCTACGTCATGGCATACGTGTCATCTTGCACATGCGCAGAACGGATTGTGCAGGTGGAACGGATCGGGTACCAAGGGGGTAAGCTTCGCTTCAGAACGCGAGCCATCATGGCGCCATTTTGTTGCTAACAGGCCATCACCTCCTGTTAGCATTCCGCTGACCGCCATTTTTTTTTTACGTCACTTGACTGACAATGACTTTGCATCCGAAGCGTTTAAAAACTCAATGTGTCCATTGTTTAGTTCTAAAGAAACACCACAACGTATAAAGGGCTCAATTACCTTGTACCTCACGTTATGGCTCCGTAGCAGACTTTTTTGTAAAAATAAGCTAACGATTGTGTCATAACCAAGTGACTTACTGTCGCACAGTAGAGGAATTACCGTATAGTACAGGAGAAGCTCGCAGGCAGTTTCGACTTACGTTAGCTGTTTAGGTTTAATTACTAATGTTAACTAGCATGTTAGTTAGCAATAATTAGCCTGTGTTTATGTTATCTCCTTACATATACCTACGCTCTCCATCTCTGTAAGATTGGGAATGATTTAGATTTCTGTTGGCACAGCTACCAGAACACTTACAACTTTCAGAAACGTTGCTCACGTCACATTTACGCTGTCTCTCTCAGTTGGAGGCTGCGCAGTAAAGCTGGCCATCACCGGATAAGTGCTTCTAATAGCCTTCACTGGTCTCCGTCCAGAGCAACGGGCTCTGTTGAACCATTATATATATGTCAATGTACGGTACTGACACAAGGCGCAGTTCATCTCGAACGAGCCTACAGTCTCTGTGTGACGTAGTGGGGAAGGTGTGTTCTGGGTAGTGTAAACAAAGTATAGCGAGGGAATCAGTCTGAGCTTACGGCGCAAAGGTGATGGTAATACAGTATATACTCCAGCCGAACGCTAGCAAGAAAAGTCATTTTGTGCCCGTGAATGTGTACCACTGTGAGTAATAAAGCCCGAGTTCATTACTGAAATTAATCGACGCCTCACTGCTTTGTGTTTCGGCTCTGTTAACCCGGACCACTAGACGCAAGTTACCTGCCACGGGCCAAGTTATTAGGCTCGTTCAAGATGAACTGTGCCTCGCCTGTAAAGTAGACGACAGCAGGCGGCAGCAGCGGGGGGCGGGGACAAAAGTCCGCTCTCAAGTCGGACAGTTTTCCAGCTGATTCCAGCAGCCTTCAGCCTTCCTTTTATTTAATAAAATGTTATCAGACCCATATATCAGCTCCTACACAGTCTCCAGTTGATTTTATTATGACAGAGTAGCTGTCAAAATTCTCTATATGTGATCTGTTGCTGATTTTAATCACCAACAGACTGTAGATGATCTGTAATCTGAACAGATTTAGTCTCTCTGACTTTTAAACGTAACTATCAGCCACACAACATGTGTTCTGTACAGAATAACCTTTTAAATCAGACAAATTGCAGTTAAAATCCCTCCGATTCTAAATCAATAAAACGTTTATATAAAACATCATGTTGAGTCAATTCTGAACCAATGATGACTTTTTATTGACATGTTGTGAGGCTGATAGTTATGTTTAGAAGTCAGAGAGAGTAAATCTGTTCAGATTACAGATCATCTACAGTGTGCTGTTAATTAAAATCAGCAACAGATCACATGTAGAGCATTTTGACAGCTACTCTGCCATAATAAAATCAACTGGAGACTGTGTACGAGATAATTTATGGGTCCGATAACATTTTATTAAATCAGAATCGGACCACAGTGTTTCTGTCACTTCCTGTTCAGCCTGAATGCTGCTGGAGTCAGCTGGAAAACTGTCCGATTTGAGAGCGGATTGTTGTCCCCGCTCTCGTCTACTTTACAGGCGAGGCGCAGTTCATCTGGAACGAGCCTAGTGAAACACAGGTAGCCTAACTTCTACACATCAACGCCCAAAAAGTATCCACACACGTTTATTGAAAACTCTGATTCATTCCAACATGAATTCTGTCCTGAGCTTCGTCGCACTGCTGTCAACAATTCCCTTTGCGGGTTTCGTCGAGGTGTGTCCAGGTATGTGCTTGTTGACAGTGGTCGGCTCTCAGATCTGTTATCTCGGGAAAGGCTTCGGTTGTTGTGGCTAATGGTCATTGTGTGCTGCATTGTTCATCTACTAAAGTAAAGTCTTAACTGAACAAGATATTGGAGCTGGAAACATTGCTGATTTCTTTTCAGTGACGGGGGTGTAGGCTACAGTAGCCTAGCTACCCGTCAAAAGTTTGTACACACTTTCCCATTCAGATGAATGCGGAAGCGTGTCCAAACTGTTGACTGCCATTTAAAACACCTGCGGCTGAGCCGGCGCAAACCATTCCTTCATCACAGTGTACATAGACATTGACACTAGCGTTATCGCTAGTTCAGTGTGTACACATCACACGGACATTTACCGAGCGGGTATAAGTTAAAAGCAGGTTTGATATTCGCAGGATATTCGTTTTCGACCTACCCCCATTCAGTGTCTTCAATGAAATTCCACTACATTTCGAGTGTAGTATGTTGAGGACAGTTTAAGACACTGTATCAAAATAGAATCACAATGGTATTTGTTGTCGCTACCGATTTACGAGCGAAAACAGCACTCCAATCTACGTTCTTGCTGTTGGCTGAGTTAGGGACCGTCTACAAATTACATTGCTCAGGCTGTTAACATAGACTACTGGGATTTTTCAGGAAAGAAATCACCATAATTCTCAAATTCTGATTGCTGTAATAGCTGCCAATGGCAGGCTGCTACTAACTACAGGTCATATTTTTCTCATATGTCACATTATAGTGAAACAGGATGGAATGAAAAGTTTGAAATATTCACCAAAAATCAATAAAATGACATTTTGACATTCTGATTGCTGTAGTATGGGCTCCAATGACAAATGAAATGGTATGGCTCCAATGATGTGCTACATATGACATGCTACATATGTGTACCAAGTTTCGTGAGTATACGTCATACGTACCGCAGGGGCTCAATTATTTTTAATTTTGTAGGGGGCGCTAGCGAGCTATTTTTGTGCACCTATTCCCGAAACCCTTAGAATACGTAAATTTTCACCAGAATTGATGCGACTGCCAATTTAGGTGAGTTTTTGAGTATGTTAAGCCCCTCAAAAAAGGCAATTCATTTGCAGGACAAAAGAAAAAGAATAATTCCTTCAGTTTCAATAGGGCCTTCGTCGCTGTCGGTGCTCCGGCCCTAATTAATTTTTCTCATTCTGATTGCCCTAATACTTACCAGTCACTCCCTGGTACTTACTACAGACAATTGTTTCCTAAAACAACAATTTATATGGAAGCGGGCCTCAATTTTCTGCTAGAGTAAATGCGTATATTCCAATATTGTGTATATCATATTTAATCATAAGTATAGCCTAATATTACTGGTGAAATGTTATTGAACTGGTAGCCTAATCTATTTCATTTAGGTGCAATCCTGCGGGCGAAAAAGTCCTAGTCCTACTAATCCCATTCTGACGCTGCAGCACCATCATTATCAGAATTATAATCCATAATCTTTAATGTCAAAGGGTTTACATCATTCACCTGCAATACTGTGGAACTCCTTTTAAAAACGTTTATAACACGTTTCAGAGCAAGTCACACTCTTCTGACGGCGCTTTGCTACAGCGGCTTTCAGGGCCGGCCATTGCTATAGGCGACCAAGGCGATTGCCTAGGGCGTCAAATGTGTTGGGGGCGCCGTGTCGCCCTTAGGTCTACTTCCCATTAATAACAGAATTAGAACGACAAGCAAAATAAAACGTGTTTATTAAACATGATCATCCTAGGGCGCCCCCTCAGCCACACGTTTACTTGTCAACCTTTCATTACGCGACGTTTCCCGTCTCAGGTCAGACTCAAACACACGGAGCTCTGAAGCAGACCTGTGGGTCGCTAGTGTCCACTCTCTCTGGAGAAATAGAGACGAGCAGCGGCAAAGACACCAGGGGCATCGGACCGGGGGTAAAACCAATACTGATTACCAGGGCCCAAGGGGAGAGAGGGCCCTTGAAAAGTCTGGAATAATACATAAACACTAACAATGCTGTTTGCATACAACACACCATTGTAATAGCCTCATTTAAAACATGTTTAATTTTAAATGAATAGGCTATAATGTCTATAATTAGCAGTAATAGGCTAATCCGTGTCATAGGTAGCTTGGTAGCTCATCGGTAGATACATATCATGTCAACATTATAGTTATGTCAGATTTAGTAGAAGCAGATGTTAACATTGTGGAACACATGGCCCTCAGTTTCAGAAACTGTCCCACCAGGGAGTGGAGTAGCAACAGACCCCTCATCATCCTCTTTGGATTTGAGACAAGGTGAGCTTATATCAAAATTAAAGCAAACCATGTTTAGACATTTTGACTGAAAGGTGTTTAGTAACACTAACATGTTAGTGTGTTTTATTATATTAGGTAACAATTAGGATAAGAGGTTAATATCAGATGTATCCTTCATAGAGAAAGATGATGGAGAAGATGTGATTGAGGATGATGGGAGTGAAGACAGCAGGGAGCTCTGAGCACAGTGTGGAAATGAGAGATGAGGAACTGGAAAGTAGGCAGAGCAGTGCAGACCAGTTTTTGCCAGAGGATCCAGGACTATGGACGCGCTCTGCTGTGGGCATGCTGCAGCAGATGTGTCCCTATTTCTGCGTAGTTTTATGTTTCCACTTCCGATGTAGAGCAGCGTACAGCCACTTCCCTAAACTGTCTCATTCAGAGACCAGCGTCCCAAACAGGGCTCTGAGTCTGTCAGGAGGTCTGAGATCTACCGTCTCAGCAGAGATATCACGTACTGCACAGCAGACTATGGTGCAGGTGGATTATTTTCTGAAATATAGTGACTTTATTCTTGTAATAGCTTATTGTGTTATCACTTTATTTTTCTCAAAATATCACGACTCCTCCAAACCTCAGAGAACACAGATGAGAAACTGTATTTTGAATGTGCACAAAGTTTTGAACATAAGCAGAAATCTTGCTCAAACACATCTGAAATATTACAGTCCAGGAGTTTATTAATTCATTAAAATGAATTCATGTATCATTCAGGTGAATAATTTTAATATGCACATTTAAGGAGGTTACTTCCTCAACAAAAGAAGCAAAAGTGGGAAGAGTAAATGATGCCTAGGCTACATGTGTTGTGACTCAGATATATTTAGAAAAGTCGATCTACAGGAGAATAAATAGTTAAAAGCAATACAGAATGCCTGAGAGCCTTTTCTGCAATATATTCCATTATGTTTTTATATTTGGATAATAATCTATGTTTCCTTTTAGATAAAGATATTTCCAGTATAAATTCTTTCAGAAAAAGGTAAACAAAAATAAGTGCATAAAAATTCACCAGAATGCAGGGAATTAAGTATTTAATGCTCAAAGTTTTCAGGGGGTGGACACCCAGACCCCCCCAGGTATAAGTCACCATGCACACAGATCTGGAAACAAAACACTGGCCTCTGGGTTTCCAGACCAGTTATGATTAGACCAAATGTTGTCGCCGTCTAACTTACATGGAAGCTAGAAATTCAAATGAACATACATTGCTACTGTATTGCTGACACAGCGCTGTGGAGATCTGGCAATGCAAGACTAGTGGGGGGGGGGCGCAAAACTCAATCTCGCCTAGGGCAACCAAAGGGCTAGAACCGGCCCTGGCGGCTTTACTAAAATGCACCGCATCAATATTGTAAAGACAAATGCCGATGGCAAAACAACGTAATGCGAGACAAATAATCTGCTGGGATGTAAGAGCATAGATGGGCGACGTTAGTGATGAGGATGGATAAGGTTATGTAGGCTACATAACTGATCGACTGGGAAGAAAAACAATACCGCTCAAATAAATTAAAATGTCGGGGCTTCAATATCATCTCTATGTTTAACTCTCTGTGAAGTAAAGCAGCTTCTTCATCAATGGGATTGTAGACAAAAGGAAATGCCATGTTTTGAGAAATAAAATGAAACATTTTTTATTCATGCCGATAACAAACTGCGCTAAAATGCGCCTGATCCAGACTGAATGAATGAATGAGGAAATGAGAGAGCGCTGTGTCAGAGGGAGGAGACTGAGAGAAACTCGAGGTTTCTTGAAGAAAACCTGCTGGCGACCAGGTTAGGTTCACAGGCTCAGTTACCATAGTAACTGACTGAGGTAAAGTTACCTCTCTTTCTGAAACAGAAAATCCAGAGTTCCCTCATCTCAGGGTTAATAAACTCAGAGTTTTCACTAAACCTGCTTTCTGAAATACCACCCTGTTTTCGCTCATAAATCGGTAGCGACAACAAATACCATTGTGATTCATTTTTTTATACAGTGATATAAACTGTCCTCAACGTACTACACTTGTAATGTAGTGGAATTTTATTCAAGAAACTGAATGGGGGTAGGTCAAACAAATATCCTGTGAATATCAAACCTGCTGCTAACTTATACCTGCTCATTTACCGTAGCCATCCCAAGCTGATGTTAGATGAAGCTAATGCAGTGATTGCCGTCTAAAGGAGCACCCTGTGCGATGTCCAATCCTAAAAAGTTGTTTCTGCCTCAAACAATGACATATACTATCCCACCCAGACCTTTTTACCCATTGAAATTCTTTTTTAAAGAGGCAATACAACCCAGAGAATGCACTTTTCCACTTGCCAAAAAGTGATCGTAGTTCTTACCTTCCTGCACACCACGGAGCTACGCCCCACCCCCGAGAATTTTGAATAATACGATTTATAATAATGGTGTTAAATAATTTGTCTTAACAGGGCTTTGAAGTTGGATTGTTTCTAGGTTTGTGGAAGACATACGTGCACTTATTGGATGTTTGGGGGTTATGTTTACATTTAGAACTGACCTCCAAAGTTTGTTTTTTACCTTCTACATCAAATGCAAGAAGGAAGATATTAAAAGATCCATTTCTGGATTTTATGAATCGATATCACATAACTAAAACGAAAAAGATGAATCCCTGCATTAATCCTTATAGCAGCAACAACAACACACGCGGCCCCCACACACTACTCACAGCCACATATCTTCAATTCAATTTGATTTTCATTGACAGAATTTGCCGGTCACAAGGTAACAAGGTAACAAAATGTAGGTCATTGCTTTCCAACAAACACATACACAGTAGAGAAACCACATTAACATTATTTACAGACTCAGAATGAATGCAAATGGCATTATTATAAACGTGTAAATGTACATGTGCAAATGGCATAGTAAATGGAAATAGAAATGTATAAACTTATAACAGATTGAACCCACAAAAAAATGTGTTACTTTTTAGAGGACAATTCCGGCACAAAATGAACCTAGGGGTTAATAACATATGTGTACCGAGTCGACCGTTCTCTGAGATATGTTTTCATGCTAATCAAATGTCAATAGCAAAAGCATAATGAGGGTCCCTACATGCAAACCGAATCATTGAGAACTTTGTAAGTGTACAGACAGTTTATTAAAAAGATAGTTTAGAAAGACATTACCTTCAGGTATACAGGCAATCACCATCTTGGGAAAGCAGTCACAACCAGTCGAACCACAAACCCAGTGCAACCATTAACTTAGCTCAGGAAGGGCGTTCATCATTCAACTGATCGTGACTGTCTTCCCAAGATGGCGATAGCCTGTATTCCTGAAGGTAATGTCTTTATTATGCCTTTTATAAACTAAATGGAATTGTCCAAATTTTGGCGTTCAGTTCAGTGCACACAGAGTCTCAGAGGTTTCCGTTAGCCCCTCCTGCAAAATATCTTCTACAGTATCTTCTGATGCTGGTCTGAGTTGTATCAGCGTATAACCTGTGGTGGCAGCATTTGGCCTCCCCCTGAGTTACGTAGGTGGACGGCAGAGAGAATTCCGTTAAAACTGATCAGTGATGCTGTCTTGCCCTCGTTGTTCTCCGTTGAGTAAGCAGGAAGTGAAGGTAGACCCGGGTGTGTCTATGTGGAGTGACTGCATCGGACTCCGTTAAAAAACAAATAAATAAAAAAATGCTGACTTTTAGATGCTGTTTGGCCGAAACCGGTCATACGGTAACTTTTTGGCCAAATTGGTCTTGTGTGCTCTGATTAATTTGGCATGCAGTTAACATACCAGTCTCACTCCTGGAAAGAGTTTTTCTTTAAATGCTGTGTAGCGGACAGAAACTTTTAAAGTGTTATATTTGAGAATGGAATTTGGTGTGGTGTTATAGGATCGGTACTCTGTATTAGGTCCGGGACGATTCGTCGACCTAGTCGACCTAGTCGACGTCATCGACTACGTAAATGCGTCGACACAAAAAATGTGCGTCGACGCATCACTAAATAACATAAATAAATAAAACTTGCGTGCAAATCAATTAATGTAATGTGGAACTAATGTAATGCGGAACTACTGCTGTATATGCGGGTTCTAGGGACACCTAAACTGTAGCGCCGCCTTAGCTCTGAAGCTAGCCGAGCTCCTCCGCCGACATGCAGTATTTTGTCAGGTAGACGGTCGGTCCAGTGAGTGAGTCAGAGATAGCAGCACGAAAGGACGAGTATGGCGAGTAGTGGCGACCCACAAGAGTTTCCCGCCGGCCTCTTTTAAGATCGCAAGTTTGGCAAAACTTCGAGACTGTACGGCTGCAGCCTGGAGCCTCCCATGTCATGTCCTCTTGTCTAATACCGTCCCCGCCTCGAAAACTTCGGTCTTCGGGTCAGTTCCAGTAGTAGCAGTACTACAGGCGAGAGAGTGGTGGATAAGACGAGGACTGTGTGTCGGCGTTGTTCAGCAGTTGTCAGGTATATGAGTGGAAATATATCTAACACGCTATCGCATATCCGACGCCATCACCTAAATGTGCCAATCACTGGATCGAGACAAAAAAACTGTCGAGCTTCTCCTCCCTACAGTGCTTAACCAGCCTTTAGATACAAATAATTAAAGTTAAATTAAAGGGAGAAGAGCTTGGATGTTAAAAAAGAGCTTATTCATTATTTTACCTACTGTTAAAAAAAAGAAGCAAATAGAGGTTAATCTCTCATACCCTACTCTTTTCGCACTTGCTCTGTTTACTTTAAAGTGCCCATATTATGAAAAACTCTACATCGTTCTCAATAGCAAAGCACTGCTACAACACACACAAGTTCACCATAATCTCCAAAAGAACTACTTACATGTGCACCCTCATTTAGAAGTCTCCCAGCTAATCCTGCCTTGTAACTGACGGAAGTTGAAGAAACTTTTACTGTCTTTAGAGTTAGCTGACATGATCTACATCTGAGCTACTGAGCATGTGCGAGTGCAATCAAAGATAGTACAGAAGAAGAAAAGAGGTCTCACTCTGTAGCTAAAACAGAGACCAGATGAAAAGAGGATCTACAGCAGTGAGAGAGAGCTGTGCAGTACAACAAAAAAATTGTGTTTTTTGAAAATTAAACCATGTAAACCTATTCTGGTACAACCTTAAAATACAGTTATGAACCTGAAAATGAGCATAATATGGGCGCTTTAAGATTTTATTTTTGTATTTCTCCTGAAAGTGACTTTGTGATTTTGTGGTTGGATTGATAGCCTACATCTGGCTTCAGTTTGCACTACTAATTTATTATTATTAACAGTGCAGTTTTTCAACAATTTTAATAAATAGAGATTTGAACCGTATTGAAATTTGTTTTGTGTAAATTGTTAATAATTGAGCAATGGGAAAATAATCCATATTTGAAAAAATAATCGTTACATTAATCGAAAAAATAATCGTTTAAAAAAAATAATCGTTTGGGACAGCCCTACTCTGAATCAGACGATGCCCAAAGCCAACGTATTGGTATCGGGACTGAAAAAGTCAGATCACTGCATCCCTACTGGAGATATCTATCATCAACATGTATGTTGTACAGGTACAGTTGTAACTTTTCTGTTCTGTTTATTTTATTTTATCTTTCAGTCTGGAAATTGGAACCTCAGCTTGGACAGAATATCACTCTGCCGTGTGAAGTTCCCAGCAATGCCAATATCATAGCTGTTAATTGGACCAAAACTGACCTGGGATCACAAAATGTCTTCTTTTACCGGGATGAGCAGCCTGACACAGAGAACCAGCATCAATCCTTTGAGAACCGCGTGCAGCTGGACAATGAGCCAAAGGGCGGTAACCTATCTTTGGTTCTGAAGAATGTGAGCAGCAGCGACTATGGGATGTATGAGTGTAGCTTTAAAGAGAGCAAAGGGGAAAATATTACGTCCCTCACCGTCTGCATCGTCATCCTAAAGGAACCAGGGTGGCCGGTGTTAGTTATCTGTGCGATTGTTCTTGTTCTTGTTCTTGTTCTTGTTCTTGTTGGTGTTGGTTTCTTTGGTTATGCGATCTTCAAGAAAAGGCGTACAAAGAAGAATTTAAACCTGCCTGAGAAGAATTTCGGGCATGCCTGTTTCTTACACAGCAGTTGAACTGGGTGGTGATGGCGCAGTGGATATGACACGTGCCTTTGGTGCGGGAGACCCAGGTTCGATTCCCACTGCGATACATCAACCAATGTGTCCCTTTGTTGCTCCAGAGGCGTGCGACCTCTGACATCTATAGCAATTGTAAGTTGCTTTGGATAAAAAGCGTCAGCTAAATGTAATGTAACCGCTTTTGTAACTTTGGCGGTTCCCCTCGATATCTGACTGGGACTAGCTTCCCTCTCATTAGCAGCAGAGCTGCAAGCACCTTCTGCCACTGTTGGCAGATTCAGGATGGGCGGATATTTTAGCTATATTGATTTACCTTTTGGGTAACGGACGTGTGTCCGTCTTTGGTTTCTGGAAACTTGCTTTTATTGCGCATTACATAACGAGTATTCGTCAACTGGACGAAACGAAGTAACGTTTACTCCACCTGTCACTCCTCTCCTGTGATCCAAGTGTATGTGGAGGGAGTAAATGAGTGCATATAAATTATGTTTCAAAACTGTTCATGTGAATATTCTAATTGTATTTTGGAGAATACTATATAGACATTTTTATATACTGTAATTTTGGTAGGTCTCAGACAGAGGTGGAAAGTAACAAAATACATTTACTCACGTTACTGTATTGAGTAGTTTTTTTGTGTATTTTGTATTTTTTAAGTAGTTTTTAAAATCGGTATTTTAAAATGTACTTGATTACATTTTGAGTGAAGGATTGTATTTTGCTACATTATAAATCCCATCCGTTACTGAGTAACGAAAGGAAGGAAGAAAAAACATCGAGCCCTGAATGACTACACCAGACCATAGACTGTAATGCAACCTGAATGCACCGGCATTCTTTATTTTGCGTGAACGTATGCAGCTTCTTCTTCTCTGGTTGTAAGTCGCAATTAAAAAGAAGTAGAAGAAGAACTGCACCGTCGGACCCATGGATGTCGGACCTGGAACTGAGAGGGAGACGTTAGCATGGACGTAAATCAGCTGTTATCCCTCAAAAATTACTTGACTGAAGCAGAGTGCGCACCGACATCTGAAGCTTGGCTAGATAAGCCATTTTCTGTAGGGGAGGTAATTAAAGAGTGTTTGGTGGAAAAAAGAGACGCTTGAGAACGTGTCGCCTGACATAAAATTAATATTGAGCAGAATTAAGTTTAGCCTATTGGTCCGGCCCTCCACAACAGTCCCTGTTTCTCATGTGGCCCCTTGGGCAAATGAACTGCTGCTCCTGCCAGGACAACGTACTGTATGTAGGAGACTGGCTAAATTTATTCACATACATCTAATTAGCTCATATGGCCTACTTAGGTGTGTAGAAGCTAGCTGCTAGTCTGGGCTGTGAACATTAGGGTCTGTTTATCTTAATATACAGTATCTCACAAAAGTGAGTACACCCCTCACATTTTAGTAAATATTTCATTACATATTTTAATGGAACAACACTGAAGAAATTACACTTAGCTATAATGTAAAGTATTACGTGTACAGCTTGTATAACAGTGTAAATGTGCTGTTCCCTCAAAATAACTCAACACACAGACATTAATGTCTAAACTGCTGGCAACTAAAGTCAGTCCACCCCTATGTTAGATTCCCATAGAGGCAGGCAGATGTTTATTATAAAGGCCAGTTATTTCATAGATCCAGGATACTATGCATCCTGATAAAGTTCCCTTGGCCTTTGGAATTAAAATACCCTCCCCCCCCCACATCATCACATACCCTTCACCATACCTAGAGATTGCCATGGTTTTATGTCGGTTAGCCTAATAGCTGGTTTGATTTGCAGTGAGAGATGATTTTATGGAAAGTACCCCATGCCAATCTCTAGGTATGGTGAAGGGTATGTGATGATGTGGGGCAATTTTAATTCCAAAGGCCAAGGGAACTTTATCAGGATGCATAGTATCCTGATCCATGAAATAACTGGCCTTTATAATAAACACCTGCCTGCCTCTATGGGAATTTAACATAGGGGTGTAGTGACTTTAGTTGCCAGCGGTTTAGACATGAATGGCTGTGCGTTGAGTTGTTTTGAGGGAACAGCACATTTACACTGTTATACCAGCTGGACACTTAATACTTTGGAGCAACGTGTAATTGCTTCAGTGTTGTCCCATTAAATTTTTTTTTTTATTTTTTAATTTATTTATTTATTCACAATATCACTTGAAACATTACAATAATACAAGGGGTACAAGAGTACTTGGGTAAAGTGAATGGGTCCCCCAAAGAAGCTAGAAAAGCATATAGGTGGGGGCCCATGATTCAATAAAAAGATATAATGAAATATTTACTAAAATGTGACGGGTGTACTCACTTTTGTGAGATACTGTAATTAACAGTTTATGGGTCTAACCCATTTATGGCGAAAAACACGTGATTTGGCCTTGATTTGCATTATAAGTGTTTGTTTGTGAAGAAAAGAAGGATGGCCCTCAGAACTAACAATGTATGGTACTTTTACTTTCAATTGATTGTTTGAAAACATTTTATGGGATGGTCCGAACTAAAATTGCACATTATACCTTTCTAAGGGTCTTAAATGTGTGACCTGTGTTATGTTGTTATTACATGTGTATACAGTATAGATGTTTATACCCTTGTATAGATTTGTCTTAAATTAAAAACAAAAATAGTTTGGGATTTATGAGCCCTTGTCCTATTTTCTCTACATGGGAGAGATCGCCCCCCCCCCTCCCTGTTTTACAGTTAAAAAAAAAATGTAACTAAGTAACTTTTACTTAAAGTACATTTTAAATGAGTTACTTATTACTTTTACTTGAGTATTTTTTCAGATAGGTATTTCTACTTGTACTTCCGTAATGTTTAATTAAAGTATTTGTACTTTTACTTGAGTACAATATTTAAGTACTTTTTCCACCTCTGGTCACAGAGCTGTAAACTCAAAAGTGGACCTCAACCCTGTTTGATTTCTATGGGATGCAGGAGATTTTGCTTGTTACAGCATCAAATCCTGTGTTAAATCCAGCACTCAGTTGCACATTTCAGACTTCTTCAACTTTTTCACCTGACTTGAGTTTACAGATCTGTGATCAGGGTTCTTAAAATGTAACTTAAAAGATTATTTAATGGAATTACAGATTCTACTGGTGGTGCGTGCATGCGTGTGGACTATTGATTGTTAAATATGAGCTGCAGTTTGACAGAAAGACAGTGTAACGGTGCAACCCTCACATTTTTACCAACATCATCAGAATCGTGACTAGCAACTCATATGACTGATACTGACTGATGCTGTGCACACTGATACACTGACTGCCTTTTCGTCCTTGCTGCTTATATAATAGATATATAATAAATTATCGAGAAAATGTCCTTAGTTTTCGTCTTTGTCAATGTCTTTCACAGAGCAAATAACGTTATATCTTTCAGAGTTAACATTTCTAGACCTGTTTTATTCAGTCTATGCCGTAGACATATAGCTAGTTTCCGACTGGGAACCCAGAAATCCTGACATTCCATGTCCAATTGAACACAACATAGTCCATGCCCCTTGCCTGGCACCATGGCGTTACCGAAAGTCTGAAGCGGCAGAGTCCTGTTTAAGTATGACTGTGTCAGATAAAAGCAAGTGCCTCGCAGTGGAAGGTGGTAACATATATGGACAATTTATTAAAGGGAAAAATCCCACGAATTTGAAAGTACATTTGTGAATTGCGCACAAGGAGGCTAACCTAGCTTACCTTAACAAGGTAAAGGAGAACACAAAGCCCCCTTCCCCCGAAACAGAAGCTATAACCCCGGGCCGGTATGGATACAGGGCATGGATGTATGGGGCAGGGCCAGGCAGCATGACTGAGACAACCGTAGGACAGCGAACACTACAGGAGGGCTTTCACCGGCGACCCGATAGCTGCTAGTTAGTAAATACTCTGGAACACCAAAAGCGGGAGGAAGCATGGGTCAATATGTGTATTAATACTGGGATGTCTAGCTACACAACTGTGTGAGTCATTTGACTTCAAAAAAATTGCCACTTTTACTTTAACCAAAGTTCAAAACACCTGTTGCTGTCGGTCTTCTTTAGTCTGTTGACTATTTAGGTTTTTTCCTGGCACACATCACTTACACATTTTGCACTTACTGCGGCATCATGTGTAGACTGGTTACATATCTGTGCTCATCATCATATGTACATTTGACGTACTGGTGTTATTGTTGAATACATCGTGAAAACATATTTCTAAAATTGTATAATGTTTTTGTTATTACACAATACTTTTTCTGACCTTTTTGAATCTGGGCCCTGACAAATAACCCATATTACAAAAACAGACTAAAACTAATAAAAACAATATAAAAATAAAAACTATAAACCTTGCTTTTGAATACACTAAAGTATTGGTTTTGTCTTTGAAATGGTGTTACAATGTGTTAAACATGTCTAAACTTTGAAGAAAGTTCAAGTATCCTGTGTGCGTGTGTGCGTGCGTGTGTAGCACAAAATTCAGGGCCCTGAAGAAAGGCATTTTCTATAGGCCCCTCCCCGCATCCACAGCTATTCATTCAAGCATCTTTTTGGGCCCTCCTCACACGAGGGCCCTGGGTACTCAGTCCCCTTTTTTCCCCAAGTCCGATGCGTGTGTGTGCGTGCGCAGCCGTCGCGGTGTCCGCGTGTTGTCAGCCAATTTAGATTAACTGTCTG
This sequence comes from Perca schrenkii, assembly GCA_025617405.1. Lineage (NCBI taxonomy): Eukaryota > Metazoa > Chordata > Actinopteri > Perciformes > Percidae > Perca > Perca schrenkii. Next base: position 25,689,833 of record CM046805.1, read on the forward strand.
CGTTTGGGCTAGACATTAGATTGGGCCCAAAAAATCAAACCCGACTCTACCCGAGACACATTAATTATTATAATTATGAGCCCGAGCCCTATTTCAACCAGACACTTTTTTTAATCCGTGGGCCTTTATAACTGACGTTCTCAACTACAATTCAGAGTTTTTTGAACTACAGAAATCTGTTTAAAATTATCTTAATGAATAATGCAACAAGGACGAAGCATGTAAACTGCGCTGTTTGTTTATTCAGAATGGAACGGATCGCAAATGGATCTGAATGAAGAAACGTAAAAAAACTCAACGTATTTCTCTGTGAGGGCTTGTCTCGCCCTCTGGCGTAGCCTATGCTTGGAGAAGTAACGGAAGAGGACGTTGAAGGCTGACTATCATCTTTTCTGCCACTGCGAGCCTGCTTCATGTGTCTGTTCATCATCCAAGTCCCCGTTTTATCAGCTGTCACAGGCGAACAGCGTGCCGCACTTAATGCACTCAACAAAGCCGACACATATGTTGTCACTTCCCACGACTTGTTTAAAATGGTTCCATACCTCCGACTTTCCTCCAAACTTGCACAAAGATAATTCTCCTGTTTTTCTTTTTTTCTTTACATCCTCAAGCTCCATGCTACACACAGCACAGCAGGGTGTGATGTGTGAGAGAGGAGACTCCGCGCATAACACATGTTGCATTTTTTAACTGTAGTCTAACTTTTTGGACACATTTGTTACTTTGGCCTAAATATAGCTTATATGATACTATTTCTGATTATGACATAGCTTTCTCCCCAACCACTTAAGCTAAAAAAAAGTAATGATTAAAAAAAAAGTATAACCAATGGATGAGTTGTTTGGTTTCTAAAATGTCAGAAAATGGTGACAAATGTGATCAGTGTTTCCCCAAGTCCAAGATGACGTCCTCAAATGTCTTGTTTTGTCCACAACTCAAAGATATTCAGTTTAACGTCACAGAGGAGAGACGAAACTACAACATATTCACATGACACGTTTCACTGTTTTCATAAAAATGACTTAAACTGATTAATTGATTGTCAAACTAGTTGACAATTAATGTAATAGTTACAGCTAATCAATTAATCAGCTCCATTTAAATGATCCCGCTGTCCCAGGTGATCAGAATGTAGCTGAAAAACAGGACCTGATGGTTTCTGTGATGATTGAATCTTCACCGACTGCATCAAACCTCAGATGCTCTAAAGCTGTTTGTGATTGGTGTAAATCTTTGCAACCACTGGCTGATTTTGCAGCTGTTTATAGTCTGCGGTGTGTTTTGTTCTCAGTTATCTGTGCTGAAGAGAAATGTTGATTGGTTAGCCACAACCAGAACAAATGTTCCATCTGTCAGAGATGTGAAACCCACAGAACCACACAAGGAAAACAACCGGTGACACCAGAGTTTATTGATCCTGCACAGAAACAAGCTCAAATACAATATATAAATATCATTAAATTGTTATTATTATCTTTAGACTCTGTTCAGTAGACATTTGTTGGTTGTTGTGCAACGTATGAAACAATTAAAGAGGAACAAATGACTTAAAGGTGCTCTTAAGCGTTGTTGGGTGATGTCACTTCTTGTTGACGTTCAAAGTATTGTCAAACAAAATGGAGGCTAGCTCGCCCCTCCTTCCTCCTCATCCCGTCCCCTCCCTTCCGTGCTTCAGTGCACTAACCCCCAAATCCTTCTTGTTGGTTATTGGCTGGAACGCTGTAACACTGTTATATTTGTGGTGCAGGTTGGCACAGTTGGTTTTTGTTAGCATTTGTGGAGCCTGGGCTGTCTACAGAGATAGCTTTTTTTACAGTGTGTTCAGTGGACAGGCAGCTAGCAGATAGTGAGAAGATGTTTGCTGTATGTGACAAAAAATGCTGTAGCCTAAAAAATGTGCGACATCACTTAGAAATAAGTATATCTTTTAATTAAAAACTAAAGAATGCAAATGTGCTCTAAATTTGCATTGTTTCTCTTTATAGATGTATGAGTCTCATTTAGCTTTAATAAGAAATCTAACAGATGAATGTACCGAGGTGTGAGGGTCTCTGGGGACCAGTGATTGGCCGGCTGGACTCCACTGGTTGGACTGGTGTGATGGTGTTCAGGTCTACCTCAGTGAGGAGTAGAGGACCTCTGGCTCTGCTGGAGGCTCTGAACACAAACAGTTCAAACAATATGAGAAACAGTCGGAGACAACCTCCATCAGCCAAGCCAAGTTTTAACCCAAAACTATAACCTTACCGTTTCCCGTCTCCCAGTAAATGACCTTCCTATACAACAAAACGGCATTTTCAATTGCATTTTGAGGGAAAAGTATTTTGACTAATACCCCTTTTGAAACCAGTGTTTTAAACACGTGGTTAACATTGTGAATTGAAACCGAACTACTAATAAGTTTAGAGAAAGATGATGGTTAGGATAGGGCTGGGCGATGGGGAGAAAATCAGATATCACGATATTCTTGACCAAATACCTCAATATCGATATTGCGGAGATATTCTAGTGTTGACTATTGGTGCTTTTACAAAATATCTTCACACTCAGATTTTAGATTAATAATCATCAGTAATGTGGACATAATGTCTAAGTGGGGAAAAGGCAAATAATAGAAGAGCTAGAAGAGTCTGTTAAATTCAGAAAAGTATATCACTTTATTGTAATGCAGCCTTTAAAACTAGGAAAAGACACTTATGTCATATCAGAATTTTACAGTATCCAAAATCTAAGACGATATCTAGTCTCATATCACAATATCAATATAATATCGATATATTGCCCAGCCCTAGGTTAAGATTAAATTCATGTTTGATATGTAAGTTAAGTATACGTTAAAGGACAATTCTGCCGCAAAACAAACCTAGGGGTTAATAACAGATGTGTAATCACTCTGTCGTTCTCTGGGACATGTTTTCATGCTAATCAAATGTGTTTGTAGCTTGAAACAAGCTAGGGCGGACCGCTGATTAGCTTACAACGCTAGTATTCGGGGCACAGGGAAAGTAAAAATAAATTGCTACTTTGTACCACTTAAAAGGCTCATAATATCACCAAACTTCAACAGTAGCATAGTGAGGGTCCCTACATGTTAACCGAAGCATTGAGAACTTTGTAAGTGTAGAGACAGTTTATTGAATGAAGAGCTGCGGGAACTCTATGAAAGTGCTACGAGAGAGAGAGAGAGCTATTCCAAACCAGAGCCTCACATTACTAATATCGCTTTAAGGAATAGTTTATCGCTTTGTTGATATATGTGTTCAGTACAGAGCTGGATGTGGTTAGCTTAGCATAAAGACAGGACACTGGCTCAGTTCAAATTTCAGAAATAAAGTGTACCTCTGGTCCAGTTTGATTTGATCACTATTTGTCCATAACTGACGTCTTCTGCCTGTCTCACTGCTGAGTAGACTGCAGCTGGATCTCTTTCTGAAAAATAAAATACAATGCATAGAGATTACATTACTGCAGGTACTGAGAAACAGTTCTTTAACCTGCTGAACGAAGAGAACATTTTCTGACAGGAAACTGTACGACCACAAAGCTGCTTGCTTCGATTTAAAAGAAAAGCTTGTACTTTTCACCACAAGGTACACAACAGACAAACCCCTCACTGCCAGCTAGAGCAGTCACAAACCGGCTCATAGCCTGTGGCAAAGAATGAGGGGACACCAACAACAAGTATAGGCCAATCAAACAAATGCTTTATTGTAAATCAAAAACTATTAACTTTAAACAAAGAAAAGAGAATGCGGTGTGAGAATGTCATAATGTAAGGTGTCTGTAAAGTGCATGGGTGAGTGAGTCTGTATGTGTGTAAATGACTGAATGGAAACTAAGTAAAACTATAAAGGAACAAACCAAACCGGATCATACCTGGAGGAGCAGAGACAGAAAACAGAGTTGTTAGAGGCAGCTTAAATATGCTGAGCCCAGGTGGCTCCAATCCCTAACAACCCTCTGCCTGCAGGAGGAACCTCCCCTGCACTGCAGAGGCGGGGTCGTAACACTGTAGAAAGAAACCTCACCAACGTCATATCATAGTTCACAGGAATCAACAGGAGGAAGTTGCTGCTGTGGTTTTACATTTCCAACATACACCGTCCTTCAACCACAATCACTTACTAGAGCTTCAATCATGATTAATACGCCCCTGAAAATAGTCTCCAAAATAAAAGAGCATTTGTTTTACAGGGAGGGAGGTCTGCGACACCACTTATCCCTAACTTACACTGCTGTCCTTTAATCTCTTCACAGGAGTTAAAAAAATGCTCACATTTTTGCCTCATGTCATAGTGATCACATTTCTAGATATATGTAATCAGAATGAACAGATAATACAATTCCGCATATTTATAATGTACTCATAATGTATTTGCTTTATTAACAGTCCTGCAGTGAAAGGTGTGCAGACCCCCAAACAGGAAACTGGACGACCACAGAGCAGTTAGTTTCTATTAACCACAGGGTACAAAAGACACATCCACTAAAATAGACTATACTGACTGAAAGTTGTGGACTAAAAACATTAATTTACTTTCTAAAATATCCTTATTTTCTAGAAAAAGCTCTTTTTCCTAAATGTCCTATTAAGATCTTAAATACATATCAGTCCTCACGACAATATAAAAATGAGAACACACACATAGTTCCTGAGAGTCCCCTGAAAAGCAAAAAAAAAACATCTTTACCTCTGCTCCGTCTGATTGGCTGTTGCAGGTGGTGTGATATTTGGACATCACTGTATGTAATGTCGTCTGTGACGTCCTCATCTCTAACTTTTACTTGCGCTTCTGAAATGAAGAAAAAAATCAATAAGTTCAAAGCTGTGGTAGGCAGTTTATATTTTCCATAACAATCTTTCATTATATTGTACGTTTAAAGTGTTTTGAGAGAAAAAAAAATTATGTCTCCCCCGCTTTCTTTTGAAGCTTTCGTAAATGTATCCTGTGACTAAATGAGAGTCTGACATCAAAAGACATAAAACATGTGTCAATATCGCCGAAGGGTTTCAGAGATGGAGAGAAAATATCACTAATAGTTTAGCCTCCTGCTAACCATAGCCAAAAGCTCACAGCTAGGTCTAGTTCATGTTTGTGTAGCTAGCCAGTTACCTTGCGCGGCAGCTGGATTATCGCAATATCACGCAAGAATTGTGGAATCACACATATGAAAACCTTATCTTGTTTATCCAAGAAATGCGTTTGCGTCCGAACCACCAGTAGTCGAAACCAACCATCTGTGATACGATCAAAAGCTTTTTAAATGTAAACTGCAGCATAATTAGCTTACCGGATTTTCCGGACTATAAGTCGCACTTTTTTTCCTACTTTGGCTGGTCCTGCGACTTATAGTCAGGTGCGACTTATATATCAAAATATATATAATTTGACATGTTTTTAAAAACATTACCGTCTACAGCCGCGAGAGGGCGCTCTAGGCTTGTGACAACTAGAATGCTGCTCCTTAAGACAACTGAGAAAGAAAAGAGATAACAAACTGCAGGTAGTAAAATATGCAGCCAAAAACGGTAATCGAGCAGCAGAAAGAAAGTTTGAAATGAGGGAGAAACTTGTGAGGGAGACTGGAGAAAAGGTGACTCTTACTGCAATGAAGAAAATAAAGAAAGCTAATCGGCTAATTGCGGGCTGAAAGCAAGATGGCCAGAGCTGGAGGAACGAGTCGGGAGGGGCTCGTTAACGGTGCAGTTACGTCTCCACGCCTTTTAATACCTCCATGCTCCACGCCCTGGTAGCTAGTTGTTCTGTGTGCTATTGTATAGTTCAATAACAGTTAATGTGTTACGTTAACATACCGGACACCTACCGTATTCAGCCTGTTGTTCTGTGTGCTATTGTGTAGTTGACAGATGAAAAAAAAAAATATAAATCTAAATAAATGTGACTTATAGTCCGGTGCGACTTATATATGTTTTTTTCCTCTTCATGACGCATTTTTTGAGTGATGCGATTTATACTCCGGAGCGACTTATAGTCCGGAAAATACGGTATTTTCTGCGTCTAACCTTTAGGTTTCCTACGGATGCATCGTCTCACCAGCACGACCAGTAGAACCAGGACGACCAAAACACCAACCGAAACGGACCACAATGCGGAGGGAGGAGGGTAGGAGGAACCAAAAGTAAAAGTCGGTAAGGTAGTGGTGTTGGGTCTAAAGGCAGAGGGGAATGCAGGAGGATTTGTAGTTGTGGATTTATCTAAAATCAACAAAAAATATATAATTAAAAGCACAGAAAAAAACTTTTTAGAGTTTTCAGGATCAAAGTCTACGATCCAATTTACAGGGACTATACTAAGACCATCTTTATCCTTCCCCTTTGACCAGCTCACTAGCGCAAACTTCATTATTTTTACTTATTGTCTCCTCTCACTGCTGAGCAGAGCTATAGAGTAACGAAGTAGAACTACTTCACTACTCTACTTAAGTACTAAAAGGCTGTATCTGTACTCTACTGGAGTATTATTTCTTTTCTCCTACTTCCACTTTTACTTGAGTACATATTTTCGATGAGTTTAATATTTTTACTCTGATACATTTTTTATGTGCTGCATCGTTACTCTTTAGTGGTGTGAATTCTTTCGAGGTTGCGTTGTGTTTCTTTTCATTACGGCGATTGCCTGTACAGAAGTCAGAGACGGTTTAAGTTTGTACTCTTTCTATTTAGCTATTGCTGCAGATGAGTAATCTATTCCTGAGTAGTTTGTGTCTGCAGTGAGTCCTGAATGTTAACCGTTTGACCCTGTGATGTGAAGCTGCTAGTTTATCTGTATTTTGCTAGCTTGCTAACTTTCCACTACATCACACAATTTAATTCAGTATGTGTTAATAAGTGATTAATAACCCACTGTTGTAGCAGATAATAGTAGTTATAACAGCTGTGACATTAATGTACCTTTTGGGGTTTATTTCAGAAACTTCCTTCATATCCAGCCATGTACAGCTTGTGACTGCCTGTAATTCTCCGTCTTAATACCAAGTAAAAAGTTGAACTCCAACAATATGATATTCAAAATTTGACTGCTTTTTAACTACATAACACAATACTTGTACTTTTACTTTTAGTACTTGAGTAGTATATTTTAAAATAAATTACTTTCAATATTTAAGTACAAAAAATGTTGAATACTTTAGTACTTCCACTTAAGTGTTGTGCTTAAAGAGCACTTCTACTTCTACTCAAGTCACTTTTTTGATAGAGCACTTGTACTTTTACTCAAGTCTGGGTCTTTAGTACTTTATACACCTCTCCCGCTGAGGCACGCACAGACAGTGGCTTGTGTCATAGACAGGCTTGTGTGTGCCTCCGGCGTATGCGCAAGATGTTCGCGCGGTGCAAAGGTGGACACAAAGAAAAAAAAATATTTTGCTGTTAATGATGATTTAATTTATAATACTCTATCATCTTCATTTTACAATATACTGTATGAATCAATACACAGCAATATATGGTCCATCCATATTGCTATATAATGTAAATGTCATAGAAAAATGTGATTTGGACCATTGTTGATCAAGGTCAATGCCCTATGCATGAGCTTAATTGCTTAACACATAATTTGTTTTTTCAATACACATACATGCAACAATGTAATACAGTTTTGTTTGCACATCAATGCATTTTAAAATATATTAATCAATATAAAGAATAGAAATAAATAGTTTTCCATCCATATATTGCTATATATTTTCAAATATATGAGGAAGTGTCTCATATATTGAAATATATTTTCTAATGTATTGCCATATAAATTCTAGTATATTGCAATATACTTTTGTTTCGTAAGGGCTAAAATAAGAAGACAGGACTGTCAATGTTTGAATCTCCCGATCAGATTAGAGTGTAAGCTGAAGAAATTTGCCGCAACATTTTGAAATTTAAACTGTATTCTCATCGAGTTACATGAAAAAGATAAGCTTTGTTAATCAGTGAGGGAGGGGGAGTTAATGGTGCAGTTGCTGCTCAGAGAGAGAGAGAGAGAGACAGTAAAGAGTTAAGAGTTCACCATGTGTATGAGGTTATGGTTGTACAAGCTGTTCAAGGCAGATATTTATGAGATTAGTTTATGTTTGACTCACTTTACACAAACCTGGTTTAAAATAAAGAAACTTATGACTTACTGAGACTGTGACCCACATGCTGTTTGTCGGTTATTTGTTCCCCTAAACAAACTACTTCCTGTTTCAACCACTATTCTCAGCAGCTTTGCAGTTATCATTAATGGAGATTGATGCAAAAATCACAGTCAACTTTCCCACAACACCCAAACTCCTTATTTTTAAATTGTAATCATGTGTTCCTAGAAAATTCCTTAAATAACTTTTATTATTAAGTTACTTGCACAACCTGGCTTGATAAAACATTAGATCTCAGTCAATTTCTTGCTGTTGTGTGCTTTATTTGTCAAGAAGTAAGCAGAAAGGCAAAATATTTGCTACTTTTCCACTATGATTGATGACATAGCAGCGCAAGCATTTTGCCCTGGTTTGATTTCCAACCAGTGCAGTTGCATTTACAGGTAATAGCTGCCTTCCAAGCAGAGGTGTATAGTCCAGGTGCCAGAAAGTAGAAATCCTGTCCAGCAGCTGTCCCAACCATCACTAAACCAGCTCCTCTACCAGGTAGATGAGCTCGTTAGTGAAAACACCTGTTCTAGATGTAGAGGAAGATCCAAAAACATGGCAGGATTTTTACTTACTGGCACCTGGACTATACACGTCTGGATCCATCCCATAATGTAGCCAGACACTTAGAATAATAATATTTTCAATATATATATTCATTCAAATATGGAAGGTGGTCATCATTTCCCACTTTATTTTGTGCTTTTTATTCAAACAAATCTGAATATTTTTAGTGTATTTACCAGACGTGTATAGTCCAGGTGCCAGAAAGTAAAAATCCTGCCATGTTTTTGGATCTGCCTCTACATCTAGAACAGGTGTTTTCACTAACGAGCTCATCTACCTGGTAGAGGAGCTGGTTTAGTGATGGTTGGGACAGCTGCTGGACAGGATTTCTACTTTCTGGCACCTGGACTATACACCTCTGCTTCCAAGCAGTTGACATGGGTTCGATTCCCAGCCATCGCAGTCAATTTCTTCCTGTGACGTTATACATACTGTTATACACATTCGAGCAAAATGGTATATCCCTGCTTCCGTTGTTGTTGTGGCTGAGTGGTTAAGGCGATCGACTAGAAATCCATAGATGTCACCCTGCGCAGGTTCAAATCCTGGCGACGACAAAAGGCTTCCTTTACAGGTGGTAGCAAACCAATGACACATCACACTATACCGGAGTGCAAATGTATTATCCCCAACCCGGTCTCACTCGAAAGCGTACAAATAACACGGGTTTCTACCTGTGAAATACGTGCAATGTGTACGCGAAATTGAAATTCTACGTGCATTACATACGCGGAGCGCTCCAATTGAAGTAATGGGGACCAGTGCGTTTTATATGCACGCAGCTCGCGTCACCACGTTGTGTGTTATCGCGGGAACAGCATCACACACAAAAAGATAGATATGGTTGGGTTTAGAAAAATAATGCAGGGAAAGGCTTTAGTAACACAAGAAAGTCACAAAAACACACTAATAAACAGTTGGGTTTAGGTAAGAAACATCAAAAACACACTCATAAACGGTTGGTTTTAGGGAAGAAAAATTGGGGAAGGCTTAACAAAAAAACACTGCAAAAACGCGCCACATAAACACGCTAATAAACAGCCTAACAACAAAAAAAAACACATGCTGAAAATTGCCAAACACAGGACGCGAACCCCGGTCTCCTGGGTGAAAGCCCTATGTTTTACCCATCCACCACTCCAACCAGCCTCCTTACGCAGTCCCACGTCGCTTTATACTATAAACGCAGTGATTTCCATTACTGTAATTGGAGCGCTCAACGTATCTACTGTACGCACAATTTCATTTTCACGTACACATTGCACGTATTTCACAGGTAGAAACCCGTGGTATTTGTACGCTTTTCAGTGAGACTGGGCTGATTATCCCATAGGCACTGGAAGCCACCCGTCATCTATTTTCATTTATTGTCAGTCTCAAAACCCAGATGAGTTGCATGATTTGCAGTGAATATTTTTTTTTTGTCCAGCGATGGTGGTATCGTGGTGAGCATAGCTGCCTTCCAAGCAGTTGACCTGGGTTTGATTCCCAGCCATCCCAGTCAATTTCTTGCTGTTGTGTGCTTTATTTGTCAAGAAGTAAGCAGAAAGGCAAAATATGTGCTACTTTTCCACTATGATTGATGACATAGCAGTGCAAGCATTTTGCCCTGGTTTGATTTCCAGCCAGTGGAGTTGCATTAACAGGTTTTAAGGCCATTTACAACATTGACATGACATGTTTTACCCAGGTTTCTTCTTTTATTCAGGGATCTCAGAAAAAAGTCAAAATAATCTGAAAACTTTTGGGGGATGTATCTCAGTGGTAGAGCACATGCTTTGCATGTATGAGGCCCCTGGTTCAATCCCTGGCATCTCCAGCAGGTATTATGGTATAGTCTGTAAAAGAGCTGCTAATGATACACTGACAGTGAAAAGGGAAGAATGTCGAAAGTACAGTGACGTCTCTGTGTACTTCACCCATGTCCTGCTTTATTCAGCAATTGAAAAGGATCTGGGGTCTCATTTATAAAACTGTGCGTAGGATCCTTACTATAAGTGTACGTGCGCCCAAAAGCCCAAATTGGCGTACGCCGGAAAAAAGTCAGATTTATAACACCGTGCGTACGCACACCTGTAAGCAATGTTCCCTTTATAAATCACAGATTGACTACTAGTGTGCCTACGTGGATCAGCCTCTTATCCCGCCCTGTACACGCCCATTTTTAACCATAAATAGTCAATGTAAAGCACCTCATGAATGATGATCAGTATGTTAATGACCCTGGCAGTTGTTCTTCGTTACACCGAAACATGCCGAATCCTGACGACTGGCGGAGAAAACAAACAAAAAAAAAAAATCCTCTCAGACGCTCGGGAATTGCTGCCAGTTGAATTATAATTTCGGCCTGTTGTCGCCCAGTGTATGGAAACCTGATCTATAGACTACCTTTATTAATAAAACCTTCCAAATCAGCAAGCATTACGGCACTCTGGGACAGCTTCGATATACCAGACGTATATAATAAGATTTAACAGAACTATATATTATATCCAAACAAGCCCTAGTGATGAAGTTGAAGATGATATATAATAGTTATTAAAAAAAACACTTAGCTGTCAGCCATTTCCCTCTGAAAACAGCCGGTTTCACCCAGAGTGGCGAGGACCTGTATTTGGACCGGGATGGCACGGTTCCGGCGCGTTGCCCTCTCTACTGGACCCAGTTCAGTACATAGATCCAAGAGCGCAGCTATATTAATATTACAGCTACGTTAGGGAATTTAAATCGGCATATGAGCCAGTCATCATCATGGTCCCTGAAGTCTCTTTGTCTCCTGATTCTTCCATTCCAGTCCTCCTGCAGGGCAGTGCCATCATGCAGCATTACGCACGGGTTCACCGCAGTATTTATATGTTTAGTCTACAACAATTTGTGCCTGTAGACACCTTGCTAAAATCACAGCATCAACTAGTGGTATCCCCCACCCCGAGATACAATTTGAAATCGAAATGTAATAGGCAAACACACTTTTCTTCATGCAGGGTTTGTTATAAACAGTGTTACATTTTAGACTGATAACAAGGACATAAATATAGAGCGTAACGATTGCGCGAGAGCTTAACGGCTGTATTTCCAGACTTTGACATTTGATGATATATGCACAGTTTTAAAGATAGATATTTAGTTATTTACACTGTGTTCTGCAGTTATCTAATGCTAGGGTATTTGATGCTATCCGGTATTCCATGCAGTCGGGCCATCTCCTACTGCTGCGCTCCGTAGCAGACAATGTGACGGCGAGACAGCGCCGATTAAATATTAAGAATGAGTTTTTATTTAAGATTTCAGTTCATGGAACAGTTATCACTGAGTACAAGCGCAAATAACACTGCTGGATTTAATCTTCATGGTAACGTGGATGATATGGAGTGAAAAAATGTGCGAGGCATCAATATTTGTATTTTTTCTACTCTTATAGTTATTCCCATTTACTTTCTGCAGTCTGACTTCAGTTCACCACCTCACCATCTGCGTCGCCAATTCCTATTTTGTCTCCATAATGTGCGTACGCATGGTTCAGAGTTTGCGTGGAGGACCGCACATTCTCCCGTCAAGTTTGTTTTTTATAAATCACAACCTTTGCGTGGGAAGTGGCGTAGGCACGTTTCAGCCCCGTTTTGTGCGTACGCCACGTTTATAAATGAGACCCCTGGGGTCTCATTTATAAACGTGTGCGGTCCTCCACGCAAACTCTGACCCGTGCGTACGCACATTGGCGACGCAGATGGTGAGGTGGTGAACTGAAGTCAGACTGCAGAAAGTACATGTGGGAATAAGGGTAGGCTACTCTTAATATGTTGGAGTATTAAAAAATAATGCCTCACGCACATTTCTTCACACCATATGAAGATTAAATCCAGCAGTGTTATTTGCACTTGTACTGAGTGATAATTGTTCCATAAACACCTCAAACTCAAATCTTAAATAAAAACTCATTTTTAATATTTAATCAGCGCTGTCTCGCCGTCACATTGTCTGCTACGGAGCGCAGCAGTAGGAGATGGCCCGACTGCATGGAATACAGGATAGCATAAAATACCCTAGCATTAGATAACTGCACAACACAGTGTAAATAACTAAATATCTATCTTTAAAACTGTGCATATATCATCAAATGTCAAAGTCTGGAAATACAGCCGTTAAGCTCTCGTGCAATCGCTCTATGTCCTCGTTATCGGTCTAAAATGTAACACTGTTTATAACAAACCCTGCATGAAGAAAAGTGTGTTTGCCTATTACATTTCGATTTCAAATTGTATCTCGGGGTGGGGGATACCACTAGTTGTTGCTGTGATTTTAGCAAGGTGTCTACAGGCACAAATTGTTGTAGACTAAACATATAAATACTGCGGTGAACCCGTGCGTAATGCTGCATGATGGCACTGCTGGCCCTGCAGGAGGACTGGAATGGAAGAATCAGGAGACAAAGAGACTTCAGGGACCATGACGATGACTGGCTCATATGCCGATTTAAATTCCCTAATATAGCTGTAATAGTAATATAGCTGCGCTCTTGGATCTATGTACTGAATTGGGTCCAGTAGAGAGGGCAACGCGCCGGAACCGTGCCATCCCGGTCCAAATACAGGTCCTCGCCACTGGGTAAAACCGGCTGTTTTCAGAGGGAAATGGCTGACAGCTAAGTGTTTTTTTTAATAACTATTATATATCATCTTCAACTTCATCACTAGGGCTTGTTTGGATATAATATATAGTTCTGTTAAATCTTATTATATACGTCTGGTATATCGAAGATGTCCCCGAGTACCGTAATGCCTGCTGATTTGGAAGATTTTATTAATACAGGTAGTCTATAGATCCGGTTTCCATACGCTGTGCGACAACAGGCCGAAATTATAATTCAACTGGCAGCAATTCCCGAGCGTCTGAGAGGATTTTTCTTTTCTTTTTTTTCTCCGCCAGTCGTCAGGATTCGGCATGTTTCGGTGTAACAAAAGAACTGCCAGGGTCATTAACATACTGATCAGCATTCACAAGGTGCTTTACATTGACTATTTATGGTTAGAAATGGGCGTGTACAGGGCTGATCCACGTACGCACACTTGGAGTCAATCTGTGATTTATAAAGGGAACATTGCTTACAGGTGTGCGTACACACGGTTTTATAAATCTGACTTTTTTTCGGTGTACGCCAATTTTGGCTTTTGGGCGCACGTACACTTATAGTAAGGATCCTACGCACAGTTTTATAAATGAGACCCCTGAACATTTGAGAAAATTTGTATAGCACAGTGGGTTGTCCAGACCTCCTTGCATTAGTGGGGAGTAATGCAAAAATCACAGTCAACTTTCCCACAACACCCAAACTCCTTATTTTTAAATTGTAATCATGTGTTCCTAGAAAATTCCTTAAATAACTTTTATTATTAAGTTACTTGGCCAACCTGGTTTGATAAAACATTAGAGCTCTGTTATGGTACAAATAAGGGAGCATATCAACCAATCAAGCGGCCTCCACTAGGGTGTGCAGACACAGCCAGGGCACAGCAGTTTTTTAACTAATTGAGAAGGTTATAGCTGTTTCCCCATTTCCTTAGCTGAGTTCAAAAGCATTACCTCATTCACTCACTCACTATTCCCTATATATTGTTTATGAAATAGCAAACTGTAAAGGGAACAACCAAACAACATTTCAGACACTTGCTGAAAGTATTGTTGCGCAAACCGGAACAAAATTACATTTAATACGTCCCTGAAAACAAACTGATCACTCATATGTTGTATGTTACATTTCCAATGTTTAGAAACGAAAGCTTCTGCTTCTTCTTCTCCTCTGGGAATACACGGCCATGTTGCATTGTGGTATATGGGAGTAAAATCGTATGTACACTCAAATTAGCAGTGTATTGTGGGTATTTTATCGGAACTATATAGTGAATGAAATTAACTGTGGAGAATTCGAACAACACTACAATGTGGCGAACACACTATATAGTGCACTATTTCAGTGATGGGGAATGGTTTCAAACACAGCTCTTGTTTGCCTCTCTGTCTTCCTCTGTCTGTGCATGTACAGTAGGTCAAGGGGCGTGTTCACTCAATCACCGGTGGCTTCAATTCAATTCAATTCAATTCAATTCAATTTTATTTATAGTATCAAATCATAACATAAGTTATCTCGAGACACTTTACAGATAGAGTAGGTCTAGACCACACTCTATAATTTACAAAGCCCCAACAATTCCAACAATTACAGTAATTCCCTCAAGAGCAAGCAGTGCGACAGTGGCGAGGAAAAACTCCCTCTTGGGAAGAAACCTCGGACAGACCCAGGCTCTTGGTAGGCGGTGTCTGACGAGCCGGTTGGGGGTGTGATGAACAGTGGCGATAATAGTCACATTAATAATGGAAAGTGACTGGATGTAGCGGGAAGCTGCAGGGTTCAGCAGGAAGCAGCAGGGTTCAGCAGGAAGCAGCAGGGTTCAGCAGGAAGCTGCAGGGTTCAGCAGGAAGCAGCAGGGTTCAGCAGGAAGCTGCAGGGTTCAGCAGGACGCAGCATGACATTGCAGGGCACCGCTAAGCTCAGCAGGGAGTGCAGCAGGACCACGGCGACAGCTGGAACCAGGGTCTTGGTGCCAACGTTCTCCAAGGAAATACGCTGGGGGAAAAAAGCATAAGGACTCCGGGGAGTAAACTCCCCAGAAGCTAGGATTAGTACCAAGCATTTCTGGGACGGGCTGCACACAAATAGTAATAGTAACAGTAATAGAAAGGGAGAGGAGAGAGCAGCTCAGTGTGTCAAAGGAAGGAAGTCCCCCGGCAGTCTAGAACTATAACAGCGTAACTATAACAGCGTAACTAAGAGAGACAGGTCATAAGGAGAGGTAGCTTTTTCGGGCTTAGAACTCTCCCCCTGCCGGATCGGGCTTGGCTGGCCTGCCTCCCTCTACTTTGTTATGTATTATTAATCTAACAATTATGAAGAGAAGCAGTTGGGCCAGTTAGGTGAACACTGCAACTCCTCACTCACTAACTATAAGCTTTATCAAATAGGAGAGTTTTAAGTTCATTCTTGAATGAGGTGACAGTTTCTGCCCCCCGAACCCAGATCGGGAGCTGGTTCCATAGGAGAGGAGCCTGATAACTGAAGGCTCTGGCTCCCATTCTACTTTTAGAGACTCTAGGTACCACCAGTAACTCTGCATTCTGGGAGCGCAGTGCTCTAGTGGGACAATAGGGTATTAGGAGCTCTTCTAGATATGACGGTGCTAGACCATTTAGAGCTTTGTAGGTCAAGAGAAGGACTTTAAACTCAATCCTGGATTCAACAGGAAGCCAATGCAGAGAAGCTAATACAGGAGAGATATGATCTCTTTTCTTAGTTCTTGTGAGAACACGCGCTGCAGCATTCTGGATCAGCTGGAGAGTCTTAAGAGACTTATTTGAGCAACCTGACAGTAGGGAATTACAATAGTCCAGCCTAGACGTAACAAATGCATGGACTAGTTTTTCAGCGTCGTTTTGAGACAGGATATTCCTAATTTTGGCAATGTTACGAAGATGGAAAAAGGCTGTTCTTGAGGTTTGTTTTAGATTGGCATTAAAGGATATATCCTGATCAAAGATAACTCCTAAATTTCTAACAGTAGTGCTGGAGGCCAGGGCAATACCATCCAGAGTAGCTATGTCTTTAGATAATGAGGTTCTGAGGTGTTTAGGTCCCAGTACAATAACTTCCGTTTTGTTAGGGTTTAACATCAGAAAATTATATGTCATCCAGGATTTTATATCCTTAATGCACGCTTGAAATTTAGCTAGCTGACTGGTTTCGTCTGGTTTGATTGACAAGTATAATTGGGTGTCATCCGCCTAACAGTGAAAGTTAATTGAGTGTTTTCTAATAATATTGCCTAGAGGAAGCATATATAGGGAGAAAAGAATTGGTCCAAGCACTGAGCCTTGAGGAACCCCATGGCTAACTTTAGTGTACTTGGAGGATTTATCATTAACATTAACAAATTGAGATCGATCAGAGAAGTAGGACTTAAACCAACTCAGAGCAATTCCTTTAATGCCAACCAAGTGTTCCAATCTCTGTAACAGGATTGAATGGTCAAGAGTGTCAAATGCAGCACTAAGATCTAGTAAAACAAGAATGGAGACAAGTCCTTTGTCTGCAGCTGTTTGAAGGTCGTTAGTAATTTTCACCAGTGCCGTCTCTGTGCTATGATTCTTTCTAAATCCTGATTGAAAGTCATCAAATAAACTATTGCTATGTAGAAAATCACATAACTGATTAGCAACCACCTTCTCAAGGATCTTGGATAGAAAGGGAAGGTTAGATATAGGTCTATAGTTTGCTAAGACCTCAGGATCTAGGGTGGGTTTTTTCAGAAGAGGTTTTATCACAGCAATTTTAAATGACTGTGGTACATAACCTGTTAATATTAATCATATCTAGTAATGAAGTGTTAACCACGGGTAATGCTTCTTTGAGTAGTCTCATTGGGATGGGGTCTAAGAGACAGGCAGATGGCTTAGCTGAGGATATCTTTAACATGAATTGTTGAAGGTCTATAGGATAAAAGCAGTCTAAGTATATGTCGAGACTAGTCGTTATTTCTAGCGACTCTGCGTTTAAAGGTGAACCGTTAGAAGTTGAGGGCAAAAGGTGATGAATTTTATCTCTAATTGTTGTAATTTTATCATTAAAGAAGCTCATGAAGTCATCACTACTCAGAGCTAGAGGAATAGATGGCTCAGTAGAGCTGTGGCTATCTGTCAGCCTGGCTACAGTGCTTCTCCCACTCACCAAGCGCAGCTGCTGCCCATCAACTACTCAGCTCACCCATAGTAACTCACCATCTTCTCAAGATCGTTCCGTGTACCAGTGTGGTAACTTGGCCAGCAGATTGTATTTTCACTCAGTCAGTCAGTCTCAAATGTTGTTGGTTCCTAGCGTCTTTGTTGAATGTTTGTTTGCTTCTCTGCGCAGGCCCTCTTTCAAGCTGCCTCTACGACATTTCATTTAGGGGGCTTTCACACCTGCCTCGTTTAGTTCGGTTGAATCGTACTAAAGTTTGTTGGCCCCGCTGGTGCAGTTCGTTTGGGCAGGTGAGAATGTAGCAATCGCACTCGGGTGCACACCAAAAGCGGACCAAACAAAAGTACCGAGACCTGCTTGATGAGGTGCTCTCGGTACGTTTTAAATGGAACTCTGGAGCGGTGCATTTTTGGTGAGAACATGATCTGACCTTGAACCGCACCAACTACTGCGCAAGTCTGAGCTATATGTGTCTTGTAGTCAGGTGT